>VZTM01026820.1:16415-70689 GCA_013400555.1 Jacana jacana | reverse complement strand
GTGGAATCTAGGATAGCATGGTCTACATTGTAGTTGGTAAAAGGCATTCGGGTCCTTACCATCATGAAAAACATGCAACTTGCCGAGAAAGATCCATATTGGAAGATTTGGTTTCTCTAGTTCTACTTCTTAATTGCTCCAACTTATGTTGGGAGAATGTCTATTAAAATCTGTGGTGCAGATGGGTTTGGGACAAAGGTCAACTGGAATTTCTTCTCTGGGCAACCTCTTCCAGTGTCTCATTACCTTCATGGTAAAGAATTTTTTCCTAATATCTAATCTAAATCTATCCTCTTTTAGTTTAAAACCATTACCCCTCATCTTACCGCTATGCTCCCTGATAAAAAGTCTCTCCCCATCTTCCTGTAGCCCTCCTTTAGATACTGAATGCTCCCCAGAGCCTTCTCTTCTCCAGGCTGAACAACCCCAACTGTCTCAGTGTGTCTACACAGGAGAGGTGCTCCAGCCCTTTGATCACCTTTGTGACCCTCCTCTGGACTCGATCCAATGGGTTCATATCCTTCTCATGCTGGGTGCCCCAGAGCTGGATGCAGTACTCTAGTGGGGGTCTCATGAGAGCAGAGTAAATGTCTGAACTAATAACTGTTCTCCCTCTCACCTCCCCTGACCTGTATGGTTCTATTTTATCAGTGTTCCATTTTATCACCTCTCAATCTTTTTTTTTCCAAGTCTTTTGCATGCCTGTTCAGGTGACCTTCATAGCAAAGGGTGTCTGTTATCAGAGAGGATGCTCAAGCAGAACATGTTGACTGAGCTGAGGGAGATCCTTGGTAAATGCCGGTGATTGAGTTGATTCTTTCTGTGTGGTATCATCAGACCACACCAGCAGCTAAGGCTCTTCTGACTTGAACAAGCTTTATCCACTGCAGTGATCACTGTAATTCCCAAACTTTGCAGACTGAGTTTTTTCTATAGTTTTGCTTCTCTTTTCTTTCCAGTTTCATCTCCATCTCTGACCTACAGCGTCAGCAGTGTTTGCCATGTTGCAGTCACCTGACCTGGAGCACTAATGAATTTAAAGAATGGGCTCATCAAGGACCAAGTGTTTTACCCAGGCAGAACGCTTTGCCAAGGGCTTATCTGATCTTGGTTGGCTATTTAACAGATGGAAGGCAAGAGGACAAAGAGAAGTTGGTAGATGGTTGCCTGTACTTGAAAGACAATACTGGGATAATTCCATGTGAGGTATGTCCTCAGCCTGAGGGATTCTGTGTTTATTCCCACTTCTGGAGCAGTGTCGCAGACCACCAGGAGCTTCAGATGGTTTGCTGAAGTCTGTAGTGAAGGAAATAACATACCTATGTAACAGGCAGGAAAACAGCAAGCTCAGATCCTGGGGAGAGGATAGACCGTGTCAAATTTGACATTGCTAGAACAAACACTGAATGTGCTGGCACTGAATGTACAGTTCTGTAAAATTCTCAATGGTCTGAGGTGGCCTGGGAGATCTGGAGGTCATAACACTACCCTCTATTTGTTGAATTCCAACTACTGGAGCAGAAATAACTTTGTGGAGAGCTGTACTGCGTGTTCAGTGATGCATTGATGACATACTTATAGGGAATAATAGCTTGCGTGACAGTGGTACTGAAGTAAAAGCCTTCTGAAGGTTACAGCCAGGAGAGACTAGATAAGAAGCAATCCCTAGAGTGGGTGATGAAAGAGCACTGAGGTTGTGGTTTCCAAGGAGGAGAAGAACTAGGAAAAAGTTATATAGGTATAATAACCTATTATAGGACTATAATCTGGGAAACGCCAGCTGTAGAGCTCAGAAAATCTGTTCCAGACTTGCATCTGGAAGCACAGAAATTCCCCATGCAAGATGGGAGAGTGGGCAGAAAATGCTGTTCTCATCTAGTAATGAAGGCCAGCAGCAGAGCAAGAGTTTGTGAAGTGCATACCAGGGCAAAGTAGGAATGAACTTTGTAAGTAATGCTGAGAAAACATGCCATAGCTCATCTCAGGCTTTTATCTCTTTATTTTTTGTCTTAGCTCCTACATTTTGAACTGGAGTGGCTGGAGTCACTATTCCTCTTCCCAAGCTGGTCATACATCCCACGGACAGACCAGAACGCAGCAGGGTACGTGGAAATCTTGGTGGATCCGGTGCCAGTAAATCTCCCAGAGGAAGTACCTGATAGCATTCCAGTCACCTACCCAACATCAGCTGAGCCACTGCTTACCTCCAGGTAAACACTTAGCGTGCTCAACTCCACCATAGCGCTGTTGCTCTGATTTGGCAGGTACCATGAAGAGTGCTTGGCTTAGGAAGAGCCAAATTCTGTTTCTGCCACAGGTGGAAGCATAAAGGGGAGTGGCAGAAGTAAAAGTTATACCATAAAGCTACTCTTAATTAATCCGTTTTTTCCAAGACTTTACTGGAAATTTTTATTTCTTTATTTTGACAGGACAAATTGTAATTATTTCTCGGTGTAGTTTGATGCTTCACAATGGACACAAGAACCAAGTGATGATTCAGCTTTCACTGAGGCTAAAATTCGCTCCTTTGATTACCACAACTTTTTTTTTCTTATTTTGAACCTACAGTGAACCAAAAGTATTATTGAAATGAATTCTAAATTCTAATGTGAAATTAATATACACTGCTGGTTCTGTTCTTAAGGGAGCCTACAAGAAGGCTGGAGTGATAGGACAGGGAGTGATGGCTTCAAACTGGAAGAGGGTAGATTTAGATGAGATATTAGGGAGAAATTCTTTCCTGTGAGGGTGGTGAGACACTGGAAGAGGTTCCCAGAGAAGATGTGGCTGCCCCATCCCTGGAGGGGTTCAAGGCCAGGCTGGATGGGGCTTTGAGCAACCTGGTCTTGTGGGAGGTGTCCCTGCCCAAGGCAGGGCGTTGGAACTCGATGGTCTTTAAGGTCCCTTCCAACCCAAACCTTTCTATGATTCTTATCAGATTGCTGAGATAAAGGTGCCAGCTAAATGTCCACTGATAAGAATAACTATGGTCCTTTGTGGAAGTAATACTTACTGTATGTGAAAATAATAGCCAACGGAATTGCAGATCTTACTGAAGTTGATAATTTCAGGTTGTGCTGGATCATGTTTTATCTTCTGGAGTAGAGAATTCTTGGTGTAATTTAGTAACAATAAAATAATACTAGTCAGGCTGCTTTAGTTTCTTTTTAGTTTTCTTTTAATTGAGTTTATCCACTTATGAGAAACTTTAAGCTTAGGTGTTTGATTTAGCTCAACAGACCTTTCCAAACAAGATAACTATTTCTGTGTTTCAATGTACGCTGTCAGGTTTTTAACATAAAGCTCCTCTGCTATTCCCTGATATCTGATCAGTATTTTATGTTCCTCCTTTAAAAAATCTTTCAATAAAGAGCTGGTACTTTTGTCTAGGAACACTCTAGTATTTCTTTTTTTAAAATTCGTAAAGGTAGATCACTTTATAGGTTTATATCTGTTAGAATCAAGATTGTGTTTGTTTAGAGTAACTGGGATGGATATATTAATTACTGTAGGAGTTGAAATGAAAATGACAACTGGAATGACGTCTGTTCAAAATGAATTTTTTTTCACCTTTTGAAATGAAAATTTGAAATGACAAACAGAAATGAAGAAATGTCACCTCTCTCAGCTGCTTTCAGTTTTGCTGCCCTTGCACCCTATGCCAAGTTTGTTAGGAAGGCTCCATTGTTGGTTTCAGGCCTCTTTTGTTTATAGGCTTGGAGCTTCTACAATGTCACATTCCATGGATCTACAAAGCCAGGTTCTGCTCTCTGCTGAACTCCTTGCGACTTTTGGTTTTTAATTTTGACCTGTAATTAGCTTCGTGTTCGTGATAAAGCTTTGTATAGTCTGACTGTTGAAATGCAACGTGGATTTGTTCAACAGAACCCTGCCGTCTTCAGATATTAAGGTTCTTTTAAATATCGAAGGGATTTAATATCTAAAAGTTTAAATATTGTAACCAAATATTCTTTTGAAAACTCTTCTAAAAGATGGTCCATATTACCTCGTTGGATCATTTATTTCTATGGAGTGCACGCTGTATATTTGTTTTGCTTTCGAGGTATTTTTGAGTTCTTTCATCTCCGATTTCCTCTCCCTCCTCAACTGTCGTCTAGGGTTCCATGTAAGAAGACATCAAAGCTCACTGTGGCAGGCGAACTGGCCAGACTTGGGCCTCCCCTTTGTATTCACCAGAAGACGTTCTTCTTTCTGTTTCTGAAGTGCTTCACCTCAGCTGTCTGGGTCCCTGTGCTGGTGCAGGTAAGCCTTTGGAATTTTGCTCATAAGTTGACTGTCTGTATCTGTATATGTGCTAGTTGATTCATTTTTTGAAGCTTGCCCTTGGCTTCCCAGTTTGGTTTGTTCTTTCTTTTACTAGTGATTCTCTGATTTTGGTTTGGTTTGGTTTTCTTGGTTTGTTTGTTGGGTTTTTTTAATTCCATGCAACCTACAATAGTCCCTGCATGTAAGAAGTCTAGTTCTATGGCCTGCAGAAATACAGCCCTCCTCCCTCATGTGGTTGCAGTGTTCCTGAACATCTCGCAGATATCACCCTTTTACTAAGAGTGTGAGCCAGTCTTCTTGAAGGAGAAGCTTTTTTTTTGGGTGGGATTATCGGGCTTAAGGAGAACGTTTTCCAGTACAAGAGATGCTCATGTTACTTTTGGTTTCTCTGCTCTAGAAGCCCAACCAGATGGCATGGCATCATAGCCTCCAGTTGGGTCACAGGTACACAATAACAGGCCTGAGTTTGTCCAGCCTGAAGAAATCTGGACAAAGGATGTTCGTCACTAGTGCTTCTTCCTGCCTTCTGCCCTACTATGCAGAGCAGGTGAGGGAGCAGCCACTGGACAGTGCTTGGCAAGGAGAATCCACTCAGTCTTCTTCCCTTGAGACTGCTGAGGAGCTCAGTAATTCCTTGGAGCTGGAAGTTGAAGAGGAGAGGCCAGGATCAAATAAAGAATCCAAGATCATCTCATATGAGGTAAGGATTTGTAGGGTTAGCCTTCACCTACTCGTGCTCTAGGCTTTCAGCTGCTGGCCTGCAGCATCTTTTTTACATCATTCATTTATTTCCCTATTGCTCAGGCCTATGTCTCTTACGTTCTGGGTCTCTTTACACTCCTGTAACTTTCTGCTGCTTTCTGTTTAGGGAACCGTCACACAAGTACTCAATGTCCAAGCTGGTCTCTTTTTACTGGATAACAAAGTCTGCTTGTGCCTTGCTTACCAGCAATTGTTGAATTCTGCACGTGGACTCCGACCAGGAGCACGTGTGGAGGTAAGTTGAGACTTAGGGAGTATAAAGCATTCAGTGGAAAAGACTCAGACCCTGGGGATGGCTCATGAGTGTGTGGGTCAACAGAAGACTACAGGAACATTGGAATTATTTCAGCAAATATCTGGAACAAAGTTGGGGATTTTACTGCCTAGGCTTGGTCATGAGAGTCAAAATGGTTATTGTCTGTCTAATGATTACTCCCTAAACCTTCTTAGGTCCCTCAGGTCCATTGGGTTTATAGACAATCCAGTTGAGTGACAAAGGATTTAGGGTGGGATAATGGTTTTAGGAAGTGGTGGAAGACTAGCTGTCTCCTCTCTGAAGTTGTGTGTCTGTGTATCTCAGCTCATCGACGTCCACCTCCTGCAGAAGCCTCTGACATCCTACCCTTTCATCACACTTGGTGCTTGCCTGAGCAGCACTGTTGTGCTGAAGAGTTTTTCAAGGCTCAGCACCCCCTACCAGCCACCGACCTCTTCAGGAAATCTCTACTTACAGCTGCTCTTCCGCTACAACCTTGGCATGCCAGTCTACCTCTGGCTGGTCAGCCTCCTGGAGACATTTGAGGAGAGGTAAGGACAGTTCTTCTCAAGTCAGGCTAAGCATAAACGTGCTTTGTAGGCTTACCTGGGTATCTTCTAGACCAAGGGTTCACAAAATTACTGTGCTTGGATACTAACAGCAGCAGCAATTGTTTCTGGTTTACTGGGCTAAGTAAGCCATTTGTCCAGATTTCACACCATGCCCAGTTGCTTGCACCTTGCGGTTTCTTAGGAGAAAATTGTGTGCGTTTTTCAAGTGTATGTGCAGGAAGCCCACGGCTCTCAGGACACTGCAACACTCCGGAGCACGTGCTCATGTACTTCTGTGTAGGAAGTTTTGCCCTGAGGTATGAAGCACTGTAGGGATGTGTGCCTGCCAGCATGGTTTGCTCGGCAAATCAGGGTGGGCTCTGAGGCTGAAGCTGGAAACTGCTGCTGCAATCAGATCACAGCCAATACAAAGGCTCGTGTGTCCTGGCTGCTGACAGGAGCAGCAGCAGCTGCTCAGCATATTGCTTTGAGATCTTGCGAGTATTGCCAGTAGGGTCAGCACTCACTGGAGAGCCTCTGTCACAGCAGATTTTCCCACACCTGCTTATCTCTGGGTCTTCCAGATAGCTTTTTCTGTCCCTGGCCAGCTCTGCTTCATTCACATGAGAGCTGTGGGCCACTTCCTGCGTTTACTTCTGGGTTCTGTTAGTGAAAATATTTGTGTTTGTTCTGGAATAGTTATGGTTGATCATTGTAAATGCCACCTTGGACTTTAAAAACTAAAGTGTATATATTTAGTCTCAGGCGGACAAGTAGCAGTTTATAGAATGCTCAGTCTTCCTGTGCTTTACTGACACTGTGGAATTTTTACCATGCTTTCCAATAAAACAGCTTCAGTTTTGCCCCAGGAATTACGTGAGTTGTAAGTTTCCATTTTTATTAGCTTTTCCACTTCCCTTAAATGTGATTGCTACGGCTTGCTGCTGCTTGAAACCTGTTCCAGTGAGTTACTTCCTATCTCTTTTTATCTGAGCTCACTTTCTGTCATTTAGGCTTTGTTTGACTGGCAATGTGATGATTTCTAGGTATTCAAAAGCGGTGAGTTAGACTTACCAAAGGAAGACAACACAAGAAAAATATTGGGGAAAAAAGGAGTAATTTGTGATTGTTTCTGTCTTGTGGTTTTTGCATAATGTAAAAGAAAGCCAAGTCTCCCTAACCTGAGTAATCGAATCCACCTTGGCCAGGGCTGGCCGTTTGTGTAACTTGGAGGGAGATTATTTTTGGGTGGGGTTTTTTTTTTGTCCACTTGAGTTTTGAGATTTTGCCAGTCTGTGCATTTCTGAATATTTTCCTCCTCCTCGTCTGCTTGCCTGACATAAATCCTCATCACCCTTAAATGTTTGGGTTTTTTAACCACTTCATGTTCCTTTTGCATTCTCCGGAGTTCTTGTCCTGTAGAGCACATTCACTTGTAACAAGCAGAAAGAATCTCTGATTTACATGCAAAAGCTCACTAAGAAGTGAGGATTGCTAATGCTTCTGTCTTTTTTTTTTGGTCTTTTTTTTGTTTTCCAGGTTTTCTTGTTTCTTTGGGCGCCATCGACTGTTGCTTAGCTCTACGCACCAAAACCCTGGAGCTGCTGAGAAGTTTGTTGTCCCCCTTCTGCAAGCTGTGATGCCAGATCGAGGGAAAGCAAGAGATATTTATAATGAAATCCTAGAAAAAGTACACCAGTGTCCCCTGCAGAAGGTGAGTAAATGCTCTGTGAGCTCTTTCGTGTTTGTCTGATGGGAAGAAATTCAACTGGTTCATTCTTTCTTTCTTTTTTCTTAGTATCTGACCCTGAACCCTCCGTGCCAGGCCCCATCTCTGTCGGCAGTTTGTCGTGTGGCAGAACAGAAGAGCTGGGAAGGCTTCAGTCCATCACAGCTGCTTTCCCCTGTGGAGGCACAGCACATGGGCTCCCAGGAGCTGAATCGCAGACTGGCCTGGTCCTATTGCATACTCTCAGCAGAGAGTTTCCAGCCCCGATTGGTATGTGCCTAATTCCCTTTACTGTCTGTGCCTTGGGAGTTCCTGGTTCTCCCCATGCTTCCCAGCACCCTGTCTTCTGTTAGGGAATGGCACTGCTTTTCTCCCCTGTGCTGAACACAGGCTGAATTTGGGCTGCTGCTAAACACACTTTGATTTATGGCCTTCAAAGGTGCGAAGTGTTGAAGCTCTTTGCAGCTTTCTTTCTGTTGCAGATACTACTGGGTGTGCTGAGAGTCTCCTCCAGGAGCAGTTCCCTCCAGCTGCAGGACAAGAGCAGCACGCTTCCCTGTGTGATATGCCATAAGGATGGCAGACCCTTTGTCCATACAGCTCTCATAGGTATGTCCCACTAAGCTAAATTTGAGAGTGCTGGGCTTCTGCTGTTCTGCCATCTGGCTCCCAAACAAGGAAGAGGAGACTTGATATGGAGATGCTGAACTGTCACTGCTTGGCCTCATGACTGTAAAATGAGGACATTGAGCTTGCTGTTTTCTATTCTCTTTATTAGCTCAGCTCCTTTCTCTGATGTGTTTGCAGGATCACTCTTGCAGGTAGAAAACTACCAGCTTGTAGTGGAGAGATTCCTTCAGACTGATTTTCCCACCTGGAAGCAGCTGGCAAATATGGAGCATGTGAGGGAGAAAAAAAACAGGCAAGTCCCTTTGTTCAGTGTCCAATTAAAATCATCACTCTGCACTTCCACAGCTATTTTGGACTATGGTAAAGCTGCTTTAGTATTTCAGTTGCCAAAGCAATTGTCCTTTGCTATTTGCAGGAAAGGAGGTCTTTATCAGCAACAAACCCACTATCTCAATTTTGTTCAGAATGCATCCAGCCTGGTAGCTGCTCTTTACTTCACCCTTCCCTGCTGTTCCTGCTGAATACCTGCAGGGCACTCACCAGAAGTGCTTTCCCCAGATAACTGCTTGGTTCAGACAGCTCCTTCTCAGGAGCAGGATGTTTCATGGCTACCATTTGTCATTTCAGTGTCTATGTGCAGTTCTACTTTGAGGACGTTCAGATTCTCCATGCTGCCCAAGGACAAATCCAGAAAGCCCTTAGGAGTGGAAGCAGCTTCTCTACGAAGAAGAAGGATGAGCTGGAAACCCCAGAAGCAAAAATGATGAAACTGGAGGATCCCAAGCCAGATACTCACAGAGATGAGAACTGTCAGAAGGGCCAGAGCGCCACTAGAACAACCAGTTGTGTATCTCTCCTGTTCTTGGTTACCCAGAAGGAGGGTCTTATGTTACGCAATTATCAGCTACCCAGAGGAGATGGAGAAGGACAAGACCTGCAGCGCAGTTTCCAAGCCACGGTGGTCTGGCTGGGCAGACCTCAGCTCTGGAGCCACCTCACAGAAACCGGGAATCTAC
Organism: Jacana jacana; assembly: GCA_013400555.1. Lineage (NCBI taxonomy): Eukaryota > Metazoa > Chordata > Aves > Charadriiformes > Jacanidae > Jacana > Jacana jacana. The sequence continues at coordinate 61,458 of VZTM01026820.1, read as the reverse complement.
CAGAGCTGGAGGAGACCAGCTGTGATGCAGAAGAGGGCATGACACGACAAGAAGTAAGACAGGAGGCAGTTTTAGGGGTTGGTTTGATAAGGCTGGGAGCTGGCTCCTCAAGGAGTTTGTGTGATAATTAGGAATCTAGATTCCTAATCAACAAGAGAGTGATTTTTGTCTCTGTTACCCTTGATGGTGCTAATCTTACTCCTCAAGCAAGACATTCTCTTCTGGGCTTGCTTTCTTTTTGCTGTATTTTTCTTTTTCTACCTTTTTTTCCTAACATTTATCATCACCTTTTCTCTCTTTCTCTCCCCTGCCCTCCCCTCCCCTGCCCCACCAGGCACTGCTGCTCTTCATGGGGAAGTCTCTACGATGGTTTCCGTTTCTGCATCTGGATGGGCTGTATCGCTTCATAGTGCCCTGCTGCTCGGTAAGAGAGAGACTGTCTTGCTGTTTCCTGCCAGAGACTTTTTGCTGAACTGCATGTGGGAGTTGAGGAGCCAAAGGAGTGACTAAGCTCTTTTCAGGGCTTGGAATTCCCATCTGTCTTGCCAAGAAACTGCTTCAGTTCTGTGTTTGGTTAAAATTCTCAGAGCTCTGAGTTCAGTGGATTTTATTTTTCTTTAAACCATGGTTCTTCAGTGGCCTTTTTTTCCTGTATAGCTTTCATCTCTTTCCTTTAATAGTCCTCTTTCTTGCCTTATCATTCTTCTCTCAGGACTTGGAAGTGTTTGACAAGCTCTGTTTTCCACCTGTGCCAGCAAAGTTCCTGAGCAGGTCATCCTGCCCTCTGTGCCTGCCTGTCCAAGATACCTGGCACTTACAGCATGAGACATGGATCTCCTGCCTGAGTGAGCACCAGGTATGCAGTGCGTTATTGCTCTGGGCTTTCACAGGGGACTTGTAGATCTCTCCAGAAATAGCTCAGAAAATTATCAATACAGAATGTCTTGATGAGACCATTCTGCTCTAAGCTCCATCAGAGGCTGCTGCTGGGCTTCACATTTTCCTGCCTCAGAACTGATCTAGGGAAGAAGCATCAAGTTGCTTGAGGTGGCACTAAGCCTGCAGGGCTTGTCTTTACTGCTCTGGCTGGGAACAGCTGTACACTACAATCTATCTGAATCCACATCTCCCCCCCTTCTAGCTGGCAGCCAGCTCTGTGCTGAGAGGAATGAACCAGAGAATTTCCTCCATTCCAGAAATACTCAGCAACAGGTATGTTGATCTGCCCCCAATTAGATGTGAGCATGGCTCAGTGAGCCGCTCTGCGTTCGTCTTTATTGGAGACGATGCTACATTGAACAGAGATGACTTACCTGCCCTAGGAATATGGTTTGGAGATCTTCCTGTGTGCACAGAGTCCAGACTGCCCCCATCCTGTTGATCAAAGTTAAAGGGATTGCAGGTGACAAAACTTCAAAATGATGTCCAGAAAAAGTTCGAGCCTTTAATGGTGTGGACTGGGTTCCAAAGGTCTCTGCTAAATTCCTGTCAGAAGTGGAAACAGGTGCAGCAGGGAAAATAAGGCTTGAATGTGTGAGGTTTTTTGTTGGTTTTTGATTGCGTTAGGGTAACTTGTTCAAACAAGTGCTGGGGTTAGAAGCTTTTCTGTTCAAAGTGTATTAAATCTGGGCTGATAGGCAAGTACCCTGAAATCTTCAGCAGTGCCTTATGGTAAACTGAGTTTTTCTTTGGTTGGCTTCTTTCTCTAATTAAGAAAAAACAATTAGGAGTTAATCAGATAGAGGGCTGTAACGCCTCTATATTTTTATTCTTCAATGCTGAGCCTGAGGAAGTAGAAAGCAAGTTTAAAAATCCCTCTTGTCCCTTTTAACTCTGCCTCTGAGGGCAAGTTGCCCTCAGTCCAGTAGCTTGGCTGCTTGAGATCAGGTTTCCCTGAAACCCAGCTCAAGCAACAACGCTCCACACTGTCCTTTGTGGCAATCTTGGAGTCAGGCCTTCTTCCACTCCCGTGGTCTTCAGGCCTGACAGAAATCCTGGTCTGCTCTCAGTTTCACAGGTTCCCTTGTTTCTTTCTCTGGTGAGATAGTGGAGAGGACCTTGTGCGCTTCTCTCAAGAACGAGAAGCCATCTGTGACTCTTGGGCCTCAAAAGCAGAAAGGTGAGATTGTGACAGCCTGTAAGGCAACAACAGATTGACTCTCGCTTCTTTCTGTTTCAGAGAGACAGCACACTTGGCTACCTGCCCTCCTGTATCTGAGAGCAGTGGAAGCATGCCAGGATGTTGCATCCCATTGCCTGCCAGAGGCCTGGGAAACTGTACACTGCACGTGTGTTGGGAATGGGAAAGGGAATACTGTACCTGGAAAACATGAGGTGGAACAGCAATAGCTTCATTGCAGTGGGAGGGAAAACACGGCTGGCCGGTCCAGCTCTGTGACAGACGGTGCTACCTGTGTGTGAGCTCATGGTGTGTGTCATCCTGTGCCTCCGTAGGGAGTCTGCTAGCCAGTGATCACAGTGTGAAGCTCAACGTCTCAGTTGCTCCAGGCTCCCCTGTTGTGGTGGACGTTTACATTGCTGCCACCTATCTGCAGCATCTCTGGGGTTTGCTACCTGGAGCCAGGGTCTTCTTCCAGAACTTGGAACGCAAAATCTCCAGGTACCCCTGTCTTTAGAGCCCTGATCTGGGGCCCAGCTCTGACTTCTTTACTGAAACCATGTGTAAATCTTCCCTCCTGTGGACTTTCCTCACCCCTTGCCCATGCCTTCATGTCTCCCAGTGCTTTGCTACAGATTATTTTCCTACCATCTTACAGATGAAGGCCAACCCAGACACGTGAAGAAAACTGAGTAGTTTGGTTTCTCTGAGCTCTTTCTGACATCTACTCCTTCATATTGCAGATTCCATAACGTTTATTGCACATACATTGTCTCCAGCTGCGTAAGCATCGTATCTCTGCCGGCTTCCCACCCATCTTTTCCTTCAAGGTGAGTCCAGTATCTCTTCCCACTTTACAGTGTCTCAAGAAAGGTTTCCGTGTTCTGAGCTTTTCACTTTCCTATTTCTTCTAGTCTTGCAGGAGAAGGCTCACTCCCCTCGCTAGTGTTTTTATCCAACTTGCAGCCTCACCTGCCCCAGGCACGGATTTTATGCCACTTGTCCTGTGTACTGACTCTGTCCCTGCAGTGGGTGTGCTCGCTTTGCGGCAGCATCTTCAAAGAGGTGAATACAGCTTCCACAGAGATAACCTGTGGGGAGTCCTGTGGGTTTTCTACTCTGACACATCCTTTGCTACCATGTAGAGGAAGTAAGAGTTCCTATCCCAATTCCAAAACCTCTTTTCCAGTGTCTGAAAAGGACTTGCTTATTAGAAAGGCACAATTGATTAGAAGTGCACAAGTGCTGTCAGGCAGGCTGGCAGCTAGGACTGGGGATGAAGCAAGGTCATGCTGCTAACCCTCTGCTTTTCCCATGTTCCCTGCTGGTGGTGGTCAGCACCTTGCAGCAGGTCATTTTTCTCCCCATACTCATTGGAAATGCGGTGAAGTTCTTGAATCCCTTGTGTACCTAATTAGGGGATGGTTAGTGGCCCCTCCCTCTCTCTCTCTTTCTCTCCCTCTCTCCCTCTGATGCCCACCCATACATAGCTGTAGCTTTACTCTTCCTTCAGGGGAGGTGCACCCGACACAGTCCACCATGTCCATCACACACAGGAGTGAGGCAAGCCAGTGCACGGTAAGCACTGTAGAGATTGGATATGGAAAGAGGTGGGTAGGAGGGAACAAATTACACCACCACAGAGGGGAGGGGAAAATGAGACCGAGGATGGGATGTGGACAGAATAGCAAGGACAGAAGCTAAAATTGTCATGTCTTCCCAGATGTGAACAGACCTCTCTTTCTCTTTACTGAGATCCTTGTCTGGGACATGACCCTTGTAAGGAAGGCAGGCATTGTCCTGACCTCCCTCCACATCTTAGTCTGCCTGCTCTCTCTGTAGGGTGCTGGTGGAAGATGGAACGGGTGAAGCTTCTGTGCTGTGCAGAAACCAGCATGTCGCAGCAATGCTGGGCCTGAGCCCTCTCGAGTGGGAAGCTCTGCAGAACTGTGTGCAGAACAGAGGCAGAGTGTCCATCCAGCATGGGGAAGCTACTGGCACAGGGGTGAGTGGGTTATTCCTGTAGGGATTGAGGCATGCTGGGATGGATTTCCCTTTGTTCTGGATGTTCCAGTAGCTCCCTGCCTCCTTCTCCACATTCACTGGCAGCACAACCATTCCTTCCTCAGTGTGTAGAGGAACCTGAGGATTTCATTGCTTGCTACCTAAGGAGCCTGTGCAGGAGTCCTCTCATCTGTCGGCCTATCCTGCTGGATTTCAGCCTGGACAGGAAGCCCTCCAAGATCCTGCAGCCTGGTAAGCAAACAATGTTGGCTTTTGTAACATTGAGCGTGGGAAGGAAGGGAGGAGCCGTCTCGCCAGGCTGGGGAAGGGAAGCCTTCACTGCCCACAAAGCAAGATCTTTGGAGGATTTCCATGGAACTGGGAATTCTGTAGTGTAGAGCTGAGACATGTCTTAACCACGGTTACAAACATATAGAAATATTATAAAATTCACTATATACAACAACATTACACATTCATTTTCCTACTTTATACAGAGCATAAAAATAGTATTGAATTGTCCCTGTAGTTATGGTGAACAACTTGGAGCTTCTCCATTCAAGTTTCATATATGGTTCCAGGAAAATCTCCAGCTGAACACCCAGGATAGTCATTGTTCTGAGGTGTCAGTAAGGTGGGGGTTGTATGTCCGTCTGCCTGAGCTCATGCTGCCACAACTGTGCAGTTGCTGAGTCAAGGGGACATTCTTATCAGCTGCTTGTGCTGACACTAGCGTTTGAGTCCAGGTGCTGCAGGGGCTGATGTGCTGAGCTCACCAGAGGATGCTCTGCTGTGGAGACATTCTCCTTTGGCTGTCAGGTAACACCGTTGGTGAGGCCAGGTTGTTGACAGTGCTAACAAGTACCAAGCTCAGCGCATCAACTACGTGAGCAGCACGTAGCTCACAGGGTTTCAGAGTGCAAAAAGTCTGATTTCCCCAAGCCAGAGGGATGCTGGCCAAGTGCATTCATCTGCTTACAGCCTGAGTTCAGTAATTGTGCTGTCCTTTGAGGTTTAGCAAGATGCCAAGCAGCTGCTGCAAGGCCTTTCCTCCCCCAGCAGCCTCTACAGCTGTGTGCTAGAACAGAGCAGGAGCCCTGTACTGAGTTGTTACGGGTTGTATCTTTCCCCTTCAGCTCCACTACAGCTGAGAAATTTTCGGTGCGGTGAAGTGGAGTTTGTGTCACAAGTGGAACCTCGGCTGAACCTGCTGTGCCTGAACGTGGAGGAAGTGGAACAAGGCACCTTAAGCTATCTGAACAGTGAGAGGATTAGGAGGACATCTAGTCACCCCCCCACAGGAGCCACTGCTTAACATCTCTTCCAATGGAAGAGGAACTATGAACATACCTACTGGGGTTGGGAGGGTTGTTTTTTAATCTCCTTTCTGGTAGGAGCATGGGCCTGTGAGCAAAAGGTAAAGGGTGTAATCAAAAAGCTGCTGTGACGCATGGAACTCCTGAATGGTCATTCTGGACCATTGCCACCAGTGCTACTGGACAATGTTTTGGAAGAATATGTTCAATACTTCAGGCCTGGAGCACACAATGTGTGTATTTTATGTGGTAGTATCTACTAAATAAAGCTGTTAAAACACAGTTTGAATCATACCGTATCAGCTTAGGGTTTACTTGCTCTAAGGAGCAATGAGGCAGAACACAGGTTCTGAGTTTATGAACGTAGGTTCTGGTTTATGAGCCAGAGCCAGGCATTTCACCGATCATTCACTGTCTCTGTGCAAAACTGTACATTTGCTACAAGGGATAGTTCTTCTTCATCCAAGTGAAATTATTAAAATGATGGGTTTAAAGCATTTCCTTCCTCCAGGGAGAGAAGGGAAGCGAGTAAGATACTGTTTGGATACTAAATCACAGGACGTTTTGCAGCCTAAACAGTGGCCTGAACCTTATGTGGGGCTGGTAACGAGGAAGGCAGTGAGCTGTGACAGAAATCCGGAGTCTGCTACAGGCTTGCTGCTCTGTTCCTGATTAAGAAGGGCAGTGGTGTGTGTGGTATGTAATGGCACGTGCCAGTATCCGTAGCGGCAGGGCAGACCAGCCAGCACCACACCTGGGAAATGACCATTTGAAGAGATTCCTCTCCCGTCTGCTTGCAGTGATGACCAGGCGCTCTGCCCTTGCTTTTTGGCAAAACGACATCCGGATCCTTCATCTTGTGCCATAGGCTAATAAATTCCATGCACAATTCCTTCCCTGCCTTATTCTGTGCATAGTGCTGACAGCATGTTTGAACACCTACTTTGGCTTGGGGTTGGTTTGTTCAGTGTTTCCCCCCCTGCCTGTCCCCCTTAATTTGAGCTTTACATTAACCTTCAGGGGGTGGGTTTATCGAGCGTGTGTAAAGTATCTTCCCTCTCGAGGCCTGCTGGCCACTTCTGAGACCAAAGGATAAGTGCCACAAGACCTAACAGATGCCACCATTCAACAAAGTTCCGAGACTCCATCCTAAAAGAGGTTGCCAAAACAGCTTAAAGCAAAGGCCAGTTTGTTTCAGGCCAGGCTGGATGGGGCTTTGAGCAATCTGATCTAGTGGGAGGTGTCCCACTAGGCAGGGGGGCTGGAACTCCATGACCTTTAAGGTCCCTTTGAACTCTAATCATTCTATGATACTATGAAAGGTCTACATGAGTTTTGCAGTTGCAGCCTCTTTTCTGTAGATGCTTTCTGGAAAATGGTAAAGATTTTGCTAAAGATTACTCCCCACCCTTCCCAAAGAAAACAAAACACACAAAACCCCCAAAATAAACTATCAGCCAGAGGAAAACGTTGACTGTAAGTGATACAAGATGAAGAGATCAGAATCTGATTTAAAAGCGCAACTGAAATCAGTCCTGTAACATGAATAACAGTAGCAGACAGTGCCACGGAAACAGATAGGAAGTGCCAGAGACTTCCTTAAAAACAGAAAAGGCAATTTTGTCTCTACAGAGATATCTATGTTTAATAACTGAATTTGAACTTTCCAGTAGTACCTTACTAGTCACCCTCTTTTCCTCCTCATTATGTACGTCAGCCTTCTGTCTGCTGCCGCACTTACTACTCACCTGCTCCTCTTTATTTCACGTTTCAAATGCAGTCCTGAGTCCCCAGGTGGGACTGCAGACACGCTGCTTGCCTTTGCTGGGCTGAAGGACTAACGCTTATTCCCAGCCCGTGAGCTATTTGCTGTTTTGCCGCTCACGGTGTCTTTTTCAGGAGGGGAGTTTGATTGTAGCTTTCTGAGAAGAGTGAATGGATTAACTGGCTCTCTCCTTTACAGTTTTATTGGTACATTCAGAGACTCCCAAGGTGTGAGGCGGACAAGTCAAATCTGTTTGGGAGGAATTAAGATTTGCTTGCTTTTAGTAGTCCAAGTTTGAAGGACCAGCTCTCACATGTATTGCAGGAAACCCTTTTCCTGTTTGTCTCTGAGCTGCTTCTGCCTGTGACCAGAGTTCTGGTCACTGGGCTGCTTCAGACAAGAAAACACACCTCATTCCTGTGATACGAGTTTTTCCTTTATTTATGCAGCTCTTCTTATCACAGTCCTCACTCACTTTCTGAAGCCAAACAAAGTATCCTGTTGTTGGCATGGGTAAGAAATAACAACACAAGAGGGAAGTCAGCTAGCTTCATGTTTGTGCTACTATTGCTCTGGAACTGGAAGGAGCTCTTAAAGTTCTCAGCCCAAGAGGGAGGAAAGCATGAAGTATGTCCTGCCGTCAGGGTATCTGTGTAACTGTTCTGCACTGAAAGACAGAGGTGTTCCTTTTAGCTGACTTTCTGTAGCTCTCCATCACCAGTTTGCCTCTACCACCCAAAGCCAAAGCTGATGAAATCCTGTGCTTTGGCTGGCTACAGCCCTCCTTGTGCCAGGTCTAGGTGGGATTGCTCAGGCTAGCTCCTCCCTGGAGGGGAGGCCCTCTTCAAGATAGTCCTACGAGGTAGTGCTTACTGAAGGTGTTGCACTCTGCAGTGGAGTTGTCCAAGTAAAGCGGGTGCAAGCCAGGCTTGTGCTGCAGCAGGCCTCATGGGGAGGGGGGGGAAATCATCCACCCTGTCTTGCAGCCATGAACTGTAGCCAAGGTTCGGAAGGTGCACAGAGCAGCAAGCAAGGTGTCTGTCTTTTGGGTGAGGGAGGGTTTACCAGGGAAGGAAAAGAGAATGAGGGGAAGAGGTGACAGTGGGTGGTGTAAGAGAAGAATCTCCAAAGTTGCAGAAAGTGATGGGAGAAGCCAGAAGGGCACCTGCAGGGAGGACAAGCCATGCGCCCCACCTAAAGCTGGCGATGGAGAAAGGACAGGCACAGGGCAAAGACACATCCTCCCACTCTGGCAGGCTCTAATTGAGTCTGCTGTTGTAACAAAGTTCAGCAAGAGGGTCTACATATACTTATATGCTTATGAGTTTCCTTTTCCAAGCTTACCTCCAGGTCCAGCAGTGTTTCTGATTGTTTTACAGAGGCTTTATACTGACAGCAGATACAGGGGAAGCAGAAGCATCCAGTGACAGGCTGGAAGGGAGGAGGACACCGACTCTGCGTTCAGGTTCACCAGCTGCAAGTTGGTTCCCCTTGTAATGCTGAAATCTGTAGCAGAGGAATAGTGAGATGCTACCAGAATGGGGAATGCAGCAGGGAAGGCCGAACGAGTGTGTATATTTCTCCCCAGTTTTCTGAATATTAATATAGACCCTGCATCTTGTGCTCAGAGACCCACCGCTACAAAGACCACAGAGGAGAAGGGCTATGATCTTTTATCATGTAGAACATGAAAAGATAAACAGGCTTTTTGGAAAGTTTGCTTTCCTGTGAATAAGGTGGCTTTTTAAAGAAAGAGGGGGGGCTGGAGTCAGATTGTCACTAGTAACAGCTAAAGGGGCCTGCTGGTTTGGTACACAAAAGGGATCTAAGCTCAACAAGCTAAAGAAAGTAATCAGAAGTTGGGGTTTTTGGTTGGTTGGTTTGGTTTTAGTGAACATTCACAGAATTTATTCTTTTGAAGCCTGTTCTTACTTCCCACTCCCTGGAGGTTCTGTCCCCATGCCGAGGGTCCAATTGTTACCATGAAAAACACCTGAAATAGCAGGACCAAACACAGACCTTTTCCTCCATCTCAGAGACAGAGAGAGGGGCTTGGATTAACCATGAATTTTGGTCCCGTCCTTAATGGACACGGGTGTGGCATCAGGAGCACCCCAACACATGCAGACACAGTTTAAACCCTCTTTTTTCCCCGCACTTGTGGTCTCTGGGTGGTGTTAAACTCTACCTGTCACTTTGATGTTGCCTGTAGCCTTGGCAATGTTGTTTTCAATCACACAGGTGTAAGTGGCATTAGCAGTGATGTTGTGCAGGAAGGAAACCACTTTCAGCGTGATGTTTTCAGCGTTCAGCTCGTAGCTGGTGTTGGCAACGTGAGGCAGGTACTCCCCAGCATCACTGTAGGCCGTCCAGCGCACAGTGGGTCGAGGGAACCAGCGCGGTGCTTCACACTGCAAGGTGTCCCCGCTGCTGCTGTTCTCCACGCAGACCCTGGGGCTGCTGAAGGCTTTGGGAGGGAAAAAGGGAAGAGAGTCAGCAAAAGGCAAGTGTCTAGGAACTGGGTGTGGAATGCCCAACTGGACCTGCCGGTCAGTCCCCAGGTATTTCTGAGGTACTTGGTGCTTAGCATTGCGGCACCGCCTGTAAACAAACCAAACACAGAGGCTCAGAAAGAGGTCTGTACAGGCTGGGCTACAGGGGGAATGGCTACAGGGGGTCTAAAGACTCCTAGGACAAAGCAGTCCACTTTGACGTCTGCTGAGGTCATGGCACAGCTTTAATGTCTTTAAGTAATTCTGCCTAACAGTTACGAACTGGAGTCCAAGGCTTATGAACGAAACATTTCCTGAGAGTTCCTGCAAACCTGAGCTCCCAGGGGAGACTGGGCTCAGGACCTGGTCAGGCTAAGACTGCCCATGTCTGCCAAACACCCGGTTTCCCTGGGCAGGAACCACATCCATCATGGCTCTGCTCACCTCTGGCTGAGAGGAGGCACCTGCTATTCTCGGCAGGGAGAGGCATGCCAAAAATGATTGCTGTTACTAGGGAGGGAAGATGACTCACCTTCTCTGCTGACTGAGAAGGGAGCCTGACCAACACCTACTGCTTCCTGATGTGTCTCACACTAACTGGGGTTGCAGCCAAGGGAAGTTCCATTTTTCACCTGCTGGGGCTGAGCACAGACTAAGGTGTGGCCTGAACTGCAGGACTTAGGCCAACGTGCTTGGATTAAACGAAACATTTAAAGCTCCCCACAAACTCAGCTGCTTTAAAGCCAAGGCCATCTCAAATAAACCTTTATTAGTCTTCTTTCCTAGAAAAGCATACCTCTCTACATTTGCTTTTTAGGAGAGCAGAGTTCACCAATTTCGGTGGATATAAAACCTAATGCAGCATTTTACCTATACTCTCTAATGCTTTTTCTGCATGAAACACCTTAAAACATTGAGTCAAACACCACAAAAGCAGGCAGATTCATGTTTCAAGGAGGAGTAGGAGACCAAATTCCCACAGGGCTTAAATATGTGTCAGGCACAAGCCAAAGCCCTTTGGCCTTGCTGTTACCTACTGTGGTCCCCAGCAGTTCTTTCATCCTTGCCATTGCAAGAGGCCCATTGGCCCAGCACCTTTCCTTTCACTTCTTGGGGAGGTGGTTCACATATCAACAGGGCAGAAAACACGCTGTCAGTAAGAAATGGGAGACTGCGAAACACCACTGGGCAGATGTTCCGGCAACATCAACATCTAATATTGCCTTTTGGCTCCAAGACGGACTCCCTGTGAGTGACCTGAAGCACAGATGACTCCCCCAGCTTGGCTGGCGGTACATCTGACCTCACCACATAAGTGGTCACCTCTCCTAAAATTGCATTTCTTTGACTTGGAGGGGTCTGACAGTTTTTCCTCTCCCAGTTTGACCTGTTGGGCAGCAACGCTGGTCACGGTGGTAAGGGAGAGGGTGCACAGACTGCAGTCTGCAGGAGACCTCTGCAGACCCTGATTCTCCAATGCAAGGTGACCCCTTGGAAGGTGACTTGTTACTGCAGCCAAACTCATCTTGCTGGAAGAGTGTGAAGACCTGGTGGTTTCCAGATCTCTCCTGGAAAGCCATAAAGATTATTTTTTTTTGCCTCTTTTCTAACAGTCCCCTTGGCTGCATTAGAAACATTCCCTGGAAGGTCAAGGACTCACTCTACTGTGCCAACTCTGAGTTCAGGAGGTATGCTGGGACCTGAGGGGCACCAGCAAAAGCCAGCCAGAGAAACACCAAGACCACCTACCTGTGCAGGCTCACATTATCCCCATTGTATAGTCAGTGTAACTCACCCCAATTTCATTAGAATGGCCCAGAGGTGAGAGAAATGGGTGAAATGCTCCCAAGTTCAATAGGAGCATATTGCTTTGTGCCAGTGGTGAAAATGATCATAGAATCATAGAATCATTTAGGTTGGAAGAGACCCTTGGGAGCATCAAGTCCAACCACCGCTACAAAGTTCGCCCCTACATCATATCCCTCAACACCACATCTAATCTACTCTTAAACACAGTCAGGGATGGGGACTCCACCACCTCCCTGGGCAGCTGATTCCACTGACTGACCACTCTCTGTGAAGAATGTTTTCCCAATATCCAGCCTAAACCTACCCTGCTGCAGCTTGCAGCCATTCCCTCTCATTCTATTGCTAATTACCCATGAGAAGAGACCAAAACTAACCCCTCTACATGTCCCTTCAAGTAGTTGTAGAGAGTGATGAGGTCTTCCCTCAGGCTCCTCTTCCACAAACTAAACAGTCCCAGCTCTCTCAATTGCTCCTTATAAGATTTATGCCCCAGGCCCTTCGCCAGCTTCCTTGCCCTCCTCTGCACTTGCTCCAGTACCTCAGGGTCTCTCTTGTGTTGAGATGCCCAGAACTGGACACAATACTCAAGGTGTGGCCTCACCAGTGCTGAGTACAGGGGGACAATCACCACCCTACTTCTGCTGGTCACACTATTCTTTATGCAAGCCAGGATGCCATTGGCCTTCTTGGCCACCTGGGCACACTGCTGGCTCATGTTCAGCCGCCTGTCGACCAGCACCCCCAGGTCCTTTTCTGCCAGGCAGCTCCAGCCACACTTCCCCAAGCCTGTAGCGATGCATGGGGTCATTGTGGCCCAAGTGCAGGACCTAAATGATGGCCAAAGCCCAGAGGGTTCATAAGAATTAAGCACCTGCAACTGAAAATTCATCTGTGGCTGTGTATGTTTTGAGGTTGACTCATAACAAGGTGAACAATTAACTCCAGCAAATATATAACACTTCAGATAGCTATGATATGGGTGGTTTGTTGCTTTGATAATTATTTTTAAAAACAAGACACTAGAAAAACAAAAAAAAAGTATAAAATAGGCTACAATTTTTCCTATGCAGCACTTCCCTTGGCTGGAGACATATCGTAATCTAGAGAGAAAAAGCTATTACTTTAACAGGTATAAACTCTGGATCTTTATAAGATCAATTAGCTGCTCCCATTCTTACAGGCTCTTTGTTGTCAGTTATGTGGCTGGCAGACTACATGTGGTAAATAATAGAAGCAAAAAGGGAACTGAGAGCATTAAAATAAGAATTTTTCTGGAAAGATGATGTTGAAAGAGTTGATAAGGCCATAAACACCTCTGGAAAAGCCAAAAAGAATTTCCCAGTCCTTCTCACGGCCTGATGGTGGCTGCTGGAGGAGTGGGTGCCCCTCACAGAGCCTGTAGCATGAGTAGGTCCAACCAAGCCATGTTAGCATGTGTTTTGCAGCAGGATTTTCTTCCTTGTGTCCCTCACCTCCTGTCCTGTACTGCAGCACTGCTGCCCCGCTCCCTCTGGCCGTGGTGACTGAGCACCGGTAGGTGCCTGCGTCGGAGAGCTGCACGTCCCTCAGCTCCAGGGAAGCATTGCCACCAATCACCTGGTCCATGAACACTGCTGTGCGGCCCTGGAACGACGCATCTTGCTCTTGCAGGTGGTCCTTCCCACCTTTAAACTCATGAACAAGCCCAGCTACTCCTGCCTTAGCCCACCGGATCTCTATGCTGCCCATCCAGATGTCAGGCTCAAAAGTGCAGCCCAGGATGCTGCGCTGGCCAATGTTCCCCGAAGACGTCAGTGCTGTCACACTGATGGAGCGTTTTCCTGCAAGGAGAAAGAAAGACAGCATGAGAAGAGTGAGACAGCAAGTGCAGAAAAAGGCCAGACTCATGGTTTTCACATGCCAACAGGCACTGGCACACCCCAAGGGTGGCAGCAGCAGCTCCCAGGGCACAAGTCAACTCCCATGGCTTGTATACCAACATAAAGTGCAGGAGCATGTCTTTAACAGGCAGTGTGCTTCAAAAAGTAGCTCCCCTTGTTTGTTTGAAAAGAATTTGCATGGTATTATCTTTCTTACTCATATGTATCAGGGATTTTTCTCTTTGCAGCTGCCAGAACAGCATGGGGTTTGTGTCTTTTCTGAGTTAGATCCCCCCCTTATGCAATATAAATGTGATTGCAAAGCATAATGCTGGCAAAGAAATAGGAGGGTGCTCTTCACCCTTACTGGAATCCCAACTGTTTTCTTTCGTTTATGAAAAGTCAGCATTTCTCTTCCCTGAAGACACAGATCACTTCTCAAGTTGAATTCTAACCAGTGAGCTTGAGAATTAGCTTCTTCCCAGGGCCGGCTCCTCTTTCCTGTGCAGCTCTTCCCTAATTTGAGCTCACTCAGCACACCCCCAGGAGGCTGCATTTTGGCCAAGACCAAAGCAACTAATTTTTGTTGTCTCTGAGGGCGCAGGGGAATGCGCCTCATCCTGGCAGATGCTGCCCGACTTTGCAATAGATACCATTGTCTCCTCCCATCTGGGAGAAAGAACACAGTATATGCACGACTTTCTGTATCTGTAGGTTCAGGGCTCCAAGGCCAAGGAAATTTCAGCTAATAGAGCAGCACAGGCTGTGCTATATTTATGGATCCCTTGCCTCAGCTAGCTTTCCATGAAGCAAGTTGAACACAAACAGTTGCTAACATGCCAGACAACTAAAAACCAACCAACCAAACAAACAAAACCCCTTAATCTCTGCTGTTAAAGCACAGGCCAGGAACACACTTCCTGGGGAAAAGAGGCGTCCCACAGCAGCAGGGCTCATGCACACACAGCAGCTGCTGCAGCCTGAGGCTGTTCTGCTGACAAGTTCTTGCAGAAATTAAGAGCTGACACAGATTTCCTCACTCCGCTCTGAGTGCCAAGTGCTGGTTTCTTTTAACTCGCCCTGACCACATGGGTGTACATGTAAATCTCTGCATTATTTAAAACCTGCAAAAGTTCACCGTCTCTACAGAGAGCACAGCCCCAGAACTGAAGTCACCTGTGCAGTCTCAATTCAGCCATCTGGTATGTAAGCTTTAGAAAGCAAGCCTTTGTTAAGGGGTTGTAGGTGGCACTTCCACACAAGATCACACCTCGGCCCATGCACAGGATGGAGACGTGGGGGCAGTGACAGGGCAGAAGTTCATCGCCCTGCTGGTAACAGCGAGAGATCTGAGCGGTCACATACCTGAGACACCAAACCCGATGATCAGGGCAATCACCACAGCCAGGATGATAATGACTGTAGTCATGCTATTTGGGGAAAAAAGAAAGGACAGCATTAGCACCCAGCCCACCTCCTTTCACAGCTCACACCTACACTGCATGTCTGCAGAGCTTGCCAGCACAAAGGAGGTCAAGACGAGTAAACTACAGTGCTAAAGCAAGGTGGACCAGTGAAGCATGTGACCACAGTAGTGATGAGGTAAGCACTTGTCAGCAAAAGTGGGAGACCATGGGGCAGGAGGAGAAGAGACCCAGGATTTGTCTTCAGGAGGAGGCAGTGGGTCCCAGTGGAGGATACTCCTCTCTGCATCTCCCAGTCCATAAGCAAGTTGGGCAGTCCCTGCTGGCCCTTGTGAGGGACCAGTTGCCCAGAGAGATGAGCAGAGCACTGAGACAGGCCACTGAGCCCAGGAGATACCCAGTATGAGCCAGGGAGCAGACAGGAGAGGGGTGGAAACAGGGCCAGATTTGTGAGCTGGTCAAATTTGGGATGCACAGATTTTTAAGGGGCTGTTGAGTGAGAGACTGAGGAGGAAAGGACCACTTGCTAAGCCACAGAGGCAGAACGGCCCCAGCAGAGGAGGTGACAGGCATCATGGCATGGAGCAACACAGCTCAAGCCTTGCCAAGCACATCCCCTCTCTGGCACAGCCACAGTTTGGACAGACACATAAGCATGGCCAGATGCAAGCTCCCACTGAAGCCAGTGGAGCTTTCACACATGGTCCTGGGCACATTTTCATGTGGACTCGGGGGCTATGGTAGTGACCTCTGCTCCCCACCAGGGCAAGTCATGAAGCAGCTCCCCACAAAATACCCAGAGGTATATATGAAGGCAAGCAACTGACATGCTCATGCCCAGCAGTCTCAGCCCTGCTCAGTATTGTCAGAGAAGCCCGGACAGCTGTAGGAGGTCCTCACAGAGGACTTTACCCCATTCCCGAGCCTGGCAGGGCACTGGAGGGAGCTGTGCTGTAGGAAGCATGGGCACCAACAGTGACCACTCCACACCAGCATTCAGGGGATTTGTTTTACTCCATTATACAAAGAAACTCCTGAGCTGCTGCTTTCCATGTGGGGACCAGGCTGTGGGACATCATGGCCCTCCCATCTATACAAAAATAGCTCTCTCCACTTCAGCAGCATTTGCCGTCTTGCAGCATACACTTTCCCAACACATTGGGCAGCCTTCCAGCCACGAGCCCATTGGTGTCTGTACAACCACAAACTCCTCCCACCATTAATGTGTGCCTGCATCAGTTACTTGCACAATCATGTCTCAGTCACCACAAATGCCACAATCACAGTGCTGACATGAAGCTCTAGGGCAACAAGCCCCTCCTGCAGGGAGCAGCAAGGAAGGGAGAAAGGGAAATGGGTTGAAAGAGGGGATGGAGAGAAGGGGAGATGTTGCAGAAGGCTTGCTTGCCCTCCTGCTATTTCCCTTCCATCCTCCTCCTTAAAGTCAGTGGTAAGTTGTCTGAGAAAACCCTGTCTGTACATGACAGCATGCTCAGGAGAAAGGATCAGAACCATGTATTTCACCACAAATATATAGTAAGTCCGTATAAAGGTTCATATGAGTCCATACATATGTTCATATCCATACCAAGCCCTCCCTACCTAGATGCTCTCAGAGCTGGGAGGCATCATGTGCTTGGCGTCCTCTGTTTTCCCACCAGCTTACACCCACAGCCAGGGTGGAAAGTAATTCCTGGCCTGCCCCTTCCTGGTGCCCTGCAGCTGTGTCACAACTGACCTGGTTGGGAAGGACAGTGGCAGATATCCTCCAGCCACAGGCATTGGGCAACTGGAGACTCAACCACCACCTCTCCTGGGGGCCTGTGGGATGGGGACTTTGTTTCTTGGCTTCTGTGGATCCTGTAGCATGACACTTCCTGGCAAATACTTATCAAGTCCTATAGGCCTCAACACCTAGTAACTCAGAGTCTCAGCCAGGCTCACTGTGGGACAGCTCTGTGTTTTCCTATTCCAGGGCAGATACTGAGCCTCTTGCATATACTGAATAATATCTGCTTCCTCGAAGAGCTGCACTAATTTCTGCAGAGTTGATCCCAGACCAAGGTAGTTGCTATAAACACAGCCAAGGTTGCCATGATCAACCTCAGCCCTCATGCTTAGGAAGCATGGACTTAGACCCACAGCACATATGCCGGGAGCAAGTGTCAGCCACACTGTCTCACAGTGATTGTGACTCACCTTCACACCTCTAGATTAAAATTCTCCTTCTCAAGAGTAGGCAGGGGAGAAATTACTGGGAACTGAGGGATGCTGCATGCAGATTACAGAGGATTTCATTGATAAAAGCCAGCAGGAGTATGGCAGGGGACAAGTAGCCAGGATGCAGTACCTGAAAACTTCAGGTCCTACCTCAAAAGGATTGTCTGACCTGACCACCACCTCTGCCCTAGCACTGTGCCAAGTAAAACTGTCCTCGGCTCGCTCACACAGAAACACAAAGCAGCACAAATGGGCCAGCACCAATGCTTTTGTCCCCTGCTGGCACTACCTTCCCCCAGAGCCGCAGAGCCTTGCTAGCTTTGCATCCAGTGAAGTGCTTCTCAACCCTGGCTCAAGGCAGTAACAGGGCTGATGGAAAAGGTTGCTCATTTGTTATAGGGTGGGTGGCAATTTTGAGTACATGGATGCCGCTGCCCACTTGAATGCCCCTTGCGAGGGACAAAGGGAAATCAAGCCCTTCGGGGTTTCCTCCACAGAAACTGCGAGATCCAAGGGCCTTAGAAATATTTGCCTGCAACCCCGCTGTGTGTATGGAGTTGATCCAGAGTGCAGGCAAACAAGGAGAAGGTGGCAACCCAGCTGCATGCTGATGGTAGCTGTGTTTCGCAACAGTCCCATCCCGCAGTTCAAGTGAAAAGCAATTTTCTGTGCATCAGCACCCCTTGTACTTCCAGTGTTTCCCAGGCGTGGCAAGAGACTGATGCAGGTAGCTGGGGCTGTACAAATCAGAGCCCTGACACCACCCATGGTTCCTGATGTCACTTTGGCAGCCTGTGGGATGCTGTTCCGTGCATCCTACCCTCTTTTCTGTGGTCCCGGTCTTGATCAGCCAAATGAGGTCCTGCCTGCAACTCTGGGCAGCCTGAATTGCTGCTGAACACAGCCTGGGGACAGAGAGAAGCTCATAGTCTTGCTGTGACAGATTGCAGAGGTTTAATCCTCCTGATCTCTGGCTCCAGGGAGAGTAAGCCTTCTCTCAGGAATGGGCTTAGAGTTGTAGGGATCAAGAAACTTGGAAGATTAAGAGACTGAAGGATCCCTGCTTTCCTCCTTATATCAAGGCTTATTTTGAGAATAGCAGGGCAGGGGGAACCCAAAAGGAAGGCTTTTCCGTTCCAAAAAGCAGTTAACAATTGCAGAACTCAACTTTTCTCAGCACTTCTGATTTACTCTTTGAGCCAAATTGGTTTGGTTTGGGGTTTTTTTTGTTGTTGTTTTTTATTCCTGAAATCAATAGAAACCTCCCACTGCTCCTCCAAAGCTTCCTGTAAAATTCACCTGTCTCTGTGTGCTATTTCGGCATTTTAAAATAGGCCTGAAGAGGCCAGTGGCCTTGAAAAAGCCAGTAACCTGCTGCCTGGGGCAGGCAGGGGTGCTGGCAGAGCTGGAGGATGGTTCTCAGAGTAGCAAGGGGTAGGTGTTCATTTTTTCACACCCATCAGTTGTTGTATTTCCCTGACAAAAGCCAGCTGGGCTACCTCTTGAGAGTAACAGAGCTAGTTATTGCATGAATTCCAGAAGCATGAGGAATATGATGCCTGATGACTATTCAAACTGTGATTTCAGTTTTGTCAGTGAAAAGGTACAGATAATATAACTGTTTAGCACTTAATTGATGACCCATGTGAGAAAGCTGGAGCACAGCTGATGTGAGAGAGAGTTCTCTGTTCTCATGTGAACTCTCCTTCTCCCCACCGCTGTTCAGTTCAGGTGGGACAGATACTCATAACAGCCAAAACCTTTTTGACAGAATAAGTACAAACAGGGATGTCTCACACACCTCACTGGAGCCTCTGCCTCTATCCAGCCTGGAAAAGCTCACACCTGGGATGATGAGACACGGCTTGTTGGAGGCTCGAGCAGTCAGGTTTAGATGCAAGCCCGGTCCACATTCATCAGAGGCTGAAGCAAGTTTCTCAACTTATTAGCAATGTGGCAGATGTTATTTTCAACTAATCAGGAGGTAAAGATATGAGAAAAATATCTTTATGGCCTTCTCCACGATACTTCTTTTTCTGACTGTAGTTCACGATGACATGACTTGGTCAGTAGCTCCAAAGGAAAGCAGCTCATTGAGATGAGAGGTACAAACTTGCACATCTTCCCAGCTCTTACTCCTGGCCCACACAGCAAAGAAACTTGCCATAGGGCAGCTTCTACTTTTCTCCTCACAGTACACCGATGTGATGGAGACATATGCGACTGTCTGAGGGCCAGCATTATGAATGTGGAGCCTCCCTCGAGCCATTGATACCCCAACCAACAACAGCAGGAGCACAGAGACTATCTCTAGCCATCAGTACACCGACCTACAACAGCCTTCAAACCCGAGCTGGCATCTTCTGGCCATGCAGAGTTTCTAGAACACAAATCTCCATTGTGGCTGCAGTTGATGACCTGCACATGGGTGTCAGACAGCTACACAGCCTTATTGATTGTATAAAACAAGCCGTACTGGTGAGTGCAGTATTACAGTCAAGCTGCAAAGAACTGAATTCTTGAAAGCTCCTGGCAGCAAGGTGATACAGCTGAGGAGTCTGAAAAAAGCCATTCCCTCCCTCCTCTCTCCCAAAGCAGATGCAGATAACACCATACCTCCAGAAAATGACCTGGCCTTGGGATGCCATGGTCACAGCAAATATGAAGACAAGCCAGCCACCAGGTGCCCAGGTCCCACACTGTTCAGCACAATCCCTGTCCTTCGTATGATATATTCTCCCGGGCTGTTCTGCTTAAATAACTGAACTCAACTAAGGAGTGGTAAGCCCAAGCAATGAACTCTGAGGAATGAGGAAGCAGTGAGCATCTCAGGTCCCCCCACCAGGACAGTCAAAAGCAAGGAGGCCTGGTTAGTCACTGGGGCAACAGGAAAGACCTCCTACAACACCAATTAAAGAAACATGTCTGATCTAAAACAAAAAAAAAAGCACAACAGGTCATGGTTTGGTAGGCAGCTAATACTTGGGTCAGCATGCAGCAACCTCCCATGTAGATCCACAGCTCACCCATTACTACCGGGTTGTGTTATATCCAGAACGAGCTCAGATCTCCTTCATAAAATCTCAGGTCTACTTCATAAAATCTCTGGTCTTCCTGTTGGCACTGACAGAGAAGCCCCACCTGTAAGTCCTCTTCTAAGCCCTGTGTGCTGTGCTAAGAGGCTCCTCCAGGTTCAGCAGTGCTGTCAGAGCCACACAGGTGGCTTTTACTGCATAAACATATGAAGAGGGATAGGCTCCAGTGCCAGAGCTGCTCAGTAATTAATGTGTTGTTGCCCTGGTGAGCAGGACTTGCCCTGGTCCTACTGGGGCTGTTTGTGCCTGAGAAACAGATTTGTTTTCTACTGCTGTTTTCTTCCTCTGAACTCCTCCAGACCAAGCTACTTCTAAGTCCCAAGGCCAGCTCCTGCTGCTCTCAGATATGTCTAAATTATGGTGGACAGCAGAGCATGTAAAGGAAAGAAGCTGACAGAGACTGTACAATCCTTTCTCTCTGTGCTTGGTCTCACTCAAGACTGGAGGCCAGATGCATAGCTCTTGGGCATAAGAGGTTGAGAAGGGCAGAGAGATTGTGCAAGAACAGAAAAGAGAGAGCAGAGCAGCTTGCACCACCAAGTTAAATTTCTCTCAGGGTAACCTGTGTATCCATCCTGTTATCTATGTCTGGACTACATTCCAGGAAGGATGGGGAAAGGGGAATTTCTGACAGTCCATAGCCATCTCCAGCAAATTTGTAAGATTAGAGGAAGTGAACAGCTGTCCCAAGCAGAGCTGAGGCTGACCAAAGGAACTGGGAACAGTCCAACACCTAAGAAAAAACAAATTACTTTCTCTGCAACAAACAGAGGCTCAAATCAAGGCCAGTCAATACCACTCAGTGATGACCAAACTAGCTGCAAAGGCTAAGTGGGGTTTAGGAGGGCTTACGATGTCCTGAAGGGCACAGTGGCCTTCTAACTGTGCATGAGCAAGATTACAGAAGTGTGTTCTTAGTCTTTTGGACCACAGTTCAACTCCAAGAGAGCCTGTTCAGCTCTACAAGGGATGAGCATATGCAGATGTGCTGCATGACACATAACAGAATTTGCTAGACAGCAGAGAGAGGTCTGGAATAGGCTGTGGCTCTTGTACAGGGACCAAAGTCAGCAAACTGTATTCCAAGTCACTTAGCACCCAGGACTCACCACTTTCGCCTTGTCATGCCAAGATGAAGTTATATGTCACAATTTTGTGTTGAACCACCACCTCGCACTGATAAGAGCACAAATCTGAACCTCCACTAAGCCTAGTCACCTGTTACAAAACAAAGTAAAATTAGAAAACGTATGATTTCCTGATGGGTCAGGGAGTTGAAACGGTTCCTCTTTAGGTCAGAGGAATGTCACACCCTGTGACACACCAGGACTAACCGCATGAGCTGCAGGCAAGGACAGAGGAGTCAGGGTGAGACCTTTTCCTTGCAAGAGTGGCCAGTCCTTGGGTTTACCCAGCCGTTCATGTGCTACTTCAATGTGAGTGCTTGACTGTGAAGCTAATTGCTCTCCAGGTAGAGGAGATACCTGAACACCCGGTGCAAGCTCTGTGGCAAAGGTGTGAACAGGACCTACTGCTAAAGCCCCAATCTCAGCTGTTACTGAAAGCATGTCCTTCATCCTCTGGCCTCTGAATGAAACTGAGGAGTGGAAACCTCACACCTGAGAATCACTGTTGCTCTTTGGTTGTTGCAATAGTTTAAACTTAAAAAGTAAACTTCATACAGTTTTCCCTTCCCTTCTGCTTTAGCATGGAATAGACCTTTTTAGTTGGAAAAAAAAAGAAATCTCACTTATTTTGTAGTATTCTATTCATTACTAAACCTGTTTTAATTTAGCAGAGCATTAGTAGAAGCTAGGAATAGCTCTAGGCCACAGCGGCCGGGTGGGAAATGCACATTAAGAAATATCCTGTTGCCCTTGGTGACACTTGATTTACGGCTGTTTTGGTGCAGTGCGCAAGCGAGGTGTCCCCTTTCAACACCAGTTAACTCCAGGTCATAGCTGCAGCACAGCAGCACCTCTGCCACAGAGCTTGCACAGGGTGTTCAGGTATCTCCTCTACCTGGAGAGCAATTAGCTTCACAGTCAAGCACTCACATTGAAGTAGCACATGAACGGCTGGGTAAACCCAAGGACTGGCCACTCTTGCAAGGAGAAGCTCCCACCCTGACTCCTCTGTCCTTGCCTCATCACACAGTCAACGATCAGGTTACTTCCATTTTGGAAAAACAGATCTATTTCTCAGGACTAGCAACCCCAGTAGGACCAGGGCAAGTCCTGCTCACGAGGGCAACAATACATAATTACTTACTGAGCAGTTCTGATGCTGGAGCCTACCCCTCTCTGTGTGTTTATGCAGTAAAAAACAGAATATTTCTCAAAGAGATCAAGGATCTGTGACCACATGGTCTGCCCAATTCTTACCACTTTTGAATCTATTACCAAAATCCAACCAAATGTGACAGCAGAACCTGGCCTGTGAAAGCTGCTGAACGCTTGAGGAAGAGACACATCAGCTGTCTTTGCTTGGGGCAGGCAGAAAACACTACCAGATTTGCTGGGTCACCAGCCAGTGCCCTACAGCTGGCCACAGCACATGCTGCCTCTTGCCTGCATGAGGGAACAGTGAGGGCAGGAAGGACTGAAGGTGGGTCAAGGCCAAATAAGATGTTCAGCGGTCTGGGGCAGGCACAGGCACAAGATCCAGAATGCAGTTACTCTGCCCTTATTGATACAACTTGTTTCTTTCTTCACAAAGAATAATTCTGTCAGAAGAGTTCCCTTGCTTATGGGAAGTTCCTGCTTTATTTCAATGTCACTGGAACACTGGAGGAGCTATTGGTGAAGGAAGAGAAGCAGGAGAAGATTGAGTTGTGGCAAGCTGACAAGCAGCCAAGTTTGACAGCGCACTCAAGAGAGGTGAAGGCAGCCAGCGGGCTGAAAAAGATGAAAGCTATCCTCAGGATTTGGAAAAACATTGGACATCTTTCCAGCCTTTTGATCCCAGATCTGTAACAACGGTGTCAAGAGGTGCTTGAGAAGAACCAAAAAAGGGAACACTACTGGTCTGAAAGGAGGAGAGCTTGTCACTGCCTTATCAGTTCTACCCATCCTCAGCCTTGCCTACTCTTGAAGGGAAGCTGGAAGCAGCAGCACTCAGAACAAGCACTCACCTCTCAAAACAGGAGGTGGTGAGCCACCCTTGGCCAGAAATAGACAAGTCCTCACTGCCTGCGAGCCACTGCTGGGATCTGCCTTGACATGGCACTCTAGATGGTCAGTGCACCTTCCTGAAACACCTCCTGCCATGGGAAGGCTAAGAAGCCCTGTTGAGCAAGCTTCTGCACTGCTCTTGCGATCTTCTGGGGACAAACTAGATGCTCAAACACAGAGCTCCAAGTGCAGCTCTCACCAGTGTGGTTTGCCTCATCTGAGAAGGGGGAGATACCCTAGCATGATCACTGACTCTAAAGACACCCTATGTGGAGTCTTCCAGGCTGCAGGGCCCCTTTTAGGTCTTCCACAATCTCTTGATCTCGCTGTGTTTTTCGCAGCTATGCTCTTTTCCCTAGTTAGGGAGTAAGTCCTCTTTCTCTTACCTCCCAAAGCCTCTTCTCGTGTTCATCCCCACTTTAGTTCTTCTTTTTTCAAACTTTGGAGACAGGCAATTTTATCAACAAGAGCTTTTGTCCTGGAAAAAATACGAACATTTACTGGTGTAGCTCTGTCAACACTGCATGTATGCCTGTCTTGAAAATATCTTTTCTACCTGAAGGACCATCCTGTCAGAAATAACATCATGTAGCCCAGCAGACTAACTACACCTAATCCATCAACTGCCCAAGGCTGATTACCAACAGAGTTCTGGAAGCCATTCCCAGGAATGGCTGCTGGGGTCCAATATGAGACTCCAGCAGACCAATAGGATATAATCATTTGGCAAATCATTTTGAGTAATCAACACTGAGGTCAAAGTCTGCTTGCAAATAATGGGAGGACACGCACACCTAGTCCCCACATAGTGACTAAGGCCATTAAATGTCTTTTTGGCACATGATTCTTCAAGCTATCCTAATGCACAGCCCTCTGTCCAAAAGCAGAGTGGTAGCTGGGCAATACTTTATAAGCCCTGGGACTCACTGAGCCTTCAAGTCTAAAAAAAAGAAAAATAAATCAATACAAGGGCCTGATCTGGAATGATTAGTATCCCATGCTGTCCAAAAATTGCTCTCCCCATGTCAAATGTAGAGCTTAGCCCAAGCTGACTGCAGTTCCCTGAAGGGTTTATATGTTTGCCGGTGTAATTCTCACGAACAGCTTCTTGGAAAATGTCAGCGACAGGGTGTGTAAAGGATGCCTAGCACAAAGAGAAAACACATTCTTCTGTCTGAGAGACAAAGATGTTTTTAGACAGAAATTATGTGCCTAGAAGGTAGTGCCGTCCTTATGTGTTCCCTCTGCAATAGAGAATGGAAGCTCCTAGAAAAAACAACAGGCATACTGGGGGCAGGGGGCAAGAAACAGACACAAAAAATGAGGCATTTTCTTTTACATCACATACTGTGCTGAGCGCTGACTCTGAACACAGCAAGGACAAGAATGAGTTATTTCTTGTTCTGTTAAAGGTTAACTCAAATTATTAAACTTTCACTTTGAAATTTTAGCATCAGCAACTTGGACACTTACATTGCCTAACTTGGAGATGTAAACTGCCTTAACCTTCTCTGGTTTGTTTGACAGCCCTTTCTGGATGATGAATGAAAAGCTATAAAAAGCATTTGCATAAGGATATCTATCTCCTTTGCTGGGAAGAAGTTCCAAAACTGGCTTTGTAAGAGGAACAAACAACAAATGAGAGTCTTCTAGGTTCAAGCAAGCAAACCCAGGTTTCTACTATTTACAAGCCAGCTACCATCAGCCAGTAAGAAAGAACTAGTCCTTACTGTTGACACTGGAGCAGCATTCCTCTCCCCAAGTGACCAAGATCAGACCTTTGTCCCCAGTTCCCCAGGCAGTACTAGGAGCCCTTAGCAACACCTACCAGCAAGGTTGCCCCCAGGGCAGTATTGTTCTCTGTCTCAATGACACAGATGTGTTTTGTTCAGTAAGGTATCCAGGGTGTCTGCTGCACCCAGCCAAGGGCAAGCAGCAATTGGCAGGTTAACTGTTTCCCTTCCAAGAAAGTGCCTCTTACTCCTCATCACAGATGTCATTTCCCCAACTACAGGTTGGCAGCACACATACAAGAAGAGGATATACATTCCCACTCCCCTGTGGAAAATGGGACAAGCTCTCCTTCTAAAAATAAATTCTTGCCAAGACTGCACAAGCGAAATCCAGGAGTTTTGCTGCATTCTGTCTCCGTCTGCTCCTCTTGCCTAGGTGCTCCAGTTCAGGACAGACACCTGAAAACTTGCACCTATGGTTCCTACTGATGCTCAAACTGCCTCCAAATCTTCCCCAGGTGAGCTAGATGCTCTCCTGGCTCATGCAGAGTCCCCAGCAGTGCTATGTCCCACACCATCTCCATTGAGAATACACAGACTGGGTGAATGACATTCTAATTCCTGTTCCCATCGGTGCCATAGCTTCTCCTTGGATTTCAATCAGATATATTATTACTAATCCACATTGCTCCTACTTTGCAGGGAGGGTATAATGAGACTGCAGAGAAAATAAGAGACTTGGAGAAAATAAGAGTAGCAAACTCAATAGCAGCTCCCAGGAGTGTGATTGTACTATATACAGTGCATATATAACAGGGAGGCAGAAGCCATATTCAGGCTGCCAAGACTTTCCAAGGCACAAATACTTTGGAATGTGCCCAAGTGAGCAGCTTTGGCCTCTTCAAGAAGGACAGCACAGACTGTCAATCCCACAGAAGGGGACACATCTTGACCTTCCTGTGAGGTAACTGCTCAGATTGAGTTTCCCCACAGATCTTGACCCCAAGTGGCCTCAAGTCTTTGCAAGTGTAGGCACCAGTATAATTCCCACAGTTTGCTCCTGTTCAGGCACAAAACAATTTTGCATACACAGCCCTGGGTGGAATATATAAGGCACAATTTTATTTTCCCTCATTCCTCTTTCTCAGTTCACACCCTTCAAGATACTGGCAGTGAGGTTCTGCAGTGATAGTGAGGATCCTCATGGTTTGTGCTCATGCAGCAGCCAGCAGCAGTGCCCTGGGCTCACAGGGGCTCACCTGACTGCTCAGAGGTCAACTGTCCTGAGCAAACTCCTCTGTGAGCTGTTGCTGGGTGGCTCTCCCAAACACTCTGAGCTCTCCCTCACTTGTCCACAGCATGACCAGTGGGCGCAGCCAGGGTGACCTTTGTGTCCATGGCCACAGCCTTGGTACCCACCTGCAAGAGAAGAGGCAACCAAAAGTAGGCCAGAAAATCCCATTGTGTCAAAGACTTTCAGATAGTGCATCAGCCCCAGGACTTCTCTAAGATGCGGAGTCACGTGATGATGAGACCACAGCATATTCAAGGCCTCAAATTACCAGGGCTCCTTAAAGAAAGGAGAACAACAGAGGGGGACCCCCCTGTTCCAACTGCTGAGGAAAGCTGAAGATTGCGGTCCCATTGTCTGTTGAGTTATGCAAGACACAGGCCCACAGAGCCCTGTGGCAGCCATCGGTGGCTATGGCCAGAGCTAGATATAGATCAAGCACAGAAAAAGGAAGAGGCTGGTTCTGTACTAAAACATTCAAAAAGCATAATGATACATACAGGTCAAGGACAGGGAAGCTGGTTGGGATTAAACAAATTAGGGAATCGAACCCTCATCCTAAATAAGGAGTGAGACTTTTCCATAGGACAGCATTGGACACCACGTGACACAGTTCAGAAGCTCCCAACATGCTCAAATGGCGAAAAGGAACAGCACAGCCACAGTGCTGCTTAGCCTCACTGAGAAAAGTGGGGAAAGCTGAGCACTCACCTGGCATGGTACCCCCACAGGCACAGCGAGCAGCTTTCTGCCCTCCACTTGAGCAGAATGTGCAGCAGTGAAACACGCCTTGGTGTTCACGGAACTTGTTTTTCACTGCCAGAGTGAATGGAGAGCCCTGCAGAGGACAAGAAAGCAGAAAAGCTGCTGCAGCAGATGCTATCAGATGCCGTGTTTGTGTTTTCAAAAACCAGGTGATCCTGTCAGATCACTAAGCCCAGTCTCAAACTGCTAAGCAGTAGAAGAAATCCTTAGAAAGATTTGAAGAAAGTACTTAGAAAAGAAAAGCAGGTAAAGGAGATGCAGTGCAAGAGAAACAAGAAATGTTACCTTTACATGCTGCCCTTTCACATAGACACAGACAGCATACAAGCCTGGATCCTCAGGGCTGTAGGAGATATGGTAGGTCCCATCACCGTTATCACACACTGTTGGCTTGATTGCACTATGAATAGAGAGAAGTCCAAGAGGTCAGTGACTGCAGAAAATTGCTCTATCTGGGAACCATTGCCTGGCCTAGATTTGCGGTCGGTTCCTTATGCTAAGCCTTGTTCAGCAGCTGTGGGACTCAAGCAAGCTTAACAGGATGCACGAGCAATGCTCAAGCATTGAGCAGCTTTCACACACACATGCTACTGGGTGCTGCAATAACCATACAAAGGAAGTCACACAAAGCTAGCTGCACTGCAAGGATTTCTAGCTACCTTGAGCACTGAAACAGCAGAAGATGACAGACAGTGCACTTACAGGTCAAATCACCCCATCAGATAACAGCCCTCAGAAATGGAGTAAGTTCACAGCTTCAGAGAGCAGTGACATCCAGAAGAGACCATGAATAAGACAGGACATAAACAGGGCAGGTCTGAATCACTTCAACCACTGTTCCAAAAGCATTGACCCCAACTCATTCTCTTCAATGCTTTGAGGAGTTCTAGTTCCCTGCTGGTGAACTTTTCCTTTTTTTCTGGGTTTCACAAGGAACCCTGGTGGACACAGCGCCAGGGAGAAAGCATCAGCTAGTTACTGATTGCCTGCTTCAGCAACGTGGAAAGAGCTTTCCACAGACAAGTATCAGGCAGCTCTGTGTAGAGAAAGGTATTGTTCCTAATCCCCATGAGTCTCGTGTCCCAAAACATGATCTTTTATAAAACTGGAAGTTTATAATCTTCCAGTTTTACAGGCTGTATTCCCCACCCCCCAACCATTTCACATCAACACAGCTGCCTACATCATTTCCTGCCATGGACTGTGCGGTAATACTTCAGCTGCTGTGCCCTAACCCAAAGCCAGACAGCTTTCATCACCAGATGTAGCATACACACAAAAACAAGACACTGAGTTAATGTGGCCACAGCGACCTCTACCCCACCAGGCAAAACCCACACAATCCTTGTGTGCACACCCTCCTACATCGTATGGGCACCTAAGAAAGGAAGGTACACTGGAGCAATGGTCTTGAACAGTGATGCTCTAGTGACAACCACCAGCACAGCCAGCACTGTTCCTGTACGCTCCTTCCCTATAGCAAGGGGTTTTAGTGTCCTGTCCCTTTTTTATTCAAGTGAATATTCAAGTTTTATCCCACCAGTAGCAGATCCTTGAAAAAGTGACACCAGGATCTTGCTCCAGCTGCATTGTATGTACTACAAAACTGAACAGATGGGTTTGTTTTGGTTTTTTTTAAGAACTGACCCCCAGATGGTTCTGCATTTGTTCCTGACTGTGTTATAATAACAAGTGTGGCCTGGAAACAATTACAAAATTTTCTGTTTGGTCATTTTCATTGTGGAAACACTTAGGAGCCTGAGTGCCATCTTCCCTGGTTTTGCTGGAAAACCTCTGAACAGGTTATAGTGCTCAGCACTTGCAACTACAGGAGAAAGGGCAATGAAGTCCTGACACAGATCCACAGATCCTTTCTCCAGAACGTAAACTAGGCACTTCCATCAGCTGTCAGAGGTTCCTGGGCTTGGTGGACCGTCTGTTGGACATGGGACAGTCATTCTGGAGTTGCTAAATTTTATGTTCGTTAGGTATTAACAAAAGCAGGAGCCCTGACTGTGGGAAGGGGTTGAAAGCAAAAGTTCATTCTGACAGTGTGTAACACCCACTGAGAGTTGAATCCTTTAAGTCCCAAGTGACTGAAGGACTCCATACAAATCTGAGCCAACGCTGTTAAGATCCACACAGCCAAATAAAACCAGTAAGAAGCACTGCTATAGTGATGGGAATATCAGAACCGCCTTTTCCTCTACCCACATGCTAAAGCGTGGCCTCCCACCTGCCCAAACAAGGAGGGAGCTAGGATAAGGGAGGCAGAAAGGTAAACCCAGTGACTGCGAAGCCCTTGGATAAAATACCCACCAGTCCCTTTTGTCCTTGTGGGTGATGGTGACCTGCACGGCCTCTCCTCCTCGCCCCATCCGCTCCCCCGTAGTGTCATTGCACAGCAGGGTAAAGCCAGTCAGCTTGTTCTGACGGGCATTGTGGAGATCTACAAGGCAGAGAGACAGGACCAGAAAGGATTCACACCATTACATCTGTCAGCTCCCACTTATTTTGCAGTGTTGCAGGCCCCATCAGAGCACAGCCAGGACTTGCACTCACAGGGAAAAGTAAATATATATTGACTGGGGATCAAGAGTGAACAGCCATAGATGGTGAGCAATGTTGGGCAGGCTTAGCCTGGAGATCTGTACAGATCAGGGTGGCCTGCCTCTCTGAGCCCAGCTGGCATCTTCCCAGA
Organism: Jacana jacana; assembly: GCA_013400555.1. NCBI lineage: Eukaryota > Metazoa > Chordata > Aves > Charadriiformes > Jacanidae > Jacana > Jacana jacana. Next base: position 31,692 of record VZTM01026820.1, on the reverse strand, counting down.
AAGCTTCAAGGTGTAACATGCAACCGGGATGGAAGAGGAACAGCCCTGCTGTGCAGTGTGAAGCCTCAGAGACCTCAATACTTCCAGTTTGGCACGGAAGGCATTGAACAAGCTCTGGGTCTGTCTCATCTGCACTGTGTAGGCCATTACTGACCAGAGCTGCCTGTGCTCTGTGGGCAGGTCTGAACACTATCTATTTGCTGGCCTTACTCCAAGTCCTTAGTAAGCAAATACCCATGAAACCATTGATGTGAGTTATTCCTATGGCAATCTCAGCAGAACCTGTAAGGGAAATGAACCTACTTGCTCAGTGACAGAGGGAATTTGCCTCAGCCCATGCTGAAGAACACCTGGGGCCACTGGAAGAGCATCATATCCTGCCATTGCAGGTGCCATTTCCATCCCCCAACCAAGCTGTAGTCTTCGGCCTAAGGGCACCTCAACCACATGCTGACACTGATGTTGCCAAGGACAGCTTCAGTAGGCTCTGTACATCTGGATGGGAATAGTTCTCTGCTACAGCCCTGCCCAGCACAACTATCATAGGCCCTCAGCAAGCAATGCAACATCTGGCAGGGCTCCACCTCTGCCCCTAGTCAATGCCTGGACAGCAGGGAGCCAACAGTGCCTTAAGCTGCACACTGCGTGGGTGCAGAGAATGGAGAGGTGACTTTAGGCATCAGTGTTGTACAGCACCCCATTACCTTCCCCAAGCAGGGCACATCTGGCTGGATCAACCACTTTATTGAGAATGGCCCCAAAAACTTCATAGCCACGACACTGCCCTGCCCTCTCCTGGGGAGAGAACTGGATCCCATCCTCCACATTGGGATGGGTGTTGTAAGCAATGCTGTTCAGCTTTGCCAGCCGGCTTGCTACCACCCCTTTGGTGATAAGGATCTCCAGGTCTGAGCCACTTGTCAGCAAACGCTCTGTGAACTCCACGCCTGTTCTCATGTCCAGCAGCAGCTGTTGCAGCTGGGCCTTCCGCAAATGGAGCAGGTTTTCCTTCTGTACCTTCAAGTCCTCCAGCTGCTTCAGCAGCCGGTCACGGTGTTCTTCTATCACTTTCACATACCCACTGGCAAACAGACAGATCTCTGCTGCCACAGCTTCTGTGCGACTGCGGACAGCGCTACCCATGTCATCAATCTGGTTCAGCACACCCTCTAGGGTGCCCATGCGCTGCTGGGTGCTTTTCAGCAGCTCCCGCAGGGCATCCCCATGCCTGTGGATGACATTGCCAGTGAAGTCATAGGGGTGCTGCCGGTGCCCGTCTACAACGCAGTCTCGGCACACAGGCTGGTCACATTGCTCACAGAACAGCCTTAGTCTCTCTGTGGGATGGGAAAGGCAGAAGAGAGGCTTCTCGGCCTGGCTGCAATCTTTGGTGTTCTCCAGTTCCGTCACAGCATGAGAGGACGTCTTCTTCTGTCTCCTAGAAGGGAGCAACCACATGTCACTTCATGCATGTTGGATATGAAATGTAAACATCCGAGACCCCTTGTGAATGCCAGCCTGTACAGACTGCAAGTCACAGTGTGCACCGCTCCCTCCTGGCTCCACTGAAATTCACTCTGCATGAAGGGACTTGTGGTCTCCTAAGGTCAAGGCTGCACATAAAAGAGGACAGAATCCGCAAGCAGCTCATTAGAGGCTGCTCTCGGGCTTCCTGCGTGCTGTCAGCACTATGTTCAGACACAAGAATTGCGTGGCCCATCATGTCCACACACAGACCAGTGAGTAGGCTGCCAGGATGCTTCTGCCAGGCCCCTTCATGGAGCCTGACAGAAGTGGGATAGTTGCAATTACCCCCAGAGCCCGTTGCAACAAACGAAGCAGGAGAGCGGTGAGCCCTGCAAAGTGACAGCTGGCAGGAGGTGTCTCAAAATAGAATTGCTCCTCAGCCATCAGCCCAGTGACTTTCAGCAGCTTTAAATTTCCTGAGGAAAATAAGCTCTAATATCCATAATGCTAAAATCTTGTTCAGGCCACTGCCAGAAGACAGTCTGTGCTAAAATATTTAATACTCTGAAAGCCAAACTCCATTTCATCTGGCCAGGTTAGGTCCTGCTCAGAGGAGACCAAGGATGGGACACAAAGAACCTGTTATGATCCAGACATGCACCATGTCCCAGGGCAGCATTACAATCTTTCCATTTTATGCTATTTTGGACACTGGGAACTAGCTATTGAGCAGGATGTAAAACCCTTTCCTACATCCTTGTCTCCTGCACTAATGACTTCTGGCAGCTGCATCGGGAGCTCCAAGCCATAAGCAAAGAAATACTCCGAGGACCAAACTCTACAGAGTTGCTCTGGCAACATAAAGCAATCTCATCACAGGGCAGGACATGGACCTTGCACTACTCGTTTTGCTTCCCACTAATCTCCCTTGGGCCCAGCACACTTTCAAAGCCTTCTAGCATTATTTACAGAACACCCTTCAAATTCACACTTCCCTGACTTCCACCTAAGACCTCTCTCATTTATTCCAAAGTATACAATGCTGGCACTGAGCTCCATAGAAATTTTCCTTACACACCAGGAAATAATTTCAAAGTTGTTTTCCTTGGCCTTTGTTCTGCTCTGCCATCAACTAAATCAGGTGCAAGCCTGCAGATGCCAGTAGGGCAAAATTACATCCTTCCACGGTTATTTCTGTCAGTGCAGTGGGCTGCTATTCAAGGTCTCAGTTTATCACTGCAGCTTGCACCGGCTACGAGGCATTAGCTAATCAGAATGGTACGCTGAAAATTACAGCCCCGAGTGGAAAGGTAACTAAGAGTCTAAGCCATTTTATCACTGGCACCAGTATCTGCAGGGGGGGCAGGGCTGTGAGGAATATGCCTCAGTTTTTTTCTGGGGAAAGAATTTGCTAATCAAGTGGAAAGAAGCAGCAAACATGGAGGGAATAGGCTGAGCTGATTATCCCAAGCTAAGAGGCTTCCCTGACTATTGAGTGTTTTTCTGACCCTGCCTGCCACCTCCTTCTGAAGGAGGCTTCAGAAGGCCATTCAGACTTCCTATCACTACCGTCATGGTGCTGCCTGTCCTCTGCCCTGCTCACTGGCCACTGTGGCCAGCTCTTCTTCAGCTCCTACCTCTGCTGCAGTCACCTCTTCTTCCTGCCTTACTGACATGACCCTCTCAGAGGTACACAGCTTTATGCTGTCAAGTCTTCAGTTTTCATGTATTCTAACAGAACTAAACCCTGCAACATCAGGCACACTGCAAAGCCATAGTGTTACTGCTGTAGGCTCCCATGAACATAAGACAGATGGACACAACAATTAACAGGCAAGCACATGGATCAATCATCAGGAGGTAGCAACCATACAGGCATGTTAGCATCAGGACTTCTACTTATTCCCATTTCACTTCGCCTAAGGGGGTATTTGCACATATGCACAATAAATGTTTCCAGAGGTCGAGAGAGGCCAATCAGCAACTTAACTTCCCTGTTTTCCCTTGGGAGGTGTGCCTTCTCCAAAGCGGAACAGCACAATACACAAGGCTCTTGTTCTGCTAGCACTCTGTCTGCATCCATGCTGGTTGGAGTAATGCTAAACCGAGATGCAAACCAACAAGTGGGCACCGCCACTGGCAAAGGGTGGCCTGATTTTGGACACAATGGCTTCACCTGAACAGGACTGACTGACCTACTGCTAGAAGCCTGCTGGTCCCCACCTGAGCACAGAGCATTTGTCACAGAGGATAAAAGCCCGCTAGGGATTAAAAAACCACGGAAGATGTGGGTTGACTGCTCAGACTAGCTCTGTGGGGGTCCCTGTCTGTTGCACCCACCCACTCCAACAGCCCAAATGGGGAAAGCCGCCCCACGCACCCCGTGGCGAGGTAGCGCCGTCCGGGCCGGACCTCCTCAATGCCCCCTCACCTGTGGGCCTGGCAGCAGAAGAGGCAGAGGTCGGCCTCGCAGGTCAGGCACCGCCTCACGGCCGCCCCGTCGGCACAGAGGTCGCACCCCGCCGCCGCCGCCNCCCTAGCGCCGCCCCCCTGCCGTTGCCCCGTTGCTAGGGGTAACGGGCGGTGGTTGGCCGCCGGAGCCGGGGGGGGGAAACAGAGGGGAGGTCGTACCCGACGTGGCGCTGCCCGCCCGTGTGTGAGGGGCCGGTGTGAGGGGCGACGGGTGCGATGGCGGCCGGGAGAGCCCGCAGACGGGTTCCTCCTCTGGGACGGGACGGGCAGAGGGGATCCAAGACCACGATTCGTCCCCGTCCCCCTCCCTGCCGAGGTACTGCGGAGGTTCTCCGGCCGCCTAGCCCGCCTCTGGCTGCTCCTGTCTTTTCCCAGCCGGTTTATCTGGGAAGCGGTCCCCTTCCCCACCCCGCCGCAGGAAGATTTTGTGTTTCCAGATCTACCAGCTCAAAACTTCACCTCCTGGCGGCGTCTTGGCTGGCCTTTGCCGCCGGTCTTTGCAGCCCCTTTGCCAGCGTGCCCTGGTTGCCTTCAGGGGTTCATAGTTTTCCTGGTGATGAGCAGTGAGTTCGCTGGGCAGCCAAGGAGCAGCCTCAACAGAACGGGCAACACGGTCCGTGACTGCCCGTGGAGGTTGGCAGAGAGCTGTGTTGGTCCACCTGTCCCTNGGGCTGATGGTTGGACTTGATGATCCCAAGGGTCTCTTCCAACCTGAATGATTCTATGATTCTATGAATTATGAATATCGTAGGAGGCGGGCTTTGAAATCAGAATATTGTTAAAGTCCTACATGAAGATCCTTGGATATCGATGGTATCTATGTGATTGTTGTTATGTAAGCTACTCAAAAATGAAAATAGATATTTTTCTTTTAAAGAAAGCGCTCTTTTCTGTAAAACCGTGTGGACTAGCACTAATGATGCTCAGATAACGTGCTGCATCCAGCCCTTAATGACTCAACTTTGTACCAGCTTCTCCATTAGTTTGCCCAGGACGAGGCCTATTTTACCTCTCCTCTCCTTTTGAATACCAACGTGACATGGAAACCATAGAGCCTTCTGGATTTTACGTTCTGCAAATTGCATTAAAAAATAACAAGGAAGAGAGATCTTCAGTCAGATTTTAAGACTTCTGAGTGCAAATTATCTAACCCTACTGGTCTGTAAATACTTAATCTGCAGCAGATGTTAACATCCCTCCGATGCATAATGGCTTGACAAAGACACCGTCTTCTTTGTGTGATTTACTCAAACATTTCTGTGTCTTTTATGTTGTAATATGAGGTCCAGTCGTTAGACCACAGCCAAGTGTTTACAACCTTGACGCTGATCAAAAAAGAAAGGGATTCTAGCAGCCTCCCTCGGATTAACTATTGGGGAGTGAAGTGGTTGCTGCAGAGGTTCGAGAGGATAAAAGTTGCAGTAATTGTGAGACAAGATGACTTGATAACATTATTAGACATTGTGGCAGAGAGGAAAGACCGGTTCTTTTAACCAGGCTGGTGGAAAGAATAGCGAATGACACTGTAAGCGTGGGTGTGGGAAGAAAACGGGAGAAGAATCATAACATCACCCTTGCACGGAAAAGGCGAGCTGTCTAGAGAATGGCAGCGTCTTCCATTGCTGCAGAGAGATGGTGAAATAAGCCATGGGTGGCAATTGCAGAGGAAATCTGAGGTTGCACCCCAGGTGATCTGATCTGATCATCTGCTCTGAGGCTGATCAGGTTGAAGGACAGGACAGATCACTGCTGAGTAATGTATCCATTATACATTACCGGTAACCACCCTGGATGAATAGAGGGAGTTGCAGTGCAATGAGCTGGAGAGAATGGTCATAAGAGCCCCACGAGACTCAGAGAAAGAAAAGAAAGGCAGAAATGCCAAAGAAAAACAAACAAACAAACAAACAAACAAAACACCAAAAAAAAAAAAGCTAACCCAGCAACCAGTGAAATGGGAGCTGCCTTAGTACAAACTGTGCTTCAGATTTGATTACTCTCCCCATAATACTGCTTCCTTGGCTATTGCCAGTCACTGGAGAAGCCCCGATGCCACTAGGTCCTAAATTGTGAAAGGCAACTCCACGGACACGTCTGTTGACATTCTGTGAATATCTTCAAGAAAGGGTTGCAAAGCACTGGAAGAATGGGATTGGGAGGCCTCCCCTGTCTTGGTTTACTTGGCGTTTGCTTTGTAACTGGACAAAAGATAACAATTAAAAAAAGAACATGTTAAGTTATAAAGACTACAGGGCAATAAAGGAGCATAGTTACAAGAATGAAGCAATGAAAATATGGCGTTGAGTTTACACTAAGCAATAATGCTTTCCTTTTGCCATATTTCACACGAGTTAATGGGTGGGTAATTCCTCATTTGACTCAAGATTTACTTGAAATGGAGTCCTCTTCAGACTTGTTTTCCTGCTCCTATTGTTAAAGATGCCTATCAGAGCCACTCAGACTCCTTGTTCTGGGTGAACCGTTCCCTTTCCCTGCCACACTTTCCCTGCCAGCTCCTTCCTCTTTTTCCTGTTTATTTTCTTCTTGTTTCCCACCATGCGACCCTCACACAGAGACATGGCAGATTTGATGGTTTCCTTCCCCCTTCCCTTTCCCTTCAAGGGCTCTGGACTAATATTTCTATTGTATTTGCTAATTAGCCCATTCCAGGGAGAGCTTTGTGCTGTTTCCTGATTATATTATCCTGAAGAAATATTGGTAAAACTTTTTATATCGTGCACCAAGAGAATCTTTAAAGCATAGTTTCCTTCCTAGACTCTTCGTGAGTAGCGTGGGTACACACCATTCATGACATTTGGAATGGGATGCCTCCTCATGCCCTGTCCCTACGGGTTAATTTGAGGGACCTGTTTGTGGATATCCTGCCGTAAGAAACAAACTGAAAAGGTGGTCACCCCCAGGTCATTAGTGAACGGGACAGACCTGCAATCCTGCGAGGTCCCTGCAATCCCTGTGAGACCTGCAAAGTGAGGAGCAGACCTGCAATTCTGGTCTCGCAGAAAAGTCCAAGATGAAGAAGAAGCTCTGAATGTTATTGAGAGATTTCTAGAGATCTTGTTGGCAGAAAAGAGAGAACCAGTCAAGTGCTGCAGCCTGGGCTAGCAGCAGTCAGGGAAAGGTAGAAAATGGCTTATCTGGGGGAGTTAACAGAGAAAAGTGAAGTGAAACAGTTGGCTGCTTTCCAGCTGGCCAGCAAGTCTGGTATTACTATGGATTTGTCAGCCCTGGAGCAACCGTGTTTCAGAGGCTCCGCAGAACAGGTTGGATTTTCCAGGTGAGGTTGATATGAATAGAAAGAGCTGTTAGCTGGGTGGCTGGGAAATAGATGACACAAAACAGCTTGAAGGAAACAAGTAATGATGCATCAAGTACTCCAAGAAGACCGCCTGGAAAATCTAACCACACCTGGAAAATCCCCAAATCTGCTAGGTAGAATCTCTTTCTCATTCAGCTAAACATACATTTAAAAGTATATGGCTTTTGACCATCAGAAGGAGCATTTCCAAACTTTTCTTTCAGCTTCTGGTCCAAGAGTGTGTTATTTTCAGTCTATGTACTGAGACGTCCAGGCTGCTGTCTTCCCCAGCCCTCGCCTTCTGCACCCAGCCTAATGCCCCAGGGCTCTTGGAGAATGAGCACCTACACTAACCCCACTTAAAGCCAGACAGAGCTTGGGCATTTCCCACCTCCTGGGAGTCTTGGCTGCCCACAATGTTAGGGTGCACCCAAGGAAGATACCAGATCCAGCTCAGTTGCTTTCATCAGCTGCATGGTGCAGTGGTGAGGACAGGTGGGACAGGAGAATAGGCATAGCCAAGCCTATGGGTGAAGTTGCTTCTCTCTCCATATGACGATGCTCATCCAAGCCTGCCCTCAGCACAAAGTGTTCTGCAAGTTTAGACCTGGTAAGAGGCTCATGGTTGGCTATGAAGTATAATGTAGATGTCATTAATGTACTCCCCTCGCTCCAGATTTGTATAGTATCTGAGACACAGCTTTTGTGTGTGCCTAGTTATAAAGAAAACACCTTCAGTTGGGTTCACGTGTCACTATCTCAACCCAGACCTCTGAGTTGTGTTTGTGTCTTCTTCAACTCCTGCAGCAGTCTAGCTACTGGACACTGCCTTATAACTTGTGGGGCCACACAAGTGCTGCTTTTTCTTCTCTATCAGGTGGCAAAGGTCACTCCCATCAAAGGTGAAGGAGTAGGACCTCTCTCTGATATGGCAGCTGCAATGAGCAAGTCTGCCTTTGGAAAAAAAGGTGCCCGCTAACCTTTGCTTGTGCTGGTTCTAGAAGGCACAAAAGCACATTGCCCCAGGTCAAGGCTCAGGTGACACAATTTCTGCAAGCTGATGGCATAGGGGAATGTGACAGCTGCTGCAGAAAGACAACACTGATCCCCTACCTGGGGACTCTGCTTGGGATGGAGAGGGAGGATATCTGCCCTGGGATCTCTCACAGACTTTCTACTACTAATGGAGAAGCCACTGCCTGAGCATTCACACACCATTCATGGTGCTGCGTAAACACACACTCTCAGGCATGCTTCCTCCTCCTTCAGGCTTGACCCTGGGTTTCCCACAGCACACTCTCAGGTGTTGGATTTTATAAAATAATTAACTTAATTGAAAGGCACAGCAGCAAGAACAGCCCAGGCTGGGTGCCTCCAAAGAGAGGGACCTCGAACAAAGAAATCTCTGGGCAATTACACACTTGTGATCTATATACACACCCCTTACACGCTCTTCACAAGCTGTCCACCCACCTTTTAGTCCAATGGTGATTTTTGATCTAGAGTCCTCTAACATCTTACTGATTTTTTTTTCTGTGTCCAGACAGGCAGGCTCTTATCTTGTTGATTTGCAGTGTCAGACATGGGTTGGAGCCTTCTTATCTTCTGATTTATACTCCTTGTGCACCTGCGCTCACTGGCTGAACGTGGAGAACTGAGGAGTCCCAAACTTGGGAAAAGCGCTACCAAAACATTAGTGTGATATCAAACCATTTTCTCATACTAGAAGACTAAACACAGCCCTGTACCAGCTGCTAGGAAAATTACAAAGAAAAATAAGTCTAGCAGGGCCTGAAGGCTTCGGCAAATCTGGCTACTCCTACTAAGTAAAACTAAGCAAAGAGCATAAATGACACCATGTTATAACCCTAAGTAATTTATTCTAATTAAAACTTAGTTATGCTAAGCAACTAATACCGCTCAACACTACAAGGCATTTCTGGGGGTACTCCCTTGCCAGAGAAACGCCTTCACTACCAAACATCTCCCTTCCCCCATATACTCAAACACAGCCCCTCTTTTAAGTTTGCTGGTGGCCGTTTCTCTTCAGGCTGATGTTGAACTTGAGGGACTAAACTAAACTGAAGCTCAAGAGACCTCTGTGAACATAAGCCCAAGCTTCTGTTTTCACGCCAGCCGCCGAGGTACGTTTCCGTAAGCTGCTGTCACACATCAAACCCACGCTCCCACCGAAGGGAGAAGGCAGGAAAACAGCTCACCTGGCAGGCCAAACCCCTGCCGCTCACTGACTCATGGAAGGCGCACAAGCACCACACACAGGTGCTTGACTCGACCCTGAAATAGCAAACTGGAAGTGGATAGGGTACAGAGATCTGCTAACACATGAAACACAGACAAAAAGCAGCAAAAGAGATAGGTGGCTCTCTCTTGCTATCCAGATTTACGGCAGGAAGCACAGAGTTGGAGGTAGTCAAGCAATATCCCTCTCAGTCGGCAGTGGCTCTTTGAAGACAAAAGCAGCTGCAGCTAAAACACCCAGTAACACTGGCTTCGTGCAGGCTTGCCCTTGCTGTGGCTTCTGACCAGACATTCTTGCTTTCCCCTCCTCCCTCCAGCTTTCCAGCCACCTGCTCCCACTTTCAGCTTCCTGCTGCTATATATATTCTTTTTAATCTCTCCTAAATCCTGCCTGCGTTTTCTGAAGGGAAGATGAAACTGGATTTATTTTCAGGTCAGGTCAGGAAGTAAATTTTACATCTGTCATGCTAGTAACCTTTTTACCTCCCCTTCAGCCATATTTGAGACATGGGAAGTGACCTGAAAGACTGCAAGTTTCTACAGTCAAAAGGAGACTGATAAATAAATCACTTAATGCTCACACCGAGAAGATAACAGAGCCGTTCTTCTTTCCCTTTGCTACCAAGACCATGAGAGACAGGAAGATATTACAGTAGAATATTGCGTGGAGATGGAGCTAATCATAGAATTGTTTGGGTTGGAAGAGACCTTTAAGATCATCAAGTCCAACTGTTAACCTAGCACTGCCAAGTTACCACTAAACCATATCCCTCAGCACTACAGGTCTTTTAAATATCTCCAGGGATGGCAACTCAGTTAATTCCCTGGGCAGCCTGTTCCAATGCTTGACAACCCTTTCAGTGAACATGTATTTTCTTAATATTCAATCTAAACCTCCCCTGGCACAACTTGAGGCCATTTCCTCCCATCTTATCGCCTGTGACGTGGGAGAAGAGTAACATTATTATGGTGGTGGCCAGTGGCAACTAGAAAAATGGAGCAGCACTCCAGAGAAAAGCAGGCTGAATTAGTTCTGCTGCTCATAGAGCAGCTACAGAACATATGACTGAGGCATATGTGTGGGGAGAACAGGTCCTGCAGCAGAGGGTATCTGTGGTGCCAGGGCATAATGTCAGAAGGTGCCTTCTGGCAGGGTCACTGAGGCAGCATCCCCTCCTGCAGCACCCTGCCACAGCCTGTCGCCTGCCCCACAGTCCCACAGGCTGGGCACAGCCTCTGTGTGTGTGCACAGGGTGAAGGGTGTCAGAACAGGACTTTCCCTGCAGGACTAGGACCAGAAACCTGGCCTCGCTGAGGAGCAGAGAGAGCAGGGAACTCACTTAGATGAGGTTTGTGGTCAGTATGAGACCTGACAAAGCAGTATTTTTATACCCACATGCGTGTGTATGTGTAAGTGTTAAAATAAAGATATAAAATCTGAGTGCCTGTAGGAAAGAGGCAGGTTTGCAGGAGAACTAGCTCCCTGGGGGAGCAAATGTCAGTCTAATGAGAGGCAGCCTTTTCTTTCAGACGGGCAGGGGCCAGGCGCAGCTGCGCAAAGCAGGCCAAGCCGGCTGGCTGATCACATTTGTTCCCGGACAGGAAAGCGTGAGCTGGCATGCGTGCATCTGCTTTCAGCATAGCTCTCCTGCTTCCTTACTTGCTTGACTTGCCCCAGGCTCCTCTTCCCTCATTCACCTATTTCCTTTCCCCTGCCTAACTGCACTGCATCACTGCATTCCATCCTGTTTAGTTTGTTGGCCAGAAAGCAGAACTGCTCAGGGCAGGGGCAACTCAAACTCTTTTTTTCCTCACTTTGTTGCTGTTGAGACCTTCTGCTGAAAAAGAAAATTAAAAAAAAAAAAGACAAAGGAAGAAAGATGAGTATTAAAAGATTTTACTCAAGTATCCCTGCTAGAATTTCAACTGCTTTGGATCATTTTTCTACTCCAAGGTGCTTCTTCCTAAGCACCTTGCTTCCTATTCCTACCTCAGGAACTCACCCCGGTGCTTTGCAAGGGATTACAGAGGAGGCAGAGACAGGCACTCGCAGGGATGAGGATATCTGGCTTTTTTTAAGCTTCTGCTGAAACTATGCCTGGCAAGCTCACTGGGAGGAAAAGAGGTGCTGTTTCAGTTGCATCCAGCAGCTCTCGAGAAGATGGGGCCAAGCAGGAGATTGTGACTAATTGTTCTTAATGGTAAAGTAATTGTACTCTGCAGCCTGGAGGAAGCCGAGCAAGCCCTGGCACTGGCAGCTCTTCAGTTCAGCTCCACCCCACCCAGAGCTGGAGGTCCCCTTCTCTGCAGCGAACGAATGCTATGGAGTGTTAGAAGCCCCGTGGCTGTAATCTGGAGCCAGGCAGCTGTTCAGTGTGCTGCCTTCTCCTGCCTGCCCCATACCTTCCTACTCCTCGCCTGGAGAACTGGTGGGTGTGAAGTGAAGAGTGAGGATCACCCGTGTTTTCTGTGCTCAGAAGAAACATTCCTGAAGCGATGCACTTACTTAGATATCTAAGAACTGAAATACAAGTAATATTAATATATATGTATACTTCTATCTGTCTGTTATAAGCATGAGAAAGAGATTCTCTTCAGAAACTTCTGTTTTCCCCTTCTGGATTATACAGACACCCCACCCTCCCATTAGTACTCCAGTATTCAAGGTCCTCAGAAAAGAAGACAAAAGAACAGGAGGCTTGTGAATCCTGCCATGGCACAGGGCTGTGTACAAGACAGCTGTCAAGATAGGGTGAGCTCACCTAAACAGCAGAAACGAAAATATCATGAGGATTTACTTGATCAAAACTTGTGCTTCTAAAGAGCAGAGGTGACCCAGGACTCCTCAGTCTTTCATCCCTGCAGATGCACATCTTTCACAGTGCATCCGAGAACCTCTGAGACCAGCCCATGGGTGAGGCAGCGTTGTGTTGGAACTAGGAAACATGGAATTGCCCATAGCTTGCTCTGTGCCTCGGTTTCCCCAGCTAAAAAAATTGGATAAGGAAGCCCTTGTGGATCTCTCAGGTTCTTCAAATAACAACCATCATGCAAAATGCTAGTGTGCATCACGTAAAGGGGCACCTTTCACATGTGAAAAATGATTCCCATTGCCTCTTCACAGAGAGACTGTTCTGGCACACGACTGCACTTCCAAACCAGCAAATCCGGGACTGCACCAGCTGCATGCCTCCCAGCCACGTCCTTGTTTTCCTCCTTGGAAAGGAGGAAAGGATTTGTTTCCCTCCTTGCACCAAAAAAATCTGTATGCAGGTTTGCTCTGTTCATCGCATCTCACGGTTGAAGTTTGGCAGACCCAGAAAGGCCCCGCAGAGTGGGCAGTCACGCTCGTGTCTGCGCTTTCACCTCCCTCAAGTAAAGAGAAGAGTCATTCATCGAGCTGTACACGCTGCCCTGGGCAGGCACCCCTGGGTCTACCCTACCAATTGGACCAGTACAGCATCACAGCTGTGTCACGCAACACAAGACCTTGGGGAAGCGAGCTAGGTGACATGCCCAGAGCAGCAGAGATCTTCCAGCTTCGAGGTGTTTCCCTGAGCTCTGCTCAGTAAAAGCAACGCTGCTGGCTGCGGTAGAAGTGGAGCGCAGCCCCAGCCAATCAAAGAGGCAGGGAGCAGACGTGTGCGAGCGTGTGCAGCAAGAGAGATCATGCAGGGCTGTTTCTGGATCTCAGCAAGAAAGGCCTAGCGACAAAGAGCTTAATAAAGCAACTGTTTTAATAAGGCAGAATAATCCTACGTCCCTCCAGATGCTGGGATGGCCAGGTTCGCACAGCATCAGACAGACCCTGGATGGATTTCTCCCACAGCACACCACACAGGTCCCATCCACGGGGAGATACTCCTTTTTGGTAATTGAGGCTACTACCTAGCTTTCTTTCAAGAAAAAAAGAAATCTTTCAAACATTTCTACAGAAGGGAGGTTTGTGCAGGAACTTCTTGTTGCACTCTTAGATAAAGGCAAGGGCACACAGATGATGCAAACACCAATACCGAGGGGGAGCTGCCCGCAGCCTCCTCTGTTAGAACAAGGTGGCCTCATTTATCCTGTGGGCAAGGGGTACGTGCAGCACAACACAGCCTGAAGGCCACGCTGTGCCTGCAGCGCGGCACAGCACCAGCTTGGCCTTGCTCAGGTTAGTTGTTACATGAATACATTATGACAAATATTTTTCCATCCAGTAGACTGGGGTTTTTTCAAGCTTTATCTGTCCTGCCTGCTGTCCCCAGAGGCAACCTAAAAGTGCAAGCCTGAACGCTGCAAGAGGTCTTGTTTGTAGACATTTGGGTTCAATAAAGGTTGTGCAGGAACCAGGTTTAGAGACACGCGGGGGTTGTGCTGCTGCATGAAGTGAAATTCCTCATCTAGCCTCGACAGTTTATGATGTTTCCATTCAAAGGCACAAAATAAGTCCTGCTGCCAGAAATGCGTGGATAAACCTGTGTTATCGGCAGCTTCTTAGTCCACAGCATGATCACACGCAGGTACTGCGACCCAACAGGCACTGCAGAGCAATATCCGGCTGATCTGAATGTCCAGACAAGGTGTTTCAGCTCCCAGGAGGCTGCTAAGTCTGCTGCTCTCTTACAGAGGTGCGTCTCTAAAACTGTGTGCCTGAAGTTTCCCTGATTACATGAAGCTCCTTGTGTCTGCTTTCTTAGACAAAGAAGTCACATATTAAGAAAAAATTCCACTTTGGCAAAAGCGAGGCGCTCAAACACCATGGGGTTTGACTAGCATCCAGCATCGTGTGTCCAGGTCTGGGCCCCTCAGTTCAAGGACAGGGAACTGCTTGAGAGAGTCCAGGGCAGGGCTACCAAGATGACTAAGGGAGTAGAGCATCTCCCATATGAGGAAAGGCTGAGGGAGCTGGGTCTCTTTAGCTTGGAGGAGACTGAGGGGTGACCTTATTAACGTTTATAAATATGTAAAGGGTGAGTGTCAGGAGGAAGGAGCCAGGCTCTTCTCAGTGACACCCAGTGATAGGGCAAAGGGTAATGGATGCAAGCTGGAACAGAGGAGATTCCAGTTAAATATGAGGAAAAATTTCTTCACAGTGAGAGTGACTGAACGCTGGCAGGGGCTGCCCAGGGAGGTTGTGGAGTCTCCTTCTCTGGAGACATTCAAAACCCGCCTGGACACGTTCCCGAGTGACCCGATCTAGGTGTTCCTGCTCTGGCAGGGGGATTGGACTAGATGATCTTTCAAGGTCCCTTCCAATCCCTGAGATTCTGTGATTTAAATTTATTGCACTATGCAACAATTTCAGCCTTAGAAAAAGTACTAAAAAAGCAAAGCAGCAAATTTTTATTAACCCATTAAGCTGATTAAGCATCTCACAGTAGTAAAACATTCTTATATTCTGGACCTACAGAGCTCTGCACCTTCCTCTCCCTTTGGGTCTAAGTGTGTGTTATGGTTTGAGAAAAGCTGTAACAATTTATTGTCATTCAGACAATTATTCTGTCCCCCGATGACCCCTCCCCACCCAGGAAAGGGGACTCAGGGAACACAAAGAAACAGGAGGGTTGAAATGTAAATAGATTTAAGAGAATAAGAGTAAATAATTAACAATAATACTAAAGAGCCAGTATTAATCCTGATACTGGTACGAGATGTGTAAGAATTTTATTCAGCCAATTCTATCAGCAGGAAGCTGTGCGCTCCCAGCAGGGGGCAGCCAATCAGAATCATAGAATCATTTAGGTTGGAAGAGACCCTTGGGATTAAGTCCAACCATCA
>VZTM01026820.1:0-16215 GCA_013400555.1 Jacana jacana | reverse complement strand
AGGTGTGGCCTCACCAGTGCTGAGTACAGGGGGACAATCACCTCCCTACTTCTGCTGGTCACACTGTTTTTTATACAAGCCAGGATGCCCACCTGGGCTCACTGCTGGCTCATATTTAGCTGCTTGTCAACTGCAAGAGCAATGGCTTCAGGGGGAATGGAAGGATCAAGGGTCCAACACTGGGACAAGGGGCTGTCTGGACCGCTGCCATCAATGGAGAGCCAGCTATGCAGCAAGCTTTTCTAATTTATATTGAATGTGACGCTCATGGTATGAAATAATCCCGTCGGCCAGCTTGGGTCAAACGCCCAGGCCTTGCTCCTCTTCGTCGCTGCACCTGGCAAGGCTCAAAAACCCTGAGACCTTGAATCTCACAGAGCCTGGCTGGCCATAAAGTAAATATTTTCCTGAATTCAGACACTAGATTCTTGTAAAAGCACAATTTTCCCCAGCATGAGAAGAAAACTGAGTCCTGTGCCTCTCAACCCAGGACGGTGCGGCTCTAAATGCATCCTTAACTTAGACCTTATTTTGACACAGTAGCCTTCCCCCCTCTTGTCCTGTCATCACAGAGGTTCTTCAAGCTGTAAAAGAGACCTCTTTGTTCCCGCAGTTCAAAAGGCTAAGGCATCTCAGCACCAGTCCCCATCACCTGAGACCTGGAGGGCCACACTGCTGTCATTAAGGGGTGGTCATTTCAAACACCCACCCTAGCCAACATGAATCAGCAGTGCCAGTCTGCCCTCTTAACAGAGCTGCCAATTCTGAATAGCGAAAGGTTTCAGAGGCAAATACTCTCATCAGATTTTTTTTTGTTGTTGTTTAAAAAGAGCTTATGGACTTTCTAAGTCCTCCCAAAGCCTAACATCAAACAAAAATTAAAGTTCAGACCTACGGAATTTTCAGGTTTGCTCTAGAAACTGCAACAAGCGGGCGTAAGCTTCGAAACAGAAAGCAAGATCTGTTTCTGAACTTCACCTCTCTGCTCCTCACCACCAGTTATTTAGCAAAACCAAAATAAAACCCAAAGGCAACACATTGTACCCTCTCCTCACGTAATTTGCAGAAGAAATAATGACTATGAAAGAGGAAACAAGCGAAAACCCAAGAAAAACTCCAAGCTTTCCTCTTTCCAAAAAGAAAATGAAACTGCTACTGGAAGTTTTCATTTAGAATTTTGTAAGTAAAATATTGTACTGGAAACTTTCCCACGGGCAACCTTTTCAAAGGGAAATCAATTCCTATGCAGTACGCCTGATAAAAACCGAAGACAAGAGAAAACAAAGCCTGCAGGTCTCTTCTGTACCTGCTCTTGCCCAAATGCCCTTCTGCTGACAGTTTGGACAAAAAGCAACAAAAAAGGCCTGGAAACAAAGGAAGGAAGGCAGTAAAACATTTATTCTACAAAAATGATAAAGTCATTGGCAATAAACTACCCTGTGCTGATGCAGCACTGGGACTAGGCGATACCAGCCTTTTTATGATTTAACATGATTGAAAAATAAAGATCCTATGAAGGCCCCCCCCAAGCTTTCTCCTTCATTGGATCTGAGAATTCAGATGTGTTACTGCTAGTGACAGCTACAGTTTGTTGCTCTGTGTGGAACAGGCAAAAAAAACCTCAACCCAAACCCAAGCAGCAGCACAGCTTCTCAGCAACTGCCTTCAGCTTTATGCCAGAGCCTACTCTAGCAAACACACTTACTGCATCTCAGCTGCAGCTCGTTTTTAGCCACGAAGCGCTGTCTGACCCCAGCCTGACCCAACCACAGAAGGCTGCCCACCCCCTCATGGGATGCAGAGGAGTTGGTGTGAAGGTGACTAAAGACACCCAGTAACACGTTTGTGCTTTCTGAGATGAGCACAGAGTGCTTGGTCCTTAGTGTTGAAAGCAAACTCTGACCCCAGACTGGCCTCACTGGTGCAAGGTGGCACCTGAGCAGTTAAGCTGTGCTGAGAGGCAAGTTACTGGTTTGAATGTGCTGCTCTGTTAATGAGGCCACGTGGATTTCAGGAGCCAGGATGGAGCTCTGCATGGTCCTACTGCTTCAGATAGCCACAACCCAGGTGCTCTGCACCACAGACACTGTTTTATAGAATCATAGAATTGTCTGGGTTGGAAGGGACCTTTAGGATCATCTAGTCCAACCATCAACCTGATTTTAAAAAATAAAACAAACAAACAAAAACCCAAACAAAAAAAAAAACCCATCTTTTGAATACCTCCAGAGATGGTGCCTCAAACCCTTCCCTGAGCAGCCCATTCCAATGCTTAAAACCCTTTCAGTGTAAAAATTTTTCTTGGTATCCAATCAGAACCTCCCCTGGCACAGCTTGAGGCCATTTCCTCTTGTCCTATCACTTGTTACTTGGGAGAAGAGAATGACCCCTGCCTCTCTATACCCTCCTCCCAAGCCTCCTCTTCTCTAGGCCCACCCCAGCTCCTTCAGCCTCTCCTCATAAGACAGTCTCCAGACCCCTCACCAGCTTCATTGCCCTTCTCTGGACCGACTCCAGCACCAAAGTGTCTTTTTATGTGGTAAGGCGGCCCAAAACTGGACACAGTACTCAAGGTGGGGCCTCACCAGTGCTGAGTGCAGGAGGACGCTCACTTCCCGAGTCCTACTTGCCACACTCTGCCTGATACAGGCCAGGATGCTGTTGGCTTTCTTGGCCAGCTGGGCACGCTGCTGGCTCACATTCAGCTGACAGTTGCCCAACACCCCCAGGTCCTTTTCTGCCAGGCAGCTCTCCAGCCACTCTTCCCCAAGCCTGTAGCAATGCATGGGGTTGGTGTGACCCAAGTGCAGGACCTGGCACTTGGCATTGTTGAACTTATGGTTTTATTGGGCAACATGTCCCTCACTAGTCCTGACTCCGAACCTGAGTTCTATCACGTCAAGGAGACTCAGATTTCATTAACAATGCAAAGCAAAACTAGCAGTATCTCTCCCCTCACTGGGTGTTTTTGCACTGGAATACAGCTACATGGCCCAACTTACAAACAGTGGGTTTTATGGAGAGCAGCTTCCAAGTTAAAAAACCCCAGATGGCTCAAAAGATTAATTCTAATCGTGTGTTCCAAAAAGAAATCTCAGACTAAATGGTCATGGAGCATTTATAGCAACCATTAGCTTGGAGGAAGTCAGAAGCAACAGCACTGATGTGTGGGAGCTATGGCTATATAGCCCCTCAGAACCTTGGCATTCCTGCCTCTGCATGAACTGGGGGACTTCTTCCAAGACATTTTAACTGTTACTTCACAAAATACAGGACTATTTCACTGCCCAAAGTTAAAACCAGAAAAATAACCTGCAGAAACATCAATGAATATTTGAACAGGTCCTCTTTTGAATCCCATGATTTTTCAGGTTTTCTACCTCCTTTTAAAAGAAAAGCTGCCCTTTAGAAAAAACAAAAGGAAAAAAGGAAAAGAAAAAAGTGAAGTCTCTCTTCTTCATTCTCCTAGAACTGAAATGACTGAAAGGATATGGGCTGGCCCCTTGTAATGCCCCACTCCCATCAGTATTTTTAGGGGCAAATTATCAGTTAAAAAAAAAACAACAAAAAAAATAAAACCAACTTTACTCAAAATCTGGTTTTAAGATTGGCAAATATTTTCTTTCCCAGACTTGCAGACTGTTTTCTGGTTTTTATTTCCATTATAAAGCCTTTTGTCCAGGTTTACTACAAGCTAAGGAACAGATATATAAGCATTTCCTCAGAGTCCTAGATTTTACTGTTAATTGTTAATAATGAAATGATGGGTACTTTAAAAAGTCAAATAAAAACAATATAAAAAAACATTGTCAAAGTATTAGATATACATCTGACCAAACAGCTTAGGACAGCTTAGTAATCCTATCCCAGTTCTCTATTGTATCAAAGAGAGCACACTTTCGTACATAGCAAATAGGTTCTGATTTCAACTTCAAAGACACTTTGTAGTTACTATAAAAATATTAAATGGAATTTTTTTTAAAAAAAATCAATCCTCAGGGTCAGATGCAATCCCCAATGTGCTGGCTGCATGGAAAACACAACTTTTGGGAGCAACTGAAAGCCACAGAAGGAACAAATTATTTCTGATGCAAATTCTCATCCATCAGGAACAGACTGGCTTCCTGCCCTCCAGTTTGCTTTGACATTGGTACATTCCCCCCTCTCAGTTTTTCTTGTTTTTTTTTTCATTCTCTTGTGCAAATACACGCTCCAGAAAGTTTCACATGCATTTTCTAAAGCCTCCTGTCTTCAGCATGTGTACCAGAGGTATTAAGTGCTCCTTTCTATTGCTACAGCAGCCTCAGTTTACAATCCTGGGAAAGATTTATTCAGTGAAATGGGATAACGTCACAGCAGCACATCCAGCTCAGAAACTCATTCCCTGGACTTCCTGCAGTGCTCTGTATGGCACAAAGCATATCTACCCTTTTATTTTAATGGCACTGACAGGAAAGCACTTCAGAGTTAAACCATACATCTGACTAATGTGCTTTGATTGTGGCCCATTAAAAAATAATAATAAAAAATTAAAAAAGGGCTTGAGTGCAGCTTCCTTTACATAATATGCATTGAAAGTGCAAACCAACCTTCTTCATTTTGCTTTTCCACCTGCAAAAGAAGAAACCAGGTGAAATTCCTTCATCATGGGTTTCCCCCAGGCTTGCTTCTGTAGAAATGCTAAGCATCAATCAACTGATCCATAGAAATTGTTTGCTATAGGCACCATGCAGGTAGTCATACCACCTACTTTAGACACCTAGTTTAAGCCACGCCTACTTTAAGTGTTCTGAATTTCCCCTCTGGGGATATATACTTTGTTGTCAGGATGGGGAGTCTTGGACCCTAACCTTGTTTCTCTGTCACTCCTAAATTAGGTTATTTTGGACATCAGAGAAGACAGTATTAATATCTTCTCATGGTTGCTTTCAAGCATACAAACAGATCTATGACTGGTTTACCAGACCATACTAGTGCCATGAAAGCACCTCACTGTAGTCTATTCTCCTCTTTGCACACTGGGAATCAGAGAACCAGGCTGGTGATTTTAATTTGCATTTGGATTTACTTATCCTTCAGCAACTGACTTGTGCAAGCTTGTAAGAGCTCGCTTGCCTCTTAGATCTGGCTCTACCAGTACATCATAACCGTTACTTGAAATTCTCTGAAGCCGCCAGTAAAAGACTGCCAGAGGTTCTCAGTTCTAACACATGAAGATGCCACAGCTGGAAATGTAGTAACAGGATGATTCACCTGTAAATAACAGCTCTGTGGCAGCAAACAACTAATGCCACTAGCAGTGGCCCTCTACTTACACAGTTCCAGAACCCAGACTGCCATGAATTGCTTACTATTAGGCTCAGTAAATTTAAGGTAGGACAGAGCTCTGTCCCCTTCTTTATCTGTGCGGCTTTTTCCTTCTATATCACCACTTGCCAGCTGAAGATCTTTTCAGTCTTACCTTTGGCCTTTGGCTGACAGGAGTTAATTTGACACTTTCTGACGTGGTACTTAGGGGTGAACAAGGTTTGCTAGAATCACCTGCAGACCTGCAGACATTCAAAAGTAGATTGAAAAGGTGAAAACAGGAAGTGACAAATGGAATCACATCTCAGATCCTGAGTCAGGACCCATCATCAGTAGGCCTCGACCACCCATGTCATCCGTCTTATGTCACACTGCAGGTATTTTAAACACAAACAATGGAAATGGTGAAAAAGCTATCGGACCTTTGGTCCATTTCCCACAGAGGGCAGGGTGATAAACTCAGGGAAAGTCCATGAAGCCAAAGAACAACATGGCAATTCTTCCATTGCGTTCAAGTTTTGCTGCATGGGTAATTGAGATACTAGAAAAATGAAATGGTAAAGGGTTAACACTTACCTTCTTATACTGGTCATACTGGCAGGGGAAACACTATCTTCTTTGGAACTGTCTGTAGCAACTGCCACAGGAATAGACACTTCAACTGTCTTCCTTGCATTTTCTACACAATAAACAATAGCTTGATTCTGATGAGAACAGAGTAACATTGCACAACATTCACTTCATATTTCTATGTATTGAGAGTTATCAGGTAACATATAAACAATAATAGCTTGATTCTGATGAGAACAGAGTAACATTGCACAACATTCACTTCATATTTCTATGTATTGAGAGTTATCAGGTAACTCTTCACAATGGCACAGAAAACACAGAGCAGCCATAAAACATCAGGCTAAACATTAACCCACTGCCCACTCTCTGAAAGCGACAGATATTGAGAACAGACACCAGAGCAACTATGGACAACGTGCACAGATATAGCATGATTCTTCCATAGATAAACCTTCTGGTTTTGGCAATCAGAGACTATGAGACATCTGATTTCTCTACTTTGTTCCTTTAAGATTTTACTTTTCATGCAAAATTTATGTTACAATAGCCATAAAAGTGCTAAAAGTGTTATGAGCCCCATGCGTGAGTCATCACATATGCACCTGCAAGCATACGCACACACGTGTGCTCTCTCCTCCCTGTCCTCCCCTTTATACACCCTCTGCGGTTTAGGAAGGGGGAAAATGGCGGGTGTCCTATACAGAGCATATGTACAGAGCCCGTAAGTCCAGTAACTCCATGAAAAGATAAGGCAGCCCTCGCCCGCTGTCGATATTTTTGTGTATAGTTACACATGCCAGCTCATCTATGAATCCCGAATCAGCAGGAATTTTCCTTTCCCTAATTTACCTTCAGATGACTGGAAGCTTCAGTTACTCCCTTCTCTTAGCACTGGCAGTAACTCAGCCAGGTAGTCTGCCAGAAGGAGCACCCAAAAGACCAAAAACTAAAGTGTGATTGAGAATTGGTTAACCACTCTGCTGTGGTTTCTAGAAGCCTGGTGTAAACACTGGGTCCTTTTATTAAAAGATTCTCCAGCAGAGAGGCTAGTTCTGCCCACCAGTGACTATGTGGCAGAACTGTTCTGCAGACAAGGACAAAGCAAAGAGCCTCACCGTGAATCATGATATTTGCAGCAGACTAATTACTAAGAAACTAACTTCAGGAGAAGTTTAGCTGATATCTTTTTAACTCTCCGAAGTAAGGAGTGTTTGCACCACACAGACATTAACAACATCTGTACTGCTGACCACAACTTGCTGATCCCATCAGATAAGGACAGAGAACTCCTAAAAGAGGAAAAACATTGTCTTACTAGTTTTTGTTTCTCCTGAAGCTGGGTACTTACCGGTATAAGTTAGGGAGGGGGGTAGAACAGGAGGTATCATCGGAGGGACCACATTGGCAGCCATTAATTTCTGCTGCTCGATTAGCTGCAGCAGTTTATCTCGTGCTTCTGTACTCTGACGATTCAGCTCTGCTATTCTTTCCTCCAACCTCTTCGACGCTACAAGACGAGTCTACTTGGATAATTAGATAATGACTTCCAATTAAAAACTTACAATTTGCACCTTCAGGGAGAGCATGCAATATATTTGAAGTACTTCTGTGTATTTAGTTTTCAAATTGAAAGTAAACATGATTATCTAACACCTCCAGTGAAAAATTTGTCGCCTTCACTGTCCTGCAACTGACTAAACACAACAATAGTTTGAATTGGTCTTCCTACAAACAGGAAGAAACAGTTATTTTCTGTATCATTTAAAAAACAACAACGACAAAACCCCCAAACCCCAACCATCCAGGAATTAAGCATAATTAAGAAAATATTTAAGCAGAAAGTCACATATTCAGGGTAGCGTGGGGACACTAAAGCAGATTTCTAGCAGAAGTACTCATCTTTAAACCAGGTTTTCATTCACTTTGACCCCTCCCACTCACTGTTTCCACAAAAACAGCACTTAAAAATCATAGAATCACAGAATCATTTAGGTTGGAAGAGACCCCTGGGATCATCAAGTCCAACCATCAGCCCTACTCTACAAGTTCTCCCCTACACCAGATCCCTCAACACCACATCCAATCTACTCTTAAACACAGTCAGGGAGGGTGACTCCACCACCTCCCTGGGCAGCTGATTCCACTGACTGACCACTCTCTCCATGAAAAATTTTTTCCTAATGTCCAGCCTAAACCTGCCCTGCGATCATGCTTGCATCATCTCATAAAACTAAATGACTAAACATCACTTAACATAATACAATGTGGAAAGCAACACCACTTTCAGCCTACATTTATGTGAGGAAAATGAAAATCTTTAGGATCCTTAATTCAACAGTAATTCAGCCACTGTGAGGGAACAAAACCAGAGACAGTAGCGAGGGCAGGGATTAGGCATTTCTGTCATGTTAACTCCACTCACTGGGGTGCCACTGAATAGCTACTTACTTGCAGATAAACGGGGTTTTTATGTGAACTAAAGCATTCAGGCTCTCTCTTTCCAAAGATTTTGGGATTTTCACCACACAGCAGTACAAGACAGATTCGAGTACTACAAACACTGTAAGTGTTTTTGCAAGTATTTGCAAGAGATGTACTTGCACCAACGTTAATCTCATGGGCTTTTGGGTCACAGGCACAAATTTAAATAGATATTTTACAAGCTTGACAAGAATCCGTGGGTCGGTGCAGTGCTGTCACAGCCAGTATCGCTCAAGCTACAAGAGATATACCTGATCAGGTTGCAACCACCCCAACATGTTGCAGCATAACATCCCAAGCTTATAAGCATGCTGCACCCGTACACATGTAGGCCAAAGAGGAGAAAGTACTGCTGAGCTCCTTAGGGAATGATAACAAAAAAATTAAAATATTAAAATCTCCAAGCAAATGACCGAAAAGAATATTTGGTCAATACCTTAAAACAACTGACAAGAGAAAAGAAGCAGTCTTAAAGCATCAGAGAACTACAGGAAAGCAGATCAGCAGATAAGGGAATCCAACCTTCCTTTTCTGTTAAATTCTCACCTGTCCTTGTGAAGAGTCTGGACTAGAATTTGCATTTGGTATTGAGTCTGGCTGGTGCAAGCAATGACTTGTGCCTTCAGAGAAGCCCCTGAATTTGCTCAGTTGGGCTTTAATGAGAGAGTTCTGCCGTGTGAGCTCAGCTATATGTCCCTGCAGATCACCATTTTGAAATAACTCTTCAGCTGTGCTGTTTTTTCTAGTGTCACCTGGGCAAGACACACTGATTTTCTTGTGGGAATTCTCTAAGTCTGTGTCTTCAGCAGGACTTGGTTGCCTTTGAGAGATGAAACAGTATTCCTCAGTTGTGCTTTGTGTTCTCAGGGAGGAAGGTGAGCTCCTTTCCTTGCACAGTTCTATTGCATTGTTTTCAGGAGACTGAGAGATGGCTGAAAACCCGAAAAACAAGAATGAAAGGAACAGTGAGGAAAGAGACATGTGATCTTCATAAAGGAAAATAACAGTGACTTTATTGCATGAGGCTAATAATAATCAAGCAGGAACTTGAATTGGAACATCTAGCCTAAATAGGTGTTATGTTTCTGATCAAAATCACTCTATGGAAGATTCTGCTGCAAGAACTCACTAGGTCTAAGATTTCCTATTGCAAAGAGTCTTATATTTACGTGACTTTGCTTAGAGATTGAAAAAGAAGTCAGGGAGAAAATAAATAGTTTTAAATTTCTTAGCTGGTAGATCAAACACTGCTTCTTAGTTAGTCTTCTATTTCCTAAAATACAGATACCTTACCCAATAAACTGTAAGTTTATGTTTTAGACCTGATATTTATACTGGGTTGGTAACAAAACTTTTAAAATAATAAAACAAATTAAGAGAAGACTTTGGGCATAATAAGAAACTAGCTACTTACTCATCCCCTAAGAAAGGGGCAGCACTCTGGCTAACAAAAGTAGTTAGGTATTTTTTGTGGTCACCACTAGTAAACCAATAACAACACACAGCAGTGTGTGGCGTAAATCCAAGTTGGATTCTGTGATCAAAACCAGATTTTCCATCCTTTATATACCAAATAGCCCATTCCTTCATATGCCTTTGATTCTTGAGCAGAGCATAACATCTAAAAACTTATACATAAATTTGTTTTATGAATATTTTTTCATAAAGAAACACTTGAGAAGTTTAACGTTTGTTGAACCATTTACCACCCGTAACATCTTAAAAGAGTAACTATTTCTCACACAGCTGAACCATAGGCAAGTCTAGAAGTACAGTTTTATATTCTTGTTTCAAATGACAGACCACATCTGACAGTTCTCAATGGGACTGAAACCAGACAACGTTCTTTGCAGAAAGCTACCTGTAGTTTGACTCCTCTTGATTTATTACATGCCTCCTTGCAGCACAGGTGACAACCAAAAACTTGAACTAGATATAAACTTTCAATTGTCCTTCCAACTCCTTAAAACAAAATGACTTTGAGGTTACTTTTCAGATTTGGAAAAGACTTAGAAACCAACACAGCTGAAAGGAGGAGGGAAGGCACAAAACTCCACTACTGGGCCCTATTTCCTGTCAGCAACTATCTAGCTAACCATAGATTTAATGAACTCTCAACAACAAAGGATGACAGGGGCCTAGCACGGTCAGGAAGAGACATGTGACTACAATGACAGTTACAGGAGGAAACAACTAATTTTTAGAGTCACAAAGGGTCCTCCCTTCTGCTCATTTCATTAAGTTTAAACAAGAAATACCTTCCCTAATTACCCCTAATGACCTCCCTTCCTCCCAACAATCAGAATTGAGCTACTGACCTATAAAACTCCTGAAGCCTACAGATACTGACACAAGACTGAGTTAATGTGGTTAAGCAGCACCATGTAATTTCACTCAAAACTTCTCTAGCCAGTTTCCTGTGTATTAAATGAAAGCCAATGGAAACCTGTTCCCAGAGCTTTTAGACTGGCTCAAAGCAAGAGTTGACAAACACAGCCTACAAACATTCTGGTTTGTCAGCAGCATGGGCTGCGTAANACTGGCTCAAAGCAAGAGTTGACAAAGAGTTGACACAGCCTACAAACACGGGCTGCACAGGCATTGAATTTCCAGTCTTCAGTGGTCCCACCGTTAAAGGTGACAGAAGCCCAATAACATCATCATCAGATGAAGATCTGACGTAATGTGTTGTATGTCATAGACAAAGAGCTACAGCAGATCATACAGAAGTGACAATCAAAACCAGTACAAAAGAAAAATGGCAATCTGGATTGCCACTGACAGGACTGCAGACAGATGGAGAACTGCAGGGACAGAGTCTAAGGAAAATCCAGCAACAGGCACAGCAATAAAAGAAATGCAAATCTGGGTGCAGAAGTAGGATATTCCAGTCCAGCTATAGGGTCAACATTTCTAAGAAGAAAATGCATCTCCAAAGGTAGTGTGAGACTGAAACAGTAATACACTTGCAGACTCTCTAGCCTGCTACAGCCAGAGAGATCTCACCGTTCTCCTTACTGCTCTTCTGCCGGGGAGGTGACAACAGCACAGCTGGCTGGAAGACATGAGCAGGCAAGCTTCTGCTGGGTCCTGCACTACCTGAAGCACCTGACCTCTGGACAAACTTGAAAGGAAGTTCTTCCTGTGGGAATTTCAGCATACTTTCCCCGTTGCCTGCATCAGCCCGAGGCTCAAAATAGTTCAAATTATTTTTTTCTAAAGAAAGAGAAAAAGCAGAGATTGAATTAAAAAAAAAAAATTAAAATGAAAAAACAGCTAGAAAATTCTCAATGCCAACTCTTATGTTCAAGTATCTGTAAAGACAGACTAGAATATGTTCCCCACACACCGCTAGCTTCCTTCTCACCCCCAGGCACAGAACTCTTTCAGTGGAGCATAACACAAATTTTCACTGGCCTTACGAGCAAGAAGAGCTTTTATACACAGCCTCACAATTCCAGGATACTAGGAAGAAATCTGTTTTTAGCACAGACGTGAGACTTACAGACATATGACTTGTGAGGGACAGGTATTTCAGTGAGCTGCATTTGGCAGCACTCGCTTGTGAAGAGCGGACATACGCACTTGTCCTAACAAAGCTGTATTCTAAATTTGATGGCAACAACGGTGGAGTGGAAAACAATTCAAAGCTTTCTAGAGCTCTCTGATGATCTTTTTTTTTATGACTTAATTCAAATCAGACATCTCTTCAGTAAAAAAAAAAAAAAACAAACCAAAACAAACCCCAGTATTCTTCTGCGTTTAATTACAACTAGCTTGTGTCTGCATTGCCATCTATTTTGAACTACAAAATGAAAAGCAGGTGCTATCTTTGAATTCTGCCTTCATAATTTTGTTCAGCACATTTGTTCCCAAAAGAAAAGTTAGTGGAAAATTAAGCAGAACATACCTGATCCCAGACATAAAGCACCCTTTACATCCCATCCCAGACATAAAGCACCCTTTAAAGGCAAAGAGCTACAAGAGGCTGTTTGTATAAATTGATTCACACTACTGAGCTTCTCAGATTGAACTTTAAACCTCCCTTTAAGCCTAAAAGCCACTATTCAGTGACTGTGGTAAGAAATAAGAAGCATCTTCCTGCCCTGTTTCACTGTACAGAACCTTGTTTCCAAACTATCCTCCTCACGTGCTATTTGTCACTGTGATATGTCTCCTCAGCCACTCCTGGCTCTCCAGAGAAGTCCTCTGTTAACTTACACATGGTTTCTGTGCTAAAACTAGCAATCCCAAATGTCTGACACGCAGTTAAATGCCTTCAGGGTACCAGAGATCTCCTTCAGAATGAGCAGGAAGCAGTATTTTTGCAACTTTAGGTAACTTTCCTCTCAGGAAGATGCCTCTTCTGACGAAGATTTAGAAATTCTAGAGTTGTAGAAATCTACAGGAAGGTTGGGGTGAGTTTTTTGTTGTTTGTTTGGGGATTATTTTTTTTTTTAGGAGTGCTTTTCTGTTTGTTTAGGTTTTTTTTTTTATTTGGTTGGGTTTGTGGGTTGGGTTTTTTTTGTGTGTGTTTAATTTTACAAAGCCTGGGTAAATCACAAAACAAGGGATCTGGTACGTGGCTTCTTCATGAGACCCCCACAAAAGCAATCATGAAAAAAGTTTCTGATCGCAAAAAATGTCCACACAACTAACGTTTAACTAAGGAACACAAGTATTTCCAAGGAATCTTGGGATCCAAAAGGAGTTACTGACCCTGAGAGCAAAACTGATACAATTAAGCAACTAATCAGGGAACACAGTTGTAAGCAAACTCCATGGTGAAAGAATGTAAAAAGTACCAAGTGAATCATGTTTGCTTAGTTTGGTCATCAGTTCTACTGGCTTAACTTAGCCTCCTTCTGTCTTATATATCACTCAACTGGTCATTAGCCTCTGATACAAAGTCATGAATATCCAGAAACACTTCTGCCTGTTTAGCTAAGAGGCCTCAGCAGCTGCTGTTTCTGGTCAGCAGCGACCTCCAGCGTCTCATGGAAGAAGCGATCTCATACTGTCAGGCTGAGCCAGCAGTAGACAGGGAACCTGACTCAGTTTGGGGGGGAAGTTTGTTTGGATTTTTTTTAGGACCCTCAGAATAAATCTGACTTGGTAAGGCATCTTAATGGGCGAAGGCTACTCTACCCCCACTTCCCCCCCCAACCTTTTTATTTTTTTCGTATAATACATTATGTATCACTTAAAGCTCAAGCCCAGGACTTGGCTAGAAGGTTAGCCTTGAAGTCCTCATCCAGACAGAAGGATGCCAGTGGGGATGGAATACAACCTGTACTGCTATCAAACAATACTGTGCAGCAAACTGCTTGTGCTCATGGCAGAAGCCATGACATCCGGATTTCCAGAAGCAGGATGCATGCTCACACAAGAGTTATTTATTCAAACAGACATCCATTAAATACCAAATTTTCCACTACAGGGGAAAACTAGACAACTCCCATTTCATTCTTCACACATGCATGCACACACCTTGGCCATTCACTGGACTATTGCTTGCAATTCCAAAATGGTTTGGACTTTGTTCTCTTCTAGGTTCTATCAAAGGGAGGTCTTTGAATGCTTGTGTGAGAGAGATCAGCTGTTCATCTGTTACCGTCATGTATTGCTGGAGCTTATTCTAAAGGATGAAGGAAAAATTAAAGAGAGATACAAAAACCTGTATTCTAGCAACAGGAATTAGATGATATACCACAGACAGCTCTGAGAAGAAACATGGTCTCTTAATTACCACTGCATGAATTTGTTGGTTCCAGCGAGGTATTAAATATTGGTGGCTCTGTGTTTCTTACTTATTTTCTGTCCCACCTCAAAGAAATTCTGTGTTTTCCCCTTTCCCCAACTTATCATTCCACTTCCTCTCCAATGCAGCTTTATTGCTGCATTCCCATATGTAACCACTGAACAAATCTACTTCCACTGCATACTGAAAGAGAGAAAAATGTAGTATTGCAGCTAGTCTGCTCTCCTGATCCACTAATATTAACAGGATAGAAGAGCAGAGGCAGTGCTTAAACCTTTAGACTGATAAAGTAAAGCTCAGTGTAATAGAAATAGAACTAGAATTTTCTCAGGCTTTAAAGTTAACTATCATACACAAAGATAAAATGTTGATTTTCCAAACATTCCTTCCCCTCCATGCCTGCTATTATGATTCTCAGACTCTTCATTCAGTTTTATAATTTTCTTCCTGTTTATTGTTCAAATCTCCTGAACATATGACAATGCATCTCAGCACACATTTGCAATACAACTCAGTATTCTAGCAAGTCATTCTGAGAGGGATGGGGGCTCAGTACCTGTATAGTAGTGTTTTCTTCCCTCACTAGAAGTATTTCTGCAGTCAGAGCATCGATCAGTTCTCTGTGTTCATTCAACATCACCTCATGCTGCTGTCTTATCACCTCTTTCTCTCGCAGTTGCATTTCACTCTAAAGAGGGAGAAAAAGATAAACACCTATTATAATCAGTACAGATTTATTCATATTTGACAACAGGAATGGGGTCCATATCACATCATACTGTAACAGCTCTTCCCTGTTTCGCTATATTGACTTCATTACTTTCATGACAAAATCCATTTTTCAAGGCTTGAGAACTCCGAGAGCTTACTGTTCCTGCTTTGTTACTCTAGAACACTGTAGGGAATCCTACACATCCTCCTTCTTCTGCCTTTACAACTTTCCAGGCTGTAATTATACAAGCATTGTCTCTCCCCATGGATACCATTTTGTAAGTCACTGCAGCTTCGTGCAGTAATCAAGTGACTACTGTGTGATCAGGTGTGCCGGTTCTTGGCAGAATCCTGTGTTACTTGCACCTATTCTTTAGTTCTCTTAGTTCATTAATGAAGACAAATTTGACCAAACAAAGGAGTTGCTTTCTAACGTTTTCCCTCAGAGAGAGAAAAGTTCTAGAGGGTTTAATTTCTTTTTTTTTTTTTTAAAGATGACAAAAAGATTTATTTTTTAAGTAACCTACTCGAGCATAAGGCAAAAGACCTTACCGTAAAACCTGTTGCTCTCAAAAGATATTAATGATCTATTATTTTAAGACAGACCACTGCAGTACCCAGGCTTTCTGTACGAGACACAAAAGAGTCCCTTCCACCTCTAATGGGTAAATGGAATACTCAACTGCCACTTTTTGGACCACTGTAGCTAAAATAGTGGGGGCTACAAAGTCACATAAACCCATCATAATGAGCAGATTGAGCCCTTCCCGAGACGGTTGCCTACATTTACTCAAAGGAATCCCTGAGTAAAAGAACTACGTCCCATCTCCAAAACACAAGAGATCCTGATAAGCAACTGGCACACTCTTTCCTGCTACACAGACAAAATTAGCACATGAGCTTCCCGTAAGGTACTACAGATTGTTTTCTGTTTGCATTGGGACCAGAAGTGAAAAATCACCAAGGAAGAAGTGCTAAGACACAACAGCTCTGCAGCTACATGAGGTAAATGAATAAATAACTAACTTCGAGAATAAACACCAGATACTGTTACAAGACAAAAAGAGAGGAAGATATACCTCCTTTAAACATATCAGAGACAGGGCATCCATTTTCTGGTTCGCTTCCACCAAGAGAAAACAGCTTTTCTGTATTGATCCAAGTGAAGCAGGCTCACCCAGAAAATGGAAAAAGTGTAGACAGTCCCATTTTTTAGGAATTGAAGACAGCACAAAATGTGAACTTTAACCCTGGTAGCAGTGATGAAGCCTATTGATCCCTCAGATCACCTGGATGAGCTATTGTATCCTACATAATGTTATGTGGCCTACATCCTACGTAACATAACCTAGTCCATAACTTGGGCCACACCAACCCCATGC
>VZTM01026817.1:32646-47915 GCA_013400555.1 Jacana jacana | reverse complement strand
GGAGGGAGGGAGGGAGGACAGGCTGCGATGCCACCCTCACCGTGTCCCTGGAGGGTT
Organism: Jacana jacana; assembly: GCA_013400555.1. Taxonomy (NCBI): domain Eukaryota; kingdom Metazoa; phylum Chordata; class Aves; order Charadriiformes; family Jacanidae; genus Jacana; species Jacana jacana. The sequence goes on along the minus strand of VZTM01026817.1, from coordinate 47,858 downwards.
GTCCCTCGGCGTGAGCCTTACCAGAGAGCACGGCCTGCAGCATGTCCATGAGCATGTGGGCAAAGATGTTCTCCAGGCACTGCAGAAAGTTGTTCCTCTCCCCTGGAGAGCTGAAAACTTTGCAGACCTTCTGCATCATCTTCACTGCCCAGTCCATGCAGTACAGGTCCTTCTCACAGACCTGGCATACACAGGGGACAGGAGAGACAGACTTTATGACGATCGCCGTGCTATGAAAGGTGTGATTTAAACCCCAGAATTGAGCATTGGTTGTAACAAACCTCTGGGTCATTTTTTGCAGCCAGGACCCGGAAACAGAATCACTCAGGTTGGAAGAGACCCCTGGGATCATCCAGTCCAACCATCAGCCCTACTCTACAAGTTCTCCCCTACACCAGATCCCTCAACACCACATCCAATCTACTCTGAAACACAGTCAGGGATGGGGACTCCACCACCTCCCTGGGCAGCTGATTCCACTGACTGACCACTCTCTCTGGGAAAAACCTTTTCCCAATGTCCAGCCTAACCCTCCCCTGCTGCAGCTTGCAGCCATTCCCTCTCCTTCTATCGCTCATTGCCCGTGAGAAGAGACCAGCACCAACCTCTCTGCAATGCCCTTTCAAGCAGTTGTAGAGAGGGATGAGGTCTCCCCTCAGCCTCCTCTTCCTCAAACCAAACACTCCCAACTCCCTCAATCCATCCTCATAAGCCTTATTCTCCAGGCCCTTCCCCAGCTCCGTGTCCCTCCTCTGCACTCGCTCCAGCACCTCCAGATCTCTCTTGTGCTGAGGTGCCCAGAACTGGACACCAGACTCAAGGGGTGGCCTCACCAGTGCTGAGCACAGGGGGACAATCACCTCCCTGCTTCTGCTGGTCACACTATTCTTTATGCAAGCCAGGATGCCCTTGGCCTTCTTGGCCACCTGGGCACACTGCTGGCTCATGCTCAGCCCCTTGTCACCCAGCACCCCCAGGTCCTTTTCTGCCAGGCAGCTCCAGCCACACTGCCCCAAGCCTGTAGCCACCCATGGGGTTGGTGTGGCCCAAGGGCAGGACCTGGCACTTGGCCTCGTTGAAGGCCATGCCATTAACATTCGCCCATCTATCCAGTCTATCCCAGTCCCTCTGTAGAGCAGGAAAATTAGGGGTTGTTTATAAGATGCTGTTTTTATTGTTTGCACACCAGTGGAGGAAGTTGTCAACTTTTTGCTCTTGGAGTCGTGCTTGGACAGGGAATGGGAGGGTGGAAAAGCAGCGAGGCTTCTTCACCAGGCTTGCTCTTGGTTCTTAGGTGAGGGAAAGAGCTTTCGAGTCTGAGGAAGCCAATCTGGGGGTAAAGACCCAAAAAGCCAGAGCCTGCTCTGTTGGGTGGTACTCACCAGGGCCAGGAAGACCATCAGCCTGGCCAGCTCGAGGGTCCGTCCGTTGACAGCCTTGCTGGCCATGAAGGTGAAGCAGATGCTGTTCCCGCTGAGGATGAGAAGCCGGGCGTTGTTCTCCATCAGCCACTCCCGGGGAACAACTTTGTGACCAAAGCAAGAGAGTTTTAGTGGTCTTTGAAGAAAAAGAAAGGAGTGCCACAGAAACTGGTCTGGAGGGTGTGAATCCATGACTCGTTGGCTTTGGTACCAGCCAGAGTTGGTGAGGGAATACCCTCTGGAATACGGTGGGAGCGGTGAGGCTGTACAAGCTGTTCCTACCAGCAAGACAGCTGGAGCTTCCATGATACAATCTCACCCCAAACCGATTCTCAGTGTGGCTGTTACCACTGTTTGGGAGAATTTGGGCTCAAACAAAGTTATGTTTTCAGCTTGCACAGCCTGGACAGCGTTTCCCTAATGATGGCTAGACGAGACTTGAGGCTGAAAGCCCTGTGTGGACTCTTACAGCTTTTCACACCGAGGAAAGGCAGCTGGAATTTGGGCTGGTTTCTCCCTCTCCCAGCTACTGCCTGGCTTCCGAGCCTAATGACTTTTCCAGTTACTCCACAGCTACTGGGAGGAATAGTGTAGATTCCCAAGGCATCTGTGCCTCTGAAAAAACACTTGCTGCCAGATTTGGAGGACGTGAGCATATAATCCTACGGATTAATGATAAAGGCAAAAACACACCTGACAGCTCATCCACAAGACTGATGACATCGTCTGCTGTCCATTCTTTAGCCTCTGTATCGTAGAGCAGCTTAATGGCATCTGCCAGACCTTTCAGACTGGTCTCATCTGTCGGTGCTTCTATCATTTTCTGCCAAACCACATGTCCTGAGCAATAGATTAATCACAACTGCTGTTAAGTGACAAAGTCATCTTATGTATTTATTTAGAACCTGGGCCTTAGAGCAGAGTCAGGGGAGGGGAATTCAGGGAACACATCTCAGACTTTGTGAGATTTTTTATTCCCTCTGTCATTTTTGTAGGGACAGGGGTAGCCTCAGCATGAATCAAAGGGTCAGTTAAAGAAACCCAGGTCTAATAATTCAGTGAGAAAGTGCTTTTCTTCAAGGAACTAGATGCTTCTTTGAGATGTGTTAGAGCCAACTCTACCCAAAGCAGGGGAGAATAGAGGAACAGAGGGGCAATTTCATCACAGAATCTCAGGGATTGGAAGGGACCTTGAAAGATCATCCAGTCCAATCCCCTGCTGGAGCAGGAACACCCAGAGCAGGTCACTTGAACTGTAACTTTTATTTAAATACATATATATATGGATGTATACATACATATATATCATTTATGTATTTGATATCTGTTAGTGAAGTCTGGTTAAGAACAAATTCTTCTAGGCAATGCAACTGCATTTTAGTTGCATAAAGCTTGGTTTTCAGAAACCCTAGAATCATAGAATCATTCAGGTTGGAAGAGACCCCTGGGATCATCAAGTCCCACCATCAGCCCCACTCTACAAAGGTCTCCCCTACACCNAGAACCGGACACCAGACTCAAGTAATGCCACATCCTGCATGGAAATCTCATTCCCAGGGGTCTAACCTTAAAAATTAACACCTCCCCCCTCACCTCCACCCTACCCCTCCCAGCTACTTGCCATCGAGAGAGGACACTGGCCCGAAGATGATATAGAGCAGGCGAGCTTGGTTGACCATGGGCCACGGCTTTAGAATACGAGTCAACCAAAAGGCAGAATCACTTCGGTGAATCCAGTGGTTCAAGAGGACGCTGCGACAATATAACCTGATCCGCAGCTCCAGCTTCCGGGCACTCCCTGCCACACAGGAATGGAGGTACCATCAGTCTGTCCAGCCTCAAGCAACAAACCTCAAAGATGATCACTTTTAAATACAAAAAAAAACCAACCCAACCCCAAAAACTCAAAGGAAGAGAAAGAAGGGTTTTCTTAAAGCTATCCCCCCCACACACACAAAAAAAACCCCACCCATCCAGGGGGATTTGATTAAATTCTTAGCTGTTAATTCCCGAGTTTGGCTCTTTTCATGGGGTCTATCGATGCAGCAGGTCGTGTGTGTCTGCAAGGGCTCCCAGCTCTGGTGTTCGGTTACTCTGATCTTTTCTCTCTGGTGGTATCAGTGGGTGGAAATGGGAGGGTGTGTGTGGGGGGTGTATGGCTGCATACAGAGCCTGCCACAGAAGTTCTCAGTGTACTGGGTAACAGGAGAACTGCTGGAGAGGCGAGAGCCACACCAGCGTTGGGTTTCAGAAACATTAAACCCAAGTTTTTCCCCGTGTTGCTGTGTTTCTGTGTGGGTTCCCTTCCCCTGGATTTCCCTGGAATTGATGCACAGCAGGAGGAATTGCAGCCCGTGCCACTGTTCACACACACATAATTTCTGCTTTGGTTTGGTAGTGGAATAGAACTCAAAGAAGCCTAAACACCTCTCAAGACGCAACTCTCTGCACCACAGAATATGTGTCAAAGACAAAAGCACTTTGCTTTGCTTTTGGTGAAGGAAAATTGGGGCATCTCTCTNTCTCTCTGGTGCTGAGGTGCCCAGAACTGGACACCAGACTCAAGGGGTGGCCTCACCAGTGCTGAGCACAAGGGGACAATCACCTCCCTGCTGCTGCTGGTCACACTATTCTTTATGCAAGCCAGGATGCCCTTGGCCTTCTTGGCCACCTGGGCACACTGCTGGCTCATGCTCAGCCCCTTGTCACCCAGCAACCCCAGGTCCTTTTCTGCCAGGCAGCTCCAGCCACACTGCCCCAAGCCTGTAGCCACCCATGGGGTTGGTGTGGCCCAAGGGCAGGACCTGGCACTTGGCCTCGTTGAAGGCCATGCCATTAACATTGGCCCATCTATCCAGTCTATCCCAGTCCCTCTGTAGAGCATCCCTGCCCTCAAGCAAATCAACACCAACTTAGTGTCATCTGCAAACTCACTGATGGTGTTTTCTATGTCCCTATCGACATCATCAATGAAGATATGAAAAAGGAAAGGCCCCAGCACTGAGCCCTGAGGAACCACTTGTGACCAGCCACCAGCTGGATTGAACTCCGTTGAGCACCACCCTTTGGGATCATCCTTCCAGCCAGTGCTGGATCCAGCAGATCCTACGCTCATCCAGGCCATGAGCAGCCAGTTTTGGGGCTTTAGAATGCCTAGTTTCTGCATAATATCTGAGTCAGAAAAGCACTGGTGCTACAAGGTTCAGCTGAGCTAAACCACTCTCAGTTCTGGACACATTCTGTTTGCAGTAATCACGATGCATTTTCTGACTTCTCACTTTGATTTTGGAGGACTTGGGTCCTCTCTGACAGTTACCTGGTTTGCTGCTGACAACGGTCTGTACTTTACGGGGTAAATTGCTCAGCTCAGAGAGGAAGTTAAAAACCCGGTGACACTCTAGTTCGTCCCAGCCAGCTGTCAGGACCTGATGGTTACAGAAGAAAAGGGGGTAAAACGGTCTGGATCCAGCCATCGATCTAGATGACAATGCCATTTGTCCTATGGGATAAAGACAATCTGTCCTGCAGTTTCATCAGCGAGGGCAGGTGTCGTACCTGGAGCGTGGTGTGTTATGGCTGCACTGAACCTTAACGCAGCCCAGAATGAGAAGCTGCTGGTGGCCTTCCACCCTTCAGGGCCAAGAGCTTATTTTTGAACCTTATGTGGAAAAGTACACAAAGGTATTTGCTACAAAGACAAATCCTAGAATCATAGAATCATTTAGGTTGGAAGAGACCCTTGGGATCATGGAGTCCAACCATCAGCCCCACTCTACAAGTTCTCCCCTACACCAGATCCCTCAACACCACATCCAATCTACTCTGAAACACAGTCAGGGATGAGGACTGCCTATCTGCAGCCAGAGCAGTCATCACAGTACAGAAGCTGTGGATTGCCAAACTAATTCATTTGACATTGATGTTTTTTCATTTTAAATTAGTTTTAAGCTACCACAAGCTAACAAAAATACTCAGGTATGATGTGTACAGCCATTTACTTTTAAACTAAACCACCCTCTGCTCTTGATTTGTGCATTTGAAGCTGTGCAATAAAATGCTCCCTTCCTCCCATGTCTTCTTAGATCATAAACCACCAATCAAAATCCAGACTGGTTGGTGGTGAAATCCAGAGCAAGGACTTCTCAAGAGTCTCGGGAACTTAAACCAACCAGAAAGGAAGTTTGGAGGATTGTGTGATTAAATACCTTCCCCCCCCCCTACAACCCAAGGCTCAAAACCATCTTCTACTTGCAAATATCTTGCAAAACCACAGATTAACTTAAAAAGCTACCTCAATTTTCTTTTATAGTTGTGATACTTGCCTTCTCTCCTTAAGATACTGTACCTGTAAAAATGCCCCATAGCACTGCAATCCTAAACAATGCAAAGGACTTGGGCAACCATTAAGCTTAAAACAGGAAACCTGCAAGTGCAAAACAGCAGTGATTTGTCTGAACTGACCATAAACCAACTGTGCCCACTGGAAAGGCCCCGTACCACTCGTGTGCATCGGAGCTGATTAGAGGTTCAGGGCTCCCTTCCCTTCTTGTATGAGGAAAGAAGTTACAGTACCACGGTATGGCTTCCCGTTGTGTTCAAAACTCTGGTCAAAGGGTGTCAAAAAAGGGTGTCAAAGGGTGTGCAGAATAAGCAGAGAAGAGCAACCCAGCTTTCAGGAGAGTAAAATTACTATGAAGAGCTGTGCTGCAAAATTTCTTCCCTTTGTGGCCTGCTAGGAGAGTTGAAAACCTCTGATATTGGAGCAAAACCTCAGCAGAGCAGCCTCGTGCTCAATATGCTGACGTAGGCTTTTCTACTGTTAGTAAAAGGAGACCAAGTTGAAATCAATAAATTCATTATGCATTAGCAATAAAGACCAGCAAAGGGTCTAATTCAACTAACAATCACCCTGTAGAAATGGTGTTCAGGGGACAATTCGAAACAGTAGTGAAAGGAACACGAACTTACTTCAGAGAGAACCTTGTGTATATACTTTAGCCTGTCTTTTGTGGGCAGCAGCAGCGTGCATCTCTTAAGCAACAATCCTGTGAAGAAAACAAACAGAGACTCACAGGATGCTCTGGGGTTGGAAGGTTCCTCTGGAGATCATCTCCTCCAACCCCCTGCCAGAGCAGGGCCACCCAGAGCAGGTCCCACAGGAACGTCTCCAGGTGGGTTTTGAGTGTCTCCAGAGATGGAGACTCCCCCACCTCTCTGGGCAGCCTCTGCCAGGGCTCTGCCACCCTCACAGCAAAGAACTTCCTCCTCGTGTTTAGGTGGAAGTTCTGATGTTCAAGTTTCTGCCAATTTCCTCTTGTCCTGTCACTGGGCACCACTGGAAAAAGCCTGGCCCCATCCTCTTGATACCCCCCCACCTTGAAGTATTTCTGGGTGTTGATCAGATCCTCCCCTCAGCCTTCTCTTCTCCAGACTCAACAGACCCCAGTCCCTCAGCCTTTCCTCAGCAGAGAGATGCTGAGGCCCCTCACTACCTTTGCAGCCCTACGTTACTGAATACACACGTTGCTGCATTGACTTAAGCCCTCACGTCCCACGTGTGCACACACCAGTGCGAAACAGCTACTTCTGGAAGGCCCAAAAAAAACCCCAAGCAGCACAAAGAGCAGTCTGTGCTTTGGAGAAGGGGTGTGCACTGTTGGGACAGCTTTTATTAAAGAGATGATGTCGGGGAGTATGTAAGTTTCCTGTGCTGTAATGGGTTTCTTGTTTTGTTTTCAAGTCCCCGTTAGTCCCAGTTGGAGCCCTGTTACTGGTTTGAGGATTACAGCTGTTAAAAACACTGGAAATAAATGTTACTTGTTGCACCTCTTTTAACAGCACCGTGGGGAACACTGCTTTTCCCCTTGCAGCATGGAAAGCCGAGCTTCCAAAACGTTCTCAAGATAAGCCACGTGCTCTGAAAAGCAAATATTCTCAACTCTGTTAAGGTGAAACCTAGCTAAGAGGTAAGATTATTTTCCTAGACAGGACTGAGATGGTATCTGTTCAAAGTCTGGAGTTCATTACAGCCTGGAACAGCTGTTTGTTAAGCATTTCTTTCCACGCTGCTGGTAGAAAATGGGTTGAGAGCTTCTTCTGCCAAAACGTCTACCAGAATTATATATATATATATATATACACACATATATAGAATTTGTTAATTAATCAAGAAATCCAACATCCACAGAGTTTTTTCAGAGTTTTTTTCTGAGGGAAAAAAAAAAAGGAAGGAAACTTTTTTTTCTGAATTCAGTTTCCCAAAAACCACAGAACTTCTTTTTTTTACCGTGGTTCTAAACGGGCTCTTTCCTTATTTAGAGGGGTGTTAGCATTCCCACAGGACAGGCATAATTTATTCATCAGCCCAGGCCACGCTCCAAAGCCCAGTCCAGTCCATTTTCCACTGACTGGAGTAGACTTGGGAGAGAAGTCCCTGGAGGGTGGTGGGGACTGCTGGGAGGATGTAGCTGCAGGTCAGAACACAGCCATCGGCGTGGGGAAAAACGCCACCGAGATAAAAAGGGGTTGAGCCAAAGGTGCTGCTCCTGGTGTTGTACAACAACCTCCCCAGCACCACCACCACCACCACCACCCCGAGGGGTGGGACAGCGCCAGGGTCATTTATAACTCCGGTCCATTTCAAACTGAAAGCCTGACCCCGTTACAAGCACTGGGAGACTTTGCCTTGGGTTTTGAGTGGAGCCAGACCCCGCCTTTGAGTGAGGCTTAGGCCAGATGTAGGCCCCGCGCAGCCTCTCTGGGCAGGGATGATTTCTTCCTTCCTTTCTTTCTTCATTCCCACTGAGGCCAGTCTTCCCTGCTGGGAAGTAAATATTGATTTTAACACTGCCCTCTCAACAAAAACGTTCTCCTGAGCCTTCCAGCCATTGACACAGATATTGCCAGTGCTCTCTACGTTCTGCATAGGTCACGCTTTTACTGCTGGGCCCACCCCGGCGGTGGGTTTGCACCCACAGTTAGTGCCAAGTCGCCCTTTCGGTGGTGGTTACTCCAAAGCCCAAACTAATTTTGATATTTGGGTTTGGTTTTTTTTTTAAAAGAATTGTAGGGTTTCACGATTCATTTAAAAAATGAACCACTACAATTATTTGAAATGCCTCAAAACCTCCACGGATTGCTCACGATAGGAGGCCTTTGGTCTAAAAGATTTTAAGAGTGTTCCTTTGCCTTGTGTATTAATATTTAATCTCTGTAAGTCCAGACCACGCTTCGAATTCTGCATCTAACCACGGGGGAGTTTTAATTCTCTGCCAAATAAACCACCTTTTTTCTTTTTGGGTCAGCGAGGTAACAGTAAATTGGTATGGACCCAGTCAGGATCTTTAATTAATTTCTCTGCTTCCCTGTTGGAGGAAGTGGGTGGGAGAGGACAATTGGAGTGGGTGGGAGAGGACAATTTTCTGCGCTCCAGATGCACGAGGCGGCGTGTGGCGTTTTCTGAGGCAGAGGCTGCGCCGCATTCGAACAGTCAACGGGGTTTAAAGACCAGCAGAAAATGTAGCCAAGAATTTCGAATGTAGGGACGTCCAGCGCTCCCCATTCCCACCAAACTCCCCTTACTTTGCTCTAGATGTTTATTAACCCTGGGCTAAAATAGAGGTCTGAGTGGCTGGAAGTAAGACCAAGTGAGTCTTTTCACCCCAAAGGGATTTGCTTAGCCCAAGAGTGCACCGTGACAGCAAAACTGCAGCCGCTGTCACACTGCCCTTTAGCTAAGAGTGAGAGGAAACCGTGTTCTTCTTGCCCATTTCGGTCTTGGAGCCCTGCTGGCAAAGCTGCCAAGGAGCGGGTGAGCTGGGATAACCATTGTGCCATGGGCACAGTTCATTTCTCAGAAGGGGAGCAGCGATCTGGGGTGCAGCTCGAGCAGGCCTGGTATCGGCCCGAGGGCGACTCTGCTGGTCGCTGGGGAACCAGGCTGCCTTTCCCAGAGGGAGGAGGAACGCCCAAGGGATCCGCGGAGGCAGCCGGATTCCTGCAGCTACCGTGGGGCCTGGGAGCCCTGGGTTCTGCTGCAGTTCCCAAGTTGGGGTGGTGCCCAAACTGGTTAAATTTGGAAACTCCCGCTGCTGGGAAGCGACCCTCTGCCCCAGCCCTGCTTGCCCTTTTCACGTGGCAACACCAAAACCACAGAGGAGCCAGAAACAAAGAGGATTTGATTTTTTTTTTTTCTTTTTTTTTTCCCCCCCCATAACTAAGAGGTTTTGGGATAATTTCAGGTAATTCCTCCCACCTCCCCCCCCACCATTTAACGGTACCGGGGAGGAACTTCACCTTCACCGAGGGAACAATTTGGGCCGTATCCTCGGCGTTTCACCCATCAATGCATAAACCAGAAGAAACCTTTTAAGCGAGTTCAGTTCCCCTCTAACTGTTACCGTCTGCATTAAGGGATCACCTAGAGATTTGTAGTGCTCTAAAATATAGGATCCTTCTCTCTTGCCGGGCAGCTCAAGGTTATGAAAGTCTTGCAATAAGAGCCTTCGGTTTCCTGACGGGGTTGAGATGTAATTAATAAGGCGGTTGCTGATGGTTTTCGACACCATGCTCAGCATGCTGATATCCTTAACTGGAAAAGCAAACCCCGGTAGACTTGTAAGTCTTTACTGCAAGAAAAACGCTGATGGCTAGTCAATAACATTATCTTACTTAAAAACAGGCCAAGAAATAAGATTTTTTAAAAAAAAAAAAACCCCAACATTTAGTTGCTGCTTATCTCCTGTTTATCTCCTCTAATTGCCAACATTTTATTAGAAATGGGTAGATCTAAGGTATACTTTTCACACACAATATATGCAAAAAAAACCTTCAAATAGTTTGCAACTATCATTTAAATTTTGGTCATTTAGCTCTTCATGCATAAAAGCCAAAGATTCAGGAAATACAGTCACGCAGAATGACTTCAACGAGCCAAAAGGTAAAACACTTTTTTAAAAGAGCAATGTCTTTTCCTGAATGTAAGACTTTGGGTGACAGACAATTTCCAGATTTTGAAAGTAATGCCTTTCCTCTCGGATTCTCACCTGAAAGATAATTCAGCACCATCTGAAAGATCTCTAATGGCAGCACTTTGAAATACCCCAGTGTTGACAGAGACTGGGAATCCGGGTCGGCCGCGTTGCAGCGCTGCCGGGAGCGAGGGTTGCTGCGCCTGTGCTTCTGGCTGGGAGCTGAGGTGTAGCTGGTCCTGGAGGTGGATGTCATCGTGCTCTTCCTCCCATAAAGTCACCCTGGAGAGAAAATACAAAAGTCCCATTTGCAGAGGTGGGAAAATACTATGCCCAAAACTAGGCTATGGGGAGGGAATCACTCCGTTGTAGACCCAGCGAGGCGGTGTGAAAACCTGGTTGTGCACATAGGATAGAATCATAGAATCCTAGAATCATCCAGGTGGGAAGAGACCCTTGGGATCATCCAGTCCAACCATCAGCCCCACTCTACAAGTTCTCCCCTACACCAGATCCCTCAACACCACATCCAATCTGCTCTGAAACACAGTCAGGGATGGGGACTCCACCCCCTCCCTGGGCAGCCCATTCCAGGCTCTGACCACTCTTGCTGGGAAGAGTTCTCTCCTCATGGCCAGCCTAACCCTACCCTGCTGCAGCTTGCAGCCATTCCCTCTCCTTCTATCGCTCATTGCCCGTGAGAAGAGACCAGCACCAACCTCTCTGCAATGCCCTTTCAAGCAGTTGTAGAGAGGGATGAGGTCTCCCCTCAGCCTCCTCTTCCTCAGACTAAACAATCCCAACTCCCTCAATCCATCCTCATAAGCCTTATTCTCCAGGCCTCTCACCAGCTCTGTGTCCCTCCTCTGCACTCGCTCCAGCCCCTCCAGATCTCTCTGGTGCTGAGGTGCCCAGAACTGGACAAACTGATAAACTGATTTAGTTTTGATTTAGTGCAATGAAATGCAATTTACTAAATAATTCTCTAATTCTGCATCTTGGAGAACAGAGTGCTCCGTGGATCTTCGAGGAGGAGAAGATAAAAGCCACAGGGTGGGCATTGAATGAGTGGGACGTCAGACAGTTCGGAAGACAGTTCTAAATGGACACGCTTGGGGACGTCCATGGGATGGCAGAGCTATGGTAATTAACACCATTCTCTCCCCTTCTTACACTAGCTGGTCAATGGGAGGCGAAATAGCTACAAGGATCTTACTGAGATGATTTCCATCTTACTTAGAATCACAGAATCATTCAGGTTGGAAGAGACCCTTGGGATCATCAAGTCCAACCATCAGCCCTACTCTAAACTTAATTGCTTCAGAGTGATAACTACTTTTACTCATACTTGCTCATACCAAACCCCAAAAAGATTAAAGAGCAGTGGTTCCAGCCGTATTTTCCTGCAGCATTTAAGCTGATACATGGCTTCTTTTCACACCATGGCTGTGTATCTGACGTATGAATAAACGATAGGGCGTCACTATGGGAAAAAAGTCAGTGCTCCAGGCGTTCCCAAAATCATGAGGGCCTGGGAGGAAACGAGCTTTAAAAGATCAATAAACATATGATTCTTGATGTGCCCTCTGCTTTCTGAAGCCTCTGGAATAGCTGCGCTTCCCATGCTCAGGCAACAAGGAGTTAGGGACTCGCTGCCTCTTACAATTATTATTATTATTTCTTTTTTTTCTAAACTGAGATTTTTCATCCTGTTTCTTGATTCCAGCAGCTGAGGCTTGAGGGAGAGTGCCAAAGAGAGGGAGCGATGCAGTATCATTACAAGAGCTGGCAGCAGCATAACTGGAACCCCTCCAAGCTTGCAGCGCAACATCCCAGTTACCGTCAGCGGGAAACAGCGCTCAGAGAATAGACCCCCTTGTTCCAAAGATTAAAAATTTACAATAAAAAGAAAGAAAAAATTACAGAAAACAAGTTCCAAACGTCCCTCCTACTTATTACCGAGGCCAGAGCTCTCTCTAATACGCCGCCCAGCGAAGCCTCCACAATGGGAGCTCTGTGCTGGTACCGCCAACTGAGAGAATACGGGGGGCTGAGTTGAGAGTGTCACCAACGGCTTCGGCCACCGTTTTGTGCCTGGGTGCTGGGAGAGGGTTTGCATTGTGCAACCCAGGAAGTGATACTTGACTGGAAGCCTTGTTTAACTGAGGTACGGGTCCTCAGCCAGGGAGAGCTGGGCGGCTAACCTCTCGCCAAAGGGCTGAGGAGCAAACGTAACTGCTGCTAAAACCGTGAGGCTTTTCCTGCCCCAGGCTGAAAATTGGTGTCACAGCTTTAAGGGCAAGCAGGAAACCACCTATAGATAAACATTTCTTCATGTGACCCCGTGGTTATCTCCTCAAAGTAAAGCCTGGAGCCCGTGGAAACGTCACACAAGCGTGGATTTGAGACAACTTAAATTCCTCGTGTGCAACACACACAGCAGCTCCCCTCCTGTTTGAAAAATGAAAGGACCACCACTAAACTTTGCCCAAGACAGGCTAAATCTGACAGGCATTTCCCATTCACAGCTCAGAAAAAAAGTTGCAATCCCACGATACTTTCTTCTCCTCCCCCAACCCCCCCCCCTTCACTCTCCATACAGGAAGGGCTTAGAGATGCTTGAAGTCTTTGTGCTTTTAAAAAAAAACAATCTTACCTCAGGTCTGCAATGGTGTTCTGTGGAAGGAAAGAAATGCTTTGCCAGGAGGGAGGCTTTCAGACCTGCTCAGCCAATTCCAGTCTGCCTCCCGTCAGTCAACTTGATTGCAGCTGAACCGACTACCGCTATTTTAATGTAAAGCAGAGCTAGATAAAATTAAGGTAAAGAAGAAGGAGTACAAGCAGCAGTACAAGCTTAGAGACTTTTACTGAAAGCTCCCATTTGCTTCCTCTTTGACTTAAATGTGTTTTTTTTTTTTTTACTATTTCTTATGGAGTTCAGCCAGAGCAGGGCAATGGTCTGTGCATCTCCATCTGCTGCTGGGACACCGCTTGTTTAGACAACTGCTTAATCCAGACTGGAAAATTGAAAGGTAAACGTTAAATATTTAACAAGCTAAACTCAAAACATTAGCCAAGCAGGGTCATCTTATTTGTTGCTATAAACTAATTTGTTTACCAAGCAGAAAGCCTCAACCTTAAACCCGCTCTAGCATGTTCGCTCCTTGCCCTTAAGCAGTCGCTAAACTCCCGCTAATGGATGCATTTTTGCCCTGATATTTCTCCCAGCCCCGTGTTAGCATTTGGCAAACATTTATTGCAAAAGGCTGTTTACTTTGCAGATTGGTTTGGAACATTTCCGCTTCCCTGCCCCCCCTCGCAAAGTGCATAAAACGGATGGCTTCAAATAGTAACTCGACAGGGCTTTTATTTATTTGTTTGTTTATTTATTTATTCTTCCCACACACACACCCCCCACCCCAGTTTTCTCTTTTTCCTCGTCACTGCAAATAAAAACATAAGAGTTTAAGTGAGGGACGACAAACCTTAGAGGGCCAAGCGCTGCCATGGGCTTATGTTAGTACTTGTTACCCCCTGGCCTATGCTCACAATTTACAGAAAACCTATTTTTATTTATGCTGAAGGCTCTACATCCGATTGATAGCACAAACCAGTCCTGTCAGCACCTAAACTGTTGAATAACCCTGAGTAGAAAGCAAATCTTGGGGGATCCTGATGCCATTGCTGATGGCGACGGGGATTTGTTGTGAGGGAGGGATGGCTTGGGCCCGTCCCTGCAGAGGGGAAACACCAGAACCCACCTTTTTTCCTCATTCTAGGCTAGCTTTGCTCCTCAGGCTGCAGTATTTGAAGGAGTGGATTATATTTGGCCTTTTATCTGCACTTTTGGGTCGGATTTAGCCATGCTATGACAGACCTTTAGGCCAAATGATGTGCTAGGCCTCATTCTCCTCAGCCCTCCGCGACCCCTCTCCCCCAAAATTAGAGCTAGGGGGCTAAAAATGGGGAGACCCGCTCCCCCAGACCGACACACGGGTGATGGAGAAGGTCTTGCGGTCGATGCCTACTCACAGACAACACCTTATGGGCCCTTTTTTACCTCAGGGAACTCTCTTCCCTCCCGGCAGCCCACGGCCGAGGCGCCCACCAGGCTACCTCTGAGGGGAGCAGCGGAGCAATGGGGGAGCTGTGGGGCAAGCAGCGCCCCCGCCTCTGGGGAGCACCCTACCCAGTATCCCTGAGGGGGAAAAAATGGGGGGAAATATGGTTTATTATTACTATTATTATTAAAAATTATTTTTTAGAAGCAGCGTTTCAGTCAAAGATCTCTACTTACTGGGGCTGGAAGAGGGGGTCTGGGCACAGTAACACAGGCGGGTGGGCTCAGGCAGCCACAGCGGGGTTTGTGTGTTTCACTCAGAAGGAAAAATGTTTGCAAACAACGAGGGGAAAGGAAAATAAAACCCCAAACCAACCCCAAACACCTCAGTTTCAGGTCCGTGGCTCTCAATGGGGCCGAGGGAGACCCCAGAGGTGTTGGAGGGAAGGAATCGCTCCAGGCAACAGAAGGCTTTTGTTCCTGTCGTGCCGCATCAGAAGTATTGCTAATTCCGCCCCTTTTCCGCGGCTTTTGTGCTCATTTGTTTGGAGTTTGTAAGAATCACTTTCCCGCCTTTTCGCCCGCCGCCTGTTTCAGCGGGGGGGGGGATGGCGGAAGAGCTTCCCGCCCTCTTGTCCCCGCCCCCCTATTGAATATTCAATGAGCTCCGCCCGTCGATTGTTCGGGTTCGGCGTGGCCACACCCCCCTCGTGAATAATTAACACGGGCGCGCTTTAAACCTCCATCTTGGAGCGAAGCGAG
>VZTM01026817.1:1352-12928 GCA_013400555.1 Jacana jacana | reverse complement strand
CCATGCCATTAACATTGGCCCATCCATCCAGTCTATCCCAGTCCCTCTGTAGAGCTTCCCTGTCCTCAAGCAGATCAACACTCCCACCCAACTTAGTGTCATCTGCAAACTTACTAATAAGACAGCCTTGGGCTTGCTCTGGCTCGCCCTTTCCACCATGCTTTTTCATTTATATTGCCCATTTGTAACCCAAACTCCCCGGGACGGCGCTGCTGAGACGCAGCCGGGGCTGCAGGAAGCCCCGCTTTGGCAAGAACTCACCCCGCCGTAAGCGATAAAGGCAAACGGCAGCCACAGCCACCTGGGTTTTGGAAGATGGGGTTTGCAAACACCATCAGTTTAGAGTAAGCAGAATGGGTGAAACTCTTAAACCCTGGAGTTTCAGCCCAAACACGAGCCAGACGAAGCCCCTGCCTCCCGGGCTTGGGTTTGCTACCAGAGCCACATCTGGTTTCACGCCATCTCGCTCAGCTGCGAGAACATCATCGTCTCTGATCTGAAGCCACTCACAGCTGAGCAACTGGCACTGAAAAACGATGTTCCCCCCTGGCTTGGCTTGAATTCCAGCCCACTGAGAGGCAGTGAATCAGCACTGATGTATGGGGTCACTCTGCTGATGTCTCGGGATCTTCCCCTGTCCCAGCTGCCTTGCTCACACCTGGCTGAAACTGCTGCGGGGAAGGACAGGGTGGACCAGACACGAGCCAACAACATCCTGGGCTGCATCCCCAGCAGCACCACCAGCAGGGCAGGGTGGGGGGATTCTGCCCCTCTGCTCTGCTCTGGGGAGATACCCCCTTCCCCAGTGCTGTCTCCAGCTCTGGGGCAACCAACAACAGGACATGGACCCGTTGGAGCAGGACCAGAGGAGGCCACAGACATGCTGGGAGGGCTGGAGCCCCTCTGCTGGGAGGACAGGCTGAGAGAGTTGGGGGGGTTCAGCCTGGAAAAGAGAAGGCTCCAGGGAGACCTTGGAGACCCTTCCAGTCCCCAAAGGGGCTCCAGGAAAGCTGGGGAGGGACTTTTGATGAGGGGGGAGAGCCACAGGAGGAGGGAGAAGGGTTTGACACTGAAAGAGGGGAGATGGAGCTGAGATCTGGGGAAGAACTTCTGTGGTGGGAGGGTGGTGAGAGCCTCACAGAGGGTGGGAGATGCCCCATCCCTGGAAACATCCCAGGTGAAGTTGGAGAGGACTCTGAGCAACCCGGTCTGGTGGGAGATGTCCCTGCTCATGGCAGGGGGTTGGACTAGATGGGTTTTAAAGGTCCCCTTCAACCCAACCCATGCTGTGATTCTAAGTCCTGAGCGTGCAGACCGAAGGACGAAGGTGCCCTGCGAGCGATGCCGGGGTGAGCTCTCACAGGAGGGAGTTGGGGAAGGGACAACCATGGAGCTTTCCTGGGAGCACCAGGCACCTCCCAAGCACGACCATCCCCGTGCCAGCGCCAGGATCTGTGTTATTGGGTCCTCTCCCCTGCCACCAGCTCTAAATAAATATTTCAGCAAAAATCTCATTAAACTCTCTCAAGCTCCGTATCACGCTGAGGAGCTGAAGGAGAGCAGGGAGCAGGATTGCTGTACAGCTGGGACTGCAGCAGGGTCAGCCCTGGCCCCCCAGATCCTCCCTTTACCCCCCAAAAAAGCAGCAAGTGGCCCCTACCTTTGCTGTGTCTCATCCCCAGCAAGGAGGGCATGTCCCCCTGATGACCCTCCCGGGCTCTCACCAACCTGCCACCCTTGTCCCAGCCTCCCTGCCCTGTGTGGCTCTTCCCTCTGAAACCACAGCCTGAGCCAGGACAAGTTTCCTCCCTGTTTAAATTCACTTTAAGGTGTGGATCTTGCTGCTGGTCTCAGCTTGTTCCAGTGGCTGCATTGGAACATCAGGACCAAGAAGCCCAGCTTGGGGAAATGACTCCTTCCAATGGCTTGTAACTGGAGATGGGATCACGCTTAACCTCAGCTAGGAGAGCAGCACCCTCGCTCAAACAAAAAGCAGCAACAACAATACCAACACCAACAACAAACCCCACCACTGATAGAGGCACCAGACCTGGAGAGGGGCCATCTTCTCCTCCCAGCTACAGAAACATTAGGGAGAGAAGAAGGGGGGGAAGCAAACCCATCCCCAGCTACCTCTGGAGGACGTGACACCAGCTGCAGTTGAAGGTCAGCTCTGAGGACACGCACATTTCACAGCTCTGGTGCTGGAGACAAGCTGTAAGAGAGAGAGAGAGAGAGGAGAGAGGTCCCAGCAGCCCCTTGGCATCTGCCCAGGCACAGGGGAGCCTGGTGGCACGGGCAGAACCAGGACATCGAGGGATGAGTCTCTAACCCAACCTCCCTCCACCTGCAGGAGGGGACTCCCAGTCTACCTGCAAACGTCTTCCCCTCCTGTTGGGCTGGGAATTAAAACACACCTGAGACTCAATGCCATTTCTTCTGGCCCAGAGGGTGTTTCCCAGAAGGGAAGGAAGCAACAGGAAGAGTTTAACCCTCCTGTTGCTGTGCCCAGACTGAGGAGATCTGCCAGAACACCCCTTCACTGCAGAGGGCTACCTGCTTGTATGGTACCACCATCCTGTCTAGAAAAGATGGCCAAGAGGGCTCATTTTCAAAAAAAAACCCAAACCAACAAAACCCACAACAACCCCAAACAACCAACCATAAAGAAAAAAACCCAAGGAAACCAGCAGTTTTCCTGAGCCCCCCGGGAGCCCCCCCCCAGCCTGTGGTGACAGAGCTGGGAGCTGAGCCAGGGCTGGGAAACACCAACACCAGAGCTTCCCATTCTGCGTGACAAGAGACACCCCACCAGGCAGCAGTGTCCCCATCCCACCCGGGTGCCTGGCACCCCTCTGTCCCCTGCCACGCTCCCCATCGCTCCCCTGCCCACAGGATCCCTGTCCTGCCCCTCACACCGGGGCAAACTCACCACCCCAGCCCTGTGCTGCCCAGTTTTCTGGTGCCCTCCAGTCTGGCTGATCTCCTCCACTCTCCCACCCCAAGCCTTTCCCAAGCTCTCCTCCATGTGGAAGCAGCAAGGACCTCCGGAGAAGAGGCAGGGGGTAACCCAGTTCATCTACTTCTGACCTGAATAAGCCTAATAATAAATAATAATAATACACACACACACACACAGAAGGAAACGTGGAGCCTGGTTCTGTGGCTCCTCTGGAGATAGGGCCCTCGGCTCCCCTCGCTGCTGGGGAAAAGCAAGACAGCGAGTCTTAAGGAGAAAAATAATAACTAAATAACTAGAATGATTGCAGAATGCTTATTTATGAGCTGCTTTGCAGTAACCCTGCCTGCTGCTAAAATTGTCATCAAATANGCCCTTCCCCAGCTCCGTGTCCCTCCTCTGCACTCGCTCCAGCCCCTCCAGATCTCTCTGGTGCTGAGGTGCCCAGAACTGGACACCAGACTCAAGGGGTGGCTGATATACCCTGGCCAAATACCCTGGGGACACCCTTTAAATGCATAACCTTGGTGTCTTCCTGACAGATTTACCCCCGGCTGCGTGTCCAGGGGCTGAGTGAGGGCTCTGCCTCGAGCGCCCATGGCCTCGGATCCTGGCACTAAAAATGTTTCGCCTTAACAGGCTCCTTAAGGAATTCCACCAGAGCGGGGAGGCGGAGCAGATGCCTTGCTGACAGACCTGGAGGGAGCCAGCGTCCAGCAAAAATGAGCTGCAGCTCGTGGAGCAAAAGAGAAAGGAGCTTTGGCGGCGGCTGGAGAGGAGGGATGAGGTGCTGGAGTGGGAAATACGGAACCAAGGCAGCGGGGGCAGGAGGGGGTCTCAGGGTGAACAACAAGAGCGATGCAGGGAAGGTGGAATCGCCTGCAGACCCCTCCTCTGGCAGCTTCTCCCATGCCAGCTGAGCGTTGCTGCAGCCCAGGCTCCTGTCTTGGCTACGGAGCACCTGGACTGGCATGTACTGGGTTTGCTGGTGGCCAGGGTTGACCCTGAGCTGATAAATCATCAGGAAATATGGGATGTTCGGCGACAGCCATGCACACACCTTCTCCCAAAGGCAGAAGGTCTGGGGAGACACCCCCTTTCCCAATGTTGCCTCCAGCTCTGGGGCCACCAACAGCAGAAGAACATGGACCCGTTGGAGCGGGGCCAGAGGAGGCCACGGACATGCTGGGAGGGCTGGAGTCCCTCTGCTGTGGGGACAGGCTGAGAGAGTTGGGGGGGTTCAGCCTGGAGAAGAGAAGGCTCCAGGGAGACCTTGGAGACCCTTCCAGTCCCTCAACTGGCTCCAGGAAAGCTGGGAGGGGACTTTTGATGAGGGGGGAGAGCCACAGGAGGAGGGAGAAGGGTTTGACACTGAAAGAGGGGAGATGGAGCTGAGATCTGGGGAAGAACTTCTGTGGTGGGAGGGTGGTGAGAGCCTCACAGAGGGTGGGAGATGCCCCATCCCTGGAAACATCCCAGGTGAAGTTGGAGAGGACTCTGAGCAACCCGGTCTGGTGGGAGGTGTCCCTGCTCATGGCAGGGGGTTGGACTAGATGGGTTTTAAAGGTCCCCTTCAACCCAACCCATGCTGTGATTCTATGACTGTGGGTCCCCAGAGTGGGGGCAAGCTGTTCCCTGGCCCATAGCCCACCCTCCCTCCACAGCTCTGGTGCACAGGAGGATCCCAGCCACCGGGTGAGGAGTGGCAGCCACACACCCTTCCAGCACCCACCAAACCCGCCCCGGCTTCCCCCTTTGGCTGTAAAGAGGAGGCTTTTGGAGCTCCTGGGTGAAACCACGGGAGGGAAACACACTCTGGGGGCACCACACCAGCCTGTCTGACTTACTGGGCAGCGGGGTGAACTCCACAGCTGACATGTTGGTGATCTTGCTGGTGTCCAGTTCCACGCGATGATACTCATAGATGGTCCGACGGCGGGACTCTGAAACACGGAGCCTTGGCTTTAGACTGGCCACAAGCCCACCCTCCGAAGGGGTTTTACCCCCAGCTTGTGGAGCTGCTGCTGCCACCCCCCCCAGCTGAAAGGCAAAGGTGACCCCAGGTCTTGGGGTGGTTCCTGTGGGAGAAGACAGGAGGTGCCGGGGAGGGAGGAAGAGGGGTCAGGGCACAGATCTCTGCTTCCCTCTCCCGTGAGGAGGAGCTCGGAGCTCTCTGTCCCCCTCTCCCCTGACCAGAGACTCCCAGCATGGCTGTGCTCCAGCCCTGCATCGCTCTAAACAAACACAGAGCTGCACAACACATTGCTTGTCGGTGACTCACGGGGCTGAGAGCCTCCCCCATGCTCAGCGCTCGCCCAGAGCTCCCCATCGCTCTCCCCGGGCCCCCGCTCCGCAGCCACCTGCCCCCCCCAGAGCCTCCTCCTTCCCCCCTGCCCCTCACGCCTCGCCCCCTTCCTTCTCTTCCCCCTTCATCCCAGGGGGCTCATCCTGCATTCAGGCTTCTCCCAGACTTTCTGCCAGCATCTGCCACCAATTCACGTGGTGACACCAGCCAAGATGCTCCTCTGGCACCACGCTTATCTGCGAGGACGATCAAACCTCTCCTTCCAGCACAGCCACAGCTCCTTGCTCCCCTGCTCCACACAGGGAGACCTGCAGAGGAGCAGGACAACGCGCCCTCCCCTCCAGCCCCCTCCTCCCCTTCCCACCAAGACTTCTTTCTTCACCTCCTTAGGTTTTGCTGTACCCAGTTCTTGCCTTTCTTCTCCCCTCACGCCCCTGGGGGGCAAGGCAGGAGGTACAGGCAGGGCTCTGGGATGGGAGGGATGGAGGGGACCAGCTGGGTGAGGGACAGGCTGGCAGGGAGGGGAGGCACCATCCAGCCTGGCCAAGGTTTTACCACAAACTGTTGTAAACGGGTAATAAATGAGGGCCAGATGGCAGGCACCGTAAATAACAAGGAAAAGCAGCCACAGCGGGTGCAGCACAGGGGGAGGCAGGAGCCTGGTCGGACTCCTTGTGACACGAGGGGATGGATGAGGCTGGAAGAACCTTTTTGGAGGCTCAACCCACACCCCCAGCTCACGGCACATGTAGAATGAACATGGGGACATGTATGTAGCCATCCCCACGTCCTGCTGACAGAGGAACAGCCCTGCCCGGAGCACCCGCGCCATGCTGCACGTTGAGGGACAGTCTGGAGCAGCAGCCGTGTGGCTTTCAGGCTGCCCTCAGCCCCAACATCTAGAGGAACGAGACACCCAGCACCTCCCCACGCCTCTCATCCATCTGCAGTCTCGTTTGCCCCCCTTCTCCCCTCCTCCTCCTCAGCTGGAGATCAGGGAGGCGATAGCTTGGCTGCTCTCAGCGAGTCCGAACACACCAGGTGAGAAGCATGAAGCCCTTCGCCAGCAGCACCTCAACAAAGCCCACAGCCACCCTGGATGGGGGCCACCCTGAGCCACGGGGCCACCCTGAGCCATGGGGCCACCTGGGACACAAGGCTGCACAAAGAGCTTGGCCATGGAGAGGTGCAACCCCAGAGAGATGCAACCCGGGAGAGACGATGCGCCCAAGGACATGGGACACGATGGGTATCCATGAACCCCCCACACCTCCTCGCCCTCCCGACCTCCCCACCGTGAATCCAAGCAGCCCATCCTCATGTCTTGAAGTACCCAAAGTCAAGGACATCCCATCGAGGATGTCTCATCTCCCCTTCCCTGCCTGTCCCCTCTCCTGGCTGCAATACCCAGGGACTGCTGGCATTGGCACCAGCTCCTTCCCTGCCCTGGCAGCTGCCTCCCCCCAGGTCCTCAACTGCAGCGACTCACCAGGCACGTCAGGAGATGGGTTGAGGATCATGAAGGCATCAGAGAGGCCGGCTTTCACGGGGTGCTGGGTGGCACTGATCTGTAGGACCGGCACGGGGATCTACAGCCAAGGAGAGAGGGTGTGAGGAACCCCAAGCCTGCCCCAGTGCTGCTGCAGAGGTCTCCAGTGCTTTGGTGGCACCGGGAACTCCCAGACTCAGCAAGTGAACAGTTATAACATCAAACCTCCTCCCAGACCCACAGGGACCCTCCTGCCACCCCTTCCCCAGCAGGAACATCCCTCACCTCCTTGTACCCGAAGACGATTCTCCCGGTGCTGTGCAGGGCTGCCTGGAAGGTGAAGCTGCCCATGTCCTCCTTCCCCTGGAGATAGACCTTGTCCCACTGCACCACAAAAACCGTCCCTGGGGGAAGAGACCAGAGCAGATCCATCCCCACATCACATCCCCTGTTGTTCCCCCTCCTCCAACTACTTGAAAGGGCATCAACTATTTGAAAGGACATTGTAGACATTGGTGCTGGTCTCTTCTCACGGGCAATGAGGGATAGAAGGAGAGGGAATGGCTGCAAGCTGCAGCAGGGGAGGGTTAGGCTGGCCATTAGGAAAGAATTCTTCCCAGCAAGAGTGGTCAGAGCCTGGACTGGGCTGCCCAGGGAGGGGGTGGAGTCCCCATCCCTGACTGTGTTTCAGAGTGGATGAGATGTGGTGTTGAGGGATCTGGTGTAGGGGAGAACTTGTAGAGTGGGGCTGATGGTTGGACTCCATGATCCCAAGGGTCTCTCCCAACCTGAGTGATTCTATGATTCATCTCAACAACCTGACCCGTCCTCTTCTGCCAGTGAAACTCCAAGTCACTTCATCCCTCAACCTCCAGCGTCTCCCACTGTGCAGACCCATGAAGGAAACTCTGCCCAAACTGCCCCCCCGGGCACTGAACAGCCCCCCACTGCCCTGGGCACCCCACACCCTCACCCTCCTCCAGCCCCTCCGTGTGCTCCAGGGGGGCTGAGCTTTGCCTGGTTTTAGGAGGAAGGAGCGGGCAGAAGACCCCGTGGCTTGGCAGGGGGACTGGTTGGAGCTGGACTCACCATTGTCCAAGTACTGGACGGTGGAGTTGCGGGAGAAGCTGGGGTTGAAGTTGGCCATGAGGGGCGCAACGTACTGCGTGGCCGTCAGCATCCGGTGGATGACGTCCCCCATGAAGATAAAACCTGAGGGAGCAGGGGAGGGTGAAGCAGCCCACGCTCCTCTCCTCCACCCAGGGATGCTCCCCCCTTCCTTCTGACCCACCACCAGGTTCATCCATCCCTTTTTTTCACCCCCCTTGCACTCCCTCCTCCTGGTTTTCCTCCAGGCCTGCAGGATCCCCCCGTGTCCCCTCAACTGCTGGAGAAACTGAGGCACCAGCGGCACCCGACTCCCCGAGGACCAGCAGCCGGGCAGGGGTTAGGTTTGGGGTGGAGGGAGAAAGCTGGAAGGGTGGCAGCCCCTTCTCTGAGAGAGCACCCCGGGCTCTGGGGTACAGGGTGAGGTTAAAGCCCACACCAGAGCTATGTCCAGCCCTCCTGCCACAGGAACACCCCGTCCCACCCCGACTCACCGCCTGTCGCTATCGTGACCTGCCGCAGGAGGTGGCCATAGAAGGGGAAGTCAAAGGAAAGGATGACTCTCTGCAGGAGGAAGATGGAGCAAGAATCACACTCAAGACCTTAGAAAAGTACCTGCTGGGGGTGGGTCCGTGCCCCCTGACTCTGTCTTGGCTTGGAGCAAGGTCCCAGGGTCCGTGTATGGAGGGGTGGGAGAGGGATGGGGTCCCTTCTGCCTGGCAGGACCAGCCCTGGAGGAGCCCAAAGCCTTCTCAAGCTTTGGTCTCCACCCAGTGATCATGGTGGGGGACACGGAGGGGCTGCGGCTGCCCTGGGTGAGGTGCCACCCTTGGGAAATTCCTGTGGGGAGAGGAGATGGGGGGACCTGGGGGTCCAGAACAGCCCCCCCCCTCCCCGGACTCACCGAGGCCTGACGGTGCGTGTTGGAGAGGATCCCGTGGATCTTCACTTGGCTCCTGTTGGCCGCTGCCATGTCCACCCACAGCCCCCTCCGACGGGTGTCCCCTGGCCCGTAGATCCGTGACACGTAGTAGCTGTGGTTGTCCTCCTGCAGCCGGGGGTGACATGGGGACAGAGTTACCCAGCTGGTTCCGTGGAGATGCAGAACCCCCAGGAGCAGCCACAAAACCCTGTGTGAAGCCGGTGAAGGACACTGAGCGGTTGGAGAAGGTGTGGAGAAGCCCCAGGAGACCCACTGAGCGCAGAGAGCCATGGAGAAGGAGCTGTGACTCCCGGGAGGTTGTGGCAGAGCGGGATGCAGCCTTCCCAGGAAGAAAACATCCCTCTCCCGAACTGCCAAGGGGCTGGAAGTTAGGGCTGAAGTGACCACCAGAAGCGAAGCAGCCAACTGGAGAGCTGGAAGCCCAGAGGAAATGACTAAGCTTGGACGGTGACAGAGTGGCTGCTGCCCACCAAGGGGGACATCGAGGGTTTGTGAGGGGACACGGGTGACACTCCCAGAAGGTGGGATGGGGCACAGCTCTGCGTGAGCAACCAGACACCCCCCCCAGACACCCCCCCAGACCCTTGCTATTCTCACCCCTAGAGCAAGGAGAGGGACCTCCTCAGCTTTCCCAGGCCACCAGCAGCACCGTGGTGTCCCCCAGTCCCCTCTCCCCGGCACATGGTGCATGGACCACGCAGCAGCTCTGCCAGGAGCCACCTCAAACTGGTTGGGGACCTGTCGATGGATGCACACCCCGGTTGGGGACCGACACACGTGGCTCTCTGGTACAGTAGCCCATTTCCCTGCCACGCTGGCCACACCATGCCTCGGTTACCGGCTCCGGCATGTGGCCCACCAGGGACGCAGCTGTGAGCCATCTCCTGTTGGGGACGGGGGGGAGCTGGTTCACACCAGGCAGGGGGACAGGAAATGTCTTCATTTTCCTTGGGAAATCGCTGCTCTGTGCCAGAGCCTGGCCTGCCGCCACGCTCCCCGCTCATCCCCATCTGCTGCGCCTCTGTCCCTCAGCCCCCCAGTCCCTCAGCCCCTCTCAGGTCAGAGGAACCCTGGACCCCCCAGCCGTTCCCAGAACCAGCTCCCTCCAATGGAACCCGGGTGCTGGAGGCTGGGAAGGAACCACCAGCCCAGGATTTAATGGGCTGGAAGGGATAAAAAGAGAAGAAGCAAAGCCCCCCCCCCCCGCTTCTTTGACCAGCCCCAGAGAGCTCCTGCAGGTCTGTGGGAGGCACAAGGAATAAAACACCCTTAGAAAAATCCTGTAACAAGTCGTTTTTCTCTGCTTCAGCAAAGTTTGGGGGGAGCCGTTGTGCTCCTCTGCCTCTGGTGCCAGCCCCAGACCCAGGGATAGCTTCCCCAGCTCTTCCCTACAGCAATTCCAGCCCCTTCCCGCTCCCAGGGATTGGTGCCGAGCCCTCCCTTCCCTTACGGATGGGGAAACTGAGGCACGAGGGAAAGCTCTGCCGGTGCCTGCTGCCTCCCAGCACAGAGCCTTTGGAAGCCCCCAGGATGCCAGGACAGGCCAGTGCTGGGTGACAAACGACACGACCACCCGTGCTCTCATCCCCCTCACACCTTCCCAATGTGTCCCCAGTAAACCAGGAGGGAAACAAGCGGGTTTGGGAGCGTGGAGGAGCTGGCTGCTGGGCTCCTGACCTCCTCACTGGCTCCTCAGGGTGTCCTGATCTGTCACCTTGCTTTGGTTACAGCAGGAATTAAGAGAAGGAGCAGGGGTTAGGGGGGGGGAAGGTTTGGGACACACAAATAAACAAGGAGCGCAGCTGCCGTGGGGCAGAGCTCGGGGATGCCCAGCATCACCCCCCTCTTCATCCTCTGGGTCCAGAGCTGCCCCTCTGCACCCCAAACCTGCAGCATTTTGGGGGGAGAGGAGGGAAGAACCACCTGCCCCCCCCAAGAGCCTTCAAGGCTGGCACCTCCTGAGGTGGGATCGCACCTTCTGGGCTCAGACACAGTGACATGTGGAGGAGCAGTGTCCCTGACCTCGAACATGGCCCTGCTCCTGGGGGACACACACACACACTCCGAGCCCCCCCCAGCAGTGCTGAGCCCCAGGAAATTACTGCCTTTCCCTCTGGGAAACCACAACCTCCATCACACCCTCCCTGTGGTTTCCCAGCATCTTCCAATGCCGTGGTGGCCAACAGTGGGGTTTGGGCTGGTTTGGGGTTTGGCTGGGTTTTGTGTTTTTGGGGTTGGTTGTTTTTTTTAAACACTTAAAAAAAAGTCCCCACATCAGGGACTTTTCTGGCTTCTGTCCCCTCTCTGTCCCCAGTGGTCGAGGGGACAAGGCCAAACTGGAGCTTGAGAGGAGCAGGCACAGCCCCGGCTGCTTCTCCCCCTGCACCTCCTGCCCCAGGGGCACTAATTCCACCCAATTCACACCCAGGTGCTGGCAAAAACACCGGGAGGAGTCACGGTGGCCAGTACAGCCTCCTCCAGAAACCAGCCACGGCCACACATACCCTGTCCCCGTCCCCGTCCCCAAGATCTCAGAGCCAGGCAAACTCCCCCAGCTGCCAAGGGACCCACAAGCCCAGCCACAAATAACCAGGAGCTAATTGAGGGCGGGTAATTAGGCTCAGCTGGGACCTGAGAGCCCAGTGAGATGTCCCAGGAGGTGAACCTGGCACTGCACCAGTTCGTTAGCGGTGGCGCAGGCTGCTGCCCTCCCCAATGGGGACACCACCACCACCACCCCCC
This sequence comes from Jacana jacana, assembly GCA_013400555.1. Classification (NCBI taxonomy): domain Eukaryota; kingdom Metazoa; phylum Chordata; class Aves; order Charadriiformes; family Jacanidae; genus Jacana; species Jacana jacana. The sequence goes on along the minus strand of VZTM01026817.1, from coordinate 1,383 downwards.
CCCCCCCCCCCGCCTCCACCGCCCCCCCCGC
>VZTM01026805.1:0-14191 GCA_013400555.1 Jacana jacana | reverse complement strand
AATTTTAAATAAAATCTTTTCAAGGTAGTATTTTAAGCCATGGGGTACAAGGAGGATGTAAATAACAGAGAGCAAATTTGCCCTTCACTGCATTATCATAATGACTTCTGCTGTTTAGAAGTATAACAGGAGATTTTCAGTGTGAAAGTTAGTGGATAGTTTAAAAACTTTGGTGCATGGGATAACTTGTAACCTGTACAGTATTCTGTGACTCATGCAGTGTCAGTTATCAGATAATTATGTTGCAATTTCTATTTCATTAGATGACCTAACTAAGCAACAGTAAAATAACTGTGAATTAGATATATACTTAATAAAGTGTTATCAATTTGTTATAATAAATATCCAATATGAAAACCATGACACCAACATACTGCAAAATATATTAACATACCAATAAAAATCAATACTTTTTCACATTGCTTGATGACAACTAATGAAAACTGCCACTTTTGCTATTGGGATTTGCTCCAGTCTAATAATAACAGAAATTACCATTTTACACTTTCATTTATAAAACTTACATTATTAGCACAGCACAGAGAATTATTGTAATGTAATTTCATATGGAACGGTATTTTACCATGTGGAACCCTCTCAATGTTGTCCACAGCTTGAAATCCACATAAACTCAACAGTTGTTCAGAGCAAGTGTGCTGGATCTCATTGTGTGGATCTTCAAAGACCCATAGAGTCCTCTTCACAGCAAGTGTTCTGCAAAATCATTGATGTTATACACAAAGAAACTACTGGCCTCAGTAAGAAGCAAACAAAAGAATATAATGGAAAGTTAGTATTATTTAGAAGATCTATGCTTTGGGTACTTGTGTCAGTCTTCCAATATTAGTGTATTGTAGTGTTGTTTAAGCTGAATGTACTGATGACATGCACTTCCTTTGAGAGAAATAAAATAGTTAGATTCTGCACACATCTGCATCGTGCACACTTTGATTATTAAAATATAAGAGTTTTACCATCTGGAAAAGTGGTAGGAATTGAATGCAAGCTGATGAATCTGTACAAAGGAGTATATTTTCTTCTAATGAAAAAATGAAAAGTAGTCAGTAACTCTATAAAAATGTCTGTAGATTGGAAGTGACCCACAAGAATTCTAACTTATGAATCTGCATTTGTACATGTTGAGACACATTTCAAGGAAGAAAAGCACCAGCCATGCAAGATCGAGCTGTTTACACCTTTGTATCATTGTCATTAAAATTGCATTAATAAAAGGGTCAAACATTTCTAGCATACTGCACTCTTAACAAATAAGTGACAAACAAGAAAAATAAATTGAAGAATATCCTGTACCAAGAAGGATATTTAAAACCTCTGCTATTTAAAGATTCTCCAGGCAAAAGTGAAAAATTGAAACTCCGAGGATCAGTGGTGAGTGAATCAGGTAGCCCTACCATTAAGAACAAGTCAATGGGCTTCATTCCCCATTAATAAAAAAAAAAAATAGGCAAAGTTTATTGGAGAAAGACTGCCACATTCCCAACTTCTAAAGCAAGAGCACATCGATCCCAAATTTCACAGTAGTTGAGGTGGAAAGAACAGGAGATAAACATCCCAAATCTTGGTGTCTCTGATCAATAATTAATATAATTTTAGATATATGTCTGCCTGCATAGCAACGTCTTTGTCAGTGATCTGGACAAGGGGATTGAATGCACTCTCAGTAAGTTTCCAGATGACACCAAATTGGGTGGGAGTGTTGATCTGGTGGAGGGTAGAAAGGCTTTGCAGAGGGATCTGGACAGGCTGGATCAATGGACTGAGGCCAATGGGATGAGGTTCAACAAGGCCAGGTGCCAGGTCCTGCACTTCCGTCACAACAACCTCAGGCAGCACTTCAAAGCTGGGAAAGAGTGGCTGGAGAGCTGCCTGGCAGAAAAGGACCTGGAGGTGTGGTTTGGCTGTCAGCTGAGCGTGAGCCAGCAGTGTGTCCAGATAACCAAGGTGGCCAATAGACTCCTGGCCTGTATTAGGAATGCTGTGGTGAATAGGACTTGGGAGTTGATTGTCCCCCTCTACTTAGCACTGGTGAGGCCCCTCCTTGAGTACTATGTCGAGTTTTGAATCCCTTACTACAAAAAGACATTGAGATGCTGGAGCAGGTCCAGAGAAGGGCAATGAAGCTGGTGAGGGGTCTTGAGGACAAGTCAATTTGAGGAGCGATTGAGGGAGCTGGGGTTGTTTAGCCTGGAGAAAAAGAGGCTCTCTATAACTACCTGAAAGGAGATTATAGAGAGGCAGGGGTCAGCCTCCCAAGTTACAGGAGATAGGACAAGAGAAAATGGCCACAAGTTGTGCCAGGGCAGGTTTAGATTGGATATTAATACAATTTTTTACACAGAAAGGGTTATTAAGCATTGAGTTGCCAAGGGAAGTGGTTGAATCACCTTCCCTGGAGGTATGTAAGAGATGGGTTGAGATAGTTCTTAGTGATGTGCTGTTTGTTTTTTTTTTAATCAGAGTTAGGTTGATGGTTGGACTATATGATCTTAAAGGTCCCTTCCAACCTAGAGAATTCTGTGATTCTATGATAGTGTGTAATGCATGCTTTACTTCTAACACATGAAGTCCATGTGGTGAAGGCAAGTACTGATTAGAAATCTTTTTAAACATAAACAGTACATTGTGGAATATGTAATAAAAATTAGTATGCATTGAGGCAGGAAATGAAGCACACATAAAATCATCATAATTTTGACAAAATATCTGACTCTTTTGTAAGGATGAGTTAGAAGAGATTAAATGCAAATTGAAAAATACTTTTGCTCCTCCAATTTTGTAACAAGGAATCTAGCATATTTAGATCCCGTGATTTGGAGGAAATATACCAAAAGATTGAAATGGCTTGGTCAGCAATTAAACCAGTGTATTATTGAAAGAACAATTAAAATGGTTAGTGTACTAAAAATGTATAGAAAAAGAGTAGTCAAAAGGAAACAGATAAAATCAACAACAGAATTAATCCCTGAAAATATGATCTGGGAAAAATCAAGTGATGCAGTCAGTTCTCATCTGATAAATTATCACTATATATAACTAAAGAGAAAAAAACTATATTCCTCTATGAACATAACAAACATTAATGGCAGCAGAGACCTAACAGAGCTTCTCTTTGAGTCAGCAGAAGATGCCCTTAGTCTTCGCAATCACACATTTTGATACATTTTTTCTCACAGGTTTTGATTGTGAATCCTAGAAATATGTGTATATTTTATCACTGAAAGATAAAAATTCAATGCAAGCAAATGATATGAAGAGATTTAATGAAATAAAATCAAATTTGGAATTTCTGCTCTTCTCAGAATTTTACTATTTATCTGACCCTAGGCTTCACCAGAGAACTATGCTGAACAGACTGTTGGCTGGTTTAGGCCTTGAATCAAAGCTAACTATAAAAAAAATATGCTTCCAAATAAACATTTTTAATTGCTATTTTCTGTTCCTTAAAGGTTTATAATTGTTCCAAAGGATGAAACAGATCAAGACTAAATTTTCTATCTTCGAAAATACAGAAAAGTGGAAATAAAACCAGAAAAAGCAGGAACATCTTCCCCCTGGCCCCAAACATTTGGATAATGTTCTTTCCAGAGTTAAAGTTTTCAGGTTTTGTGGAAAAATCTTGGTTTGTTTCATATGTTTTTAAAAAGGTAAAATTGTTTCTGTGTCGGGGAAATACAGCTTTAATAGCCAGTAACTGTGCATTTAGACTTCTCATCTTCTTCCCCACTCCACCAAAATGTTATTGGCCTTTTAATTTCTTCACCACCTCCCATAATAAGCTAAAGGAAGAAGAAACAAACAAAACCTGAGAGCCTAAATTGCAAACAAAAAAGATATAAAATAATGCTTATTGACACACAATCTGTAAGCTGTGGTCTGAAGCAATGAAAAAAAACAGAATGAATAATAAAATAATTCTTTCATCTTAGAAACATGAATGTCACTGTTCAAGAAACTGGCTTTCAGCATCAATGTCATCAAAGCTACCTACTATTTTGCTGTGAAAAGAACACATTAACCTCATTTTGATTAATATCTTACAAAAGGGAAGATCATAGGTCTTGCTTGCCTTTTGTGATTTATCGTATTTTGAGTAATAGCACAAAATAGAGCAAAGGGACACAGTTAAATTGCAAATCCTGAAACAAGAGACTGAAGCAAGATGTCAGGCAGCTGTCAATACAAAATTCTTAAAGCTATTTAAAGAAAACAACACATTTTTTTATTAATACTGACCAGGAGATTACGTAAATTAAGAAACATGTGGGAAAGCTTATTTATTTATTTAACAAGAAATTGAGTTCCTATGCCTGAAATGCAAATTGCATCCCACAGGCACCTATATAATTAGTTGAATATATAACTTGGAAAATCTTGAAACTAAATGTCATGTTAGAATAATAGCAAAACCTACTCTTTTTTCTCTTTTTCCTTTTTTCCTTTTTTTTTTTTTTTGTTAAAACATTACCTCTGCTTTTCTTGGAAGACAGCTAAACAGGGATGGTAGACTTTTTAGCACAGACATGAAGACCTTCACACAGCATAGCTAAGGAAACCTTGTTTTCATACATTTGTTAAACTTAATCTTCAGCTTCTTAAACTGAAGAGTTTTAGACAAAGATTTTTTCAGGACAAGTTCAAAACCAAAACACAGTCCTGCTCTCCTTTAGACATCATTCAATTTTGCTTTGGCCTTGCCTTGTTATCCTGTACTGGTAGAAGGTGACTTCTTGGTAGCCTATTAAAACAAGTAATTGCAAAAATGATGGAATGGAAGGAGTATCCGTGGAAACAGGAGTTAAAACTGAGAAATAAAATATGCTAGTACAAAACTGCACCTCTGCACGGGTCCTAGTAAAATAAATAAAGAGCACAAATTATATAAAATACTATATAAGAGTATTTTGTGGCCATATAAGTCTCCAGCACAACCAGTTCTACCTCAAATGTCACACTGAGATGAGAATTTTGGACAAAGCAACAACCCTGAGGTTCATTTATGTACTAACTCCCCTTCCCTTAAGAAAGTAATTGCTACTGCTGTACCGTAGTTTGGGAACAGAATGGGAAAGAAAAAGGAAAAAAACAGTCTTTCTGAAAACTAAATATTACACTGCAACTCATCAATGAAGTCTCCCTTCTATACTGTGAATACTGAGGTAAGGGTACAATAAATAAGCCAAAAAATCCCACAGAAAGAATTGAAAGGAAAAATTGAGATTCAAATAAATTTTATTTAAAAAAAACAACACAAAACCAAAACAAAGAAAACCAAACCAACCAAAAAAAAAAAGGATTAGTACTACTAAAGCACCATGACACTCAAAAAGAAATCCATGCTATCAAAGGAAATCTAACTGAAACATTATATTACATTGCATTACAACTGATGTTTCTCATGAAAATCAGAAAGTCAAGGGTTTGACAAACTGAAAAATATCCCAACAGTAAAGCTTTCATTGCCAATCAGGCTAATCAAGGAAAGTAAACCCATAAATTAACCCCATTATTTTCTCTATATGTGCAGTTTTATAGTTCATATACTCATGTTCTAAAAATTTCACAAGCAATTGTTTTATCTTCTTAATAGAATGTCAATGAACTACTGATATTCTGTATGGGGAACTGAGGCACAGTGGTATTAAGTGCCCAGATTATATAAAATTTTATAGCTTAACTCATGGTTCAGACAGGTCCTTTCAAGATATAGTCCAGTGTCTAGATCCATGCTTTTACAACACATGACATATAACATCAGGTAGTTTGGCATTATATTGATTTCTCTGATTGTTGCCATAAAAAGTAGATATTAGCAAATAACTCTGCTCCTGCAATCAATTACTGGCAGTTTCGAAAGCTACTTGGAATGTCAGATTTCTCCTTGTAATACTAAAGTTATATAATCAGCTAAATTAAATTCATGGACATTTCTAGAACAATTCTTCTCAAAACCATAATGCAAGGTAGATGTGGTGTAGATGCAGTTTCCTACAGTTTTTCTACATTTGTTATTTCCAGAATTTTCTCCTTAGGAAGAATATATTAGCCTAAATCTTTGATATATTTTTTCTTAAGTTACAAAATGTGTCATACTAAAGTCTCTAAAAAACTGCATACATTTTGAAAAGCAGCAATTTCTTGAGAGGAGTAGCTCCTAGTTCTCAGCTGTTCAAGAACAAGACAACTCCAATACACTTCTCAGGTGAAAGCTAAAATCACAGCCAGATTTCCCTAAATATAAAAGGCCTTATTTTCATTCTCAAAAAAAAAAANCTGTGTACTAGTTCAGTCAGGTTGTGCCACTTATTCAACTTACTTATTCATACAGTTTTCCTTTCCTTTGATGGTTTTGGTTTTGGTTTTTTTTTTTTTTTTTTTATTTTATTCTATAAAAATGAAAATACAAGCTTCCCGATGTGCAGTATTTCATTCATAGCAATTTTTGCCTTTCTGTCAGTAACTCACCAGCCAGCCTGCAGATTTACAATAAATCCTATAAAGAGATTAAATTTCCAGTTTTATAACATTGACACTCCTGCATTTTCACTCAATTCATAATTATATGAGAACCTACACACACATTAAGATGCAGAAACAGGGGAAAAAACAAATAAATAGGGATTATAACAGTAATGTTATTGTATAGATATTGCTTCCTTATGAGACAGATAAATAAATATATTTTTGTCATCACTAATGGCAAATGACATTCACAGAATGAACATCTAACTAGTCCACAACAATATGATATTTCAGGCCTATGTATGGATGTTTTAAATCCAGTTTATCTTCTTACCTATCATTTAAATGATATCACCAAATACACATATCCTTCCAAATACATCCATCCAAGCCTTTTAAATACATCTAACTTTGACTGAAAATAATTTTCAAAATCTAGGACATTGAAAGAGCCTTTGCATAGAAAGATATAAAATTAGGATCTATTATTGTCACATTTAAATTCACCTGGCCAAAACAAAACACTAACTTTTATACAATCAGTTCTATTCTCTGGAAATCTTCCTTGACATGTCTAAGTTCAGAAATTTCTGTTCCTTGATGTCACTTTTTTGATTCCTCTATTTTGAAAGAACACTAACTAATATTTTCTTTACCTCTTGGTAAAATTTTAATATCACATTTGCTTATCTTAAATTTCCCTAGAGATAAATCTATGGTGAACATTAGCAAGCTGCTTCTCTGGGAATTTAAAGATAATTCAAAACAAACTACAATTTTAAAGTCATTGAAAAAAAGCATCTTAACCTCTAATTTTAAACTGGTTTGTCTGCAGAGAATATGAATTAATGCAAGTAGACTTATGTAAGTTTAATAACAGTGAAGAGTAAGAAATAAGTGGTGACACAAGAAGAATGGTTACATATTAAACGCAAGGCAGTAAATGCATGTAGTCAGTGCATAGTGATTATAGCGTCCACATCTTCATAAGATGTATCCATCCACCAAAACTTCAAGAAGTGGGAAAGGAAGGGAAGATTATCTTGATCGGTGTATTGTGTTTACATAGGAAGCTCTTGGTATTGGAGGAGAAGGTTGCAGGTGGGTTGCAGGTGTGGTTTCTTTGAGTGGAGACCGGTGACTGCCCCTGTGTTGGACAAACCCGGTTCCAGCTGACTCCAAAATGGACCCAATGCTGGGCAAACGCTGGTGGTGACTCTGTGATAACATTACATAAGAAAAGGTAGAAAACATTATGCAGCAGCTGCGAGAAACAGAAATGAGAAAAAACAGGCAAACGCCCTGCAGACACCAAGGTCATAATGAAGGAGGGGGAGGAGGTGCTCCAGGCACCAGGACAGAGATTTCCCTGCAGCTCGTGGTAAAGAACATGGTGAAGCAGGCTGCTCCCCTGCAGCCTGTGTAGGATGACACTGGAGCAGATATCCACACTATAGATAATGGACAAAACTCCAATCTCAATATTGGCTGTGTGACTATAATCTTTTAAAACTACCTTTCTGAAAAGAACCCTACAGTAATGAAGATTTCCCGGCACTATCAGAGTAATTGGGATGAGTTGCAGATTCTGTTCTGACATTTCCATCAATTGCTTCTTGTTGTAGGAAAGCATTACTGTATATTTCTACAAAATTTAACCCATGATTTGAGGGATTTCAACTACAGATCTAAATTTAAACTTTTAGTCTCACAAGGCAGAGAGATCTGCTTGATGTGACAGTTTCTAAAAGATCAGATACAAGGAGGGAAAAGACTTTCTCCAGTAAAATGGCAATGTACAAGAAGAGAATAAAGTGAAAGCTGCAGCCAACGAGGAAGTGTATTTTGACAGACTGCCACATAAAGCAAAGGTAAAGGAAAGCTTTCTACAATGGTGCTCTTCACACATCCTTCACATGTAACACGAAGCAACATTACAAGTGCTTTTATTCCTGTTATAAATGCTCTGACAAACTGCATACTTGTTAAACTCTAGAATGTGATGAAAATGGCTAATACAGTGGCCTTCTAGGAAAATATAAGCAACTTTATCAAGCCTCTGTCTTCTTATCTGCTGGCTTATATCACAGACTCTCCAGTGTAAGTTTCTCCAGTGCATTGGTCTGCTATAATCACTGTTTTGGTAACTTGTGTGTTTAGTGCCATCATGCAAAGGTTCACAGAAAGTCTATATTTATGCCAGTGCTGCAAGTTTTACTCATGAAAGTATTTTTCATTCCTCGTTCTGTACCACTCTTCATGTGTGATCAGTAACTTAGAATTACTGGGAAACGTATCTCACAATGATCTTTAAATGAAAACTTCAACACTGTAAATGATTATGTATGGGTGTGATTTTTTCAAACATAATTTTACTTTTACAAAAATCTTAAAATATGTTATAAAAGAAAAATAAGAGAAAATTTATTTTCTGAAATAGAATAATTTCACCCTCTTCTTTGTATTTCTTACGAAACAGAAGTTATAACTTTTTATTATCTGCATTTTCACGCTCATATTAGTAAACTATATGAACTGCCAACATGGTATTTTGCTGTACAGAAATAATAATTAATCAGTAGAAATTTCCAGTGAATAATCATAATTATAAGTAGTCTCTATGATATACGCAGCCCCCACCAACTGATAATATTTTAGAGGAAAAAATTCCACTTGAACTACTATAGTTAGAATGAATGTAAACATTTTTCCTGCAGTTCCTACCCTTTAATGCTTTTTTTTTTTTTTTTAATTACTGGACTAATGTATTGCCTACACTGCTACACTGTGTTATATATTCACTTTCAGTACACTTTCAGGGGCAAAAAGCAGCTTCAAAGCATTGGGTGACATGCTACCAGTGAGCCATTTGTCAGAAACAATTTGCTTAAACATTTGAAGGCAGGCCACATCTTGTTGGAGTCTCTCAGGAACAGCCTCCTGGCAACCCATACCAGAAGAATTGACTTGAGCAATTTTTTTTATTATTTTTTTGTAGTTCTGAAGTTATTAAGTTCTAAAAAAAGAGTAATTTGAAACTGAAAACATAAAGTTACCAGTGTTACTACCTACACTTTGTTTCAATACTGACTGGCCTCTAAGACTCTCCAAAACCCATCTTGGCTCTTTCCTATTCTTGTAAGGTTTAATGGAGAGCCCATGCTGTAATTTCACTCCCTGTAGAAGGAGGAATACTCACACTCCTACTTCCCTGTCTTTAAGGAGGTTGTCTCAGCCTGCTGAGTGAGTGCAGACTGCCTGACATATCAGAATCCAGTCAGAGTATGAGCCTCCACTCTGTCCTCACTGCATTGGTGCCAAAAGCTCAGAATATGTCTTTTGACAGCAGCTGTGGTGCCATGGCATTTCCTGATTTGAGCAGATATCAGGGGTGATAACTACTTAATTTTTAAAAGAAATTTTCAAAAGTGTAACGGAAAAACATGAAGTACATTCCTAAAGGATTCCAATTTGGCTACTCCTAAACATTACAGTGAATTGTACAGTGTTTCTTTTGGAGCTGTACTGGTAGCACTACTCCTATGTTCTGAGTGTTTTGTAAATTGTCTTAAAACTTCAGGAAATACTGTAACTGTCAACCTCTTGTCAGCTCCTGTTGTACATCCCACTTGCATATGCTGTTCTAGCAAAAGTGAAGGATTAAATTTCCTAGGATTAGCAAACATTTTTTTATAGTCTGTTAAATAAAACTATTATAATTGTTAGTACCCATAAAACGAATACAGCTTCACATATAAAATGAAATAATGACTCAGTACTTTATTTTCAGTACTAGCAGGATATTTTTGCCTGAGATCCAGTGCATAGACTTTAATGATATAGAACTCTTGTCATTAGCACATAATTAACAAGCAGCAATATTGTAGATCTAAAGTAAGATTTTTATGACTACCTTAAACACAGAAGTGTTACAGTCAGAAAAATACTTTCACAAACTTGTATGACCGTCTAATACTTTTTTTCTTATGGAGGAAATACTGGCAGTACTTTTAACTTACAGTCTGTTTAGAAAAGATACATATGTCCATAAGCAAATGACAATAACATGCTGAAAGCTTATTAATTGTATTCAGTTCTTTGCTGCAAAGCCAACAGATAATGACAGTGCTATAACAGTGTTTAATAATTGAATGGGAAATTCTAATAGTAACTGCACAGCAGTAGTAATTTGTGAATGAGGGAATGATCTAGCACAGAGGGCAAGAAGGCCCAACTGCAAGAAGGGCTTAAACCAGTTGGAAGCAGGAATTCCAAAGACAGAACAACTCGCTGTAAAGGAGTGAAATTTCCCTTGGTGATAAGAAAGAACCTCAGCGTTGTCTTATGGCCATCCTGGAATGGGTGTGCCCAGGTGCCCAAGCTCAGAGGACACCTTTAGGAGGCAGAGCTAGGCTCAGGTTGGACACAGGACCAGGGTGAGGTGCCTTATACAATCACTCTCAGGATTGGTGTTGCTACATAAGGAAACGGCTTGTGATGCATCCTTGAGGACTCCATGGAAAGGATTCTGTTCAATGTAATGTTCATTAATCTTTTCTTTTATATTTAAGCACAAATCTTGTATTTCATTAGCCTCATGGGATACCATACAATTTCCCTAACAAAATACATCTCAACTAAACATCAGGACCTTTTTAGATTACGAGAAGACTAATTAAATTTAGGTAAGGGCTTGCAGATTTTGAAGACAGAAATTTGTTAGTTTCCAAATTCTGAAGAGAACAGAAAAAATTGAAGTGGAAACATAATGTCTAAAAATATTTTCTTCAGTATCTTGTGACAGTTTACTACATATTGAAGAATGATAATATTTAAGAATATAGAAAAAATTAAGAATATAGTCATAAAGATGACTTCTAACTTTACTCTGTAATGTAACTTTTGAGGCTGACACTAGTCATGAAGTGTTTTGACTAAAGAAACAGCTCCTGATGGAAAACCAACCACTGACATTTATTCATCGGGGTAAACTGAAAAGTTATGAAAAATTTAATCCTGTTAGCTATGCATAATAGACGATCAGAAAACTCAATACTTTTATGAAAATCAGACTGTCTTGGAGACATACATCTCATTATATTGGAAACTAATTTTAGGATTCCCTATTGGTAATTATTATTTCTATAACATCCTCAAAGAATCTTAATACAGAATTAACATGTGCAGTTTCACCAGAAATCGTTTCTTTAAGAAATCAGTACTACAACATCAACATTATGATAGTGGCGTTTTGCCATTTTAGCTGGGAAATGTTGTTTGAATCAAAGTCTACAGTCTTTGAATCAGCAGGATAATGAAAAGAAGTTTTTTTTATGTAAGTGTTGTGCTTGTTTAGTGACATAAGATTTGTAAATTTTAAGAACATGAAAGGGTAAAATACACCTTATAAATAGAAGGATGACAGTACAACACTAGAGCAGGTTTTCCAAAAAGGCCATGGAACTTCTACCATTGGAGATTTTTCTAGATTCAGATAGAAAAAGCCATAACTTACATATTCAAACATTGACAATAATCTTGTTTCAAGTTGGAAGTAGAACAAGGTGACCTCCAGAAATCCCTTCCAAGAGCACTTTTATGGTTCTATGGAAAAAACATCAGAGTTTTACTGAGACGTGTATATTGGTTGCAAGCCTTATTGGAAGATAATGCATTGGGGAACCAGAAAAATGACATAAAAAATATGTTAGTATTGAAATACATTGCAAATAGAACATATTAGGCTGATTTATTTTAAAACTCAGTAATTGTAGGCCATTTGTCATGTAAGCAAGCAAGTGGAGAATAAGCTTTATGCATTTCAAATGCAGCAGAATTTCTAAAGCTCATCACAGATTATTCATAAATATTGCTTCCATTTAAACAGTAAAGGCTCAAGGATTACCACAATATAGTCTCATGTATGAATAATTAGTTGCATTCACTCATGTCCTCCAACAACTCACATAGCTTTTTGGATGCAAAAATAATAAGTGTGCTCTTTACATACAGATATACTCTGCAAATGTATGTTCATATTAAAAAAACAAATTAATGTTCAACAAGATACTGCTGAAAAACCTCTGAAATGAACAATTTAAATGATTTTGTCAAATATATAAAGTACAAAACAGGCATACTGTAAGTTAATAGCATAATTTTCCATTAATAATTCAGCAGGGCCAGATTGACCTTCAATATTAATCCCTTACCAAGGGGATCAAATAATATACTGGGCTCCTGTAGACTTTCAGTAAATACATTTCCAGCACAAGCATCTTAAGGAACACCCTCAAGTACTTTTACTTAATGCTTAAAGCCTGGTATGGTTTTGGCTGTGACTGAGTTAAATTTATTCATAGGGGATCACATGGTTCCATATTTTGGATTTCAGCTGAAAATACTGTTAAGACAGACGGTTTTAGTTATTGTTGAGTGGTCCTTACACAGCGTCAAGACCTTTTTCGCTTCTTACGTGCCCCTGCCATCAAGTTGGCTGGGAGTGAACATGAGCTTGGGAGGGATGCAGCTTGGACAGTTGACCCCAAATGACCAAAGGAATATCCCATATCACGTAACACCATACTCAACAAAAAGAGCTAGGGGAAGAAGGAAGAAGGAAGAAGGAAGGAGATGTTTGCAGTTATGCTGTTTGTCTTCCCAAGTAGCCATTACACATGGTAGAGTCCTGCTTTCCTGGAAATGGCTAAAACATCTGCCTGCCAATGAGAAGCAGTGAAAATCTGTGATTACCAGAGGTAAATCATGCTTGACCAATCTGAGAGCCTACTATGATGTTATAACTAGATGTCAGGATGGAAAGCAGGAGGTGTCACCTACCTTGACGTGAACTTCATTTTATGTATTCTCAAATAATTATTTAATTTATGAAGATTGAAGAATTATTTTTGTCAAAAAATATTTCAAATGAAGAAATTCTCAAAATCCTTTTTGTAAATTTTGAAAAGCAGCTTGTGATAAAACCAAGCTTTGGGTTCCTGAGAGCTGAATCTGTACTAATATGAGTTCTATAACACATGAATAAATCCTTTGAACAAACTGGACTTAACACAGTCTTAACTCATCTTTTGACTTTTTCAACACAAATCAATTGAACAAACAGGTGCTGTCATCTAGAAAAACATTTAGAAACTCATTTAGATGAGTTTATAAAACAGTTCCAACTTTTAAGCCTACTTTACACCGTGTTTGCAACATCAGAGGATATATCTAAAAATGGGGATTCCAAACCACTGAAAACATTTAAATTTAATTAAAGATTTGGTTCCTGAAAAATGGGCCCTGAAAGGGAAAAATTGTCAGAACTTATACACAAAATATCTTAAGAGATAGTTGCAGCTGGTCATTTGTGAGAACTGGGGCATTTTTACAGCTGAAATAACTACAGTGAAGTTGCCAAACTGTCAAGTGGGATCTGATGTACCTTACATCCAACCTAAAAGACCCTAGTCTGGTATAAGACCCAGTCCTGGTACATATGACAACACAATATCTCCCTTTAAATGTATCACACAATACTCAACAATGAACATATATTTGAGAAAACATGGAAAAAAACCTGAACAATTGCCACAAAATTAAAATGTAATCACAATGTAAATCAATAGTAACAACAGTTTTCTTTTAAAAAGGTAAAGAAAAGCCAGTGTTTAAACTTGATTTATTTTTCATAGTCTAACTTAATCTGCTT
>VZTM01026800.1:132452-148846 GCA_013400555.1 Jacana jacana | reverse complement strand
GAATGGCAACATGTTTAATAATGAGAGAAGCAAATACTTTTATATGGTGCATAATTAAAGTGTGGAGTTCAATGTCAAAAGCTACAACTGAAGCCAAGATCTTAAGAAAATTAACAAAAAAAAACAAAACAAAAGCCACAATGATTAGATTTCAGCACATTCAACGAGAATATCCCACTCCNTCAGCACATTCAACGAGAATATCCCACTCCATTAAATAGAATGCAAATATTTACAGCATACGGAAAACTGACTCAGGCAAAAGCTGATCTTCAAAGCGGCTTGCACACTAAGAGAAATTTCTCGTATGGGCAAAATATGCTGGCACTCTCCAGTATAATGGTTTGAACATCCATTTTGAAGAATCTGACATGTACCTTGGTTGACCCAAGTTGCTGATGAGATAAACTCCTGTTCTGACCTGGGAATGCAATTTACATTCCAGTATTCTATATGCAATGCAGAGTCTGACCTTCAATCACCTACCATGTTGCAAAGCTCCATTTTCTCTCAATAAAACTGGAAAACTTAAAATGAAGTTGCACAATCTTATAAATTAAGCTGGAAGAATGAATAAAATTAAGTTTGAGTTACTTATATACCCCTTATTATTGCAGCATCAAGAAGCACCACTACTCTTATTTCAGAAAGGAAAACTGAGATACAAAGAAATTAACTGTCTTAGCAAAAGTCCATGATAAAGCTGGGATTGAAACTGTCTCCTGTATCTCAGACTCTGGTGCCCTAACAGCTAGGCAATCCTTCTGGCCTGATTAAGTGCTAGATGTGACTTTAAAGACTGAAAAGGATACACAAAGCAAGAACTGCCAAGTTCTGCTATTCTAGTGTGGTTAAATACTTAACTGATTAAAATATCTTATTTTCTTCTCAATATTAAATGTTTGGATCAATTTAACAGAAATAAAGAAAAAACAGCTACTGCGTATGTATCATCAACATTGCGAAATATTGTGTCTGAAATATTGCCTGAAATAGTTTTAACTATGAAGCTGAAGGGATACTTACTGCAGAGGCTGAAAGTTTGATGGATCTGGAAAGCAAATCTGTTCGTAGTTGGTATGTTCTAACGCCAAGGAAACAGAAGCTTCGTGAAGCAAAAAGCATGCCTGCATAATAAATAAGTGACCTGAAAAGAACTTAGAGATTCCAGGAATGAGTTTCTCACATCACTAAGCAATGCTAAAAGATAAGGTCCCCTTCTCTTCCCTTCAATGATTTTGTTTCACTAAAATAAGTTCTAGTAAATTATTATCTTAGCACATTTGTAAGCATAGAGGATGAAACTTTTTAACTGACAGGGCTGCAATGTGTTCCCAAATGTCATCTAGAAGGAAGGTTTCCTCTGCTTGACAGCATTGATTTTCTTTTCCCTGAATGACAATTAAGACTTAACGCAATTCAAGGATCAAAGTCTCTGTCAGAATTGTTGTGAAAATGTGTTTATGTAATAAAAATTGCCATTACAACTACCAATTTAGACAGATTAGAAAAAAAGCCCATTTTTTAAAAAGCCACAGCTTTAAAACTTGTCTCCATTTTTAAGTGTTTCAAATCAGGTATTGAAATTGAGATAATTAAGATCAGCAGTCACATTGGAGAGACAGGCCTACGCACTTTATATAACTATACTAAATTTTGCCACAGTGACTTGGCAAACATAAATATCTACCACAGAAAAAAAAAAAAGACAGCTAGGAAGGACATTTTGTGTGGAGTAACAGAACATTCACTGACTAGAGGAAATGTGCCCTGTTAATCAATAACTATAAAAAGGAAGTAAGAGCTGGTACTTCAGGCAACTACCTCCAGAATGTATTTTTAAACACATACACTGGATGACATTGTCAAAATGACTGGAATGTGCAAGAGAAAAACATGTAAGCCGTAGACCTATGTCAGAAATACAGTAGCCTCAACAGTATAATCATTAACTTTGTCTTCCACAGTTTCTTCATTAAAGAATAGATAATCCCTGGTTCCCCCCAGGCTTTGCTACCTGAAAAGGGGAAGAAAACAAAAAAGAAAGAAAACACCATACTATATGTATTAGAAAGAAAAGAATGCAATTGCCTGTTAAAACACTGTGCAAGCCTTGCAGATAGAAGTAGAAAAGGCAATTGAACATCAAAGTAAAATATTATTTTGTCATTAAAAAGAATGGATTTAGTCCAACAAGAGCATGTTCTTCACACTTTCCAGGTAAACAAATAGAAAAGCTCAACCAATGCTCCCTTTTAACGATACCTCATTGAATGAGTTAAGTTTTTTAAGTATGTTGATTTTGCCTTTCTCTTACTCAGTACCAATTCTGGAATTAGGGTCTTTCTCATACAGTACTGGCTTGTAGCTAACTCAATTAGACCCTCAATAATACCCACATAATCCCATTGCATTAAGCAATCCACAAGTATACATTTCACTGACACTTCCTTTGCAGGAAGAAACAGTGGCAACTTTCTTGACTCTGCTGGCCCAAGGACTAGTAAAAGTAAATAGCAATTACATCTTTGACACTAGTCAGCAGATTCTCTGAAAGATACAAAAGAAGTATATCTGCTTTATAAAGACCTATAAATAATTTAAAGTTACTTTTAGTAACAGTATTTGGCATATTTGACATAATCTTTTTTAGTAATTACATGAAATTAAAAATGTTGTGAGGGCCTCTATTTCCCTATTCTTCCTTGTATATGCTTCCAAAAGCTACTTATGTAACATAATGATACTGTCTTAAAATGTGACTATAACAATCAGACCAGAGACAGGATTACTCTTGCAGCACACTGCAAACACTTGCACTTGGAGTTAACAGAGAGGGACAAACGTGCATATTTTTGCCCATTTGCGTTGAGAAATAGCCAAATGACATTAAAAACATGCAAACCGTACATGCAAAACTAACTTGCAATTCTGTAAGAAAAGCTATTAACAGCTGTAAATATTTCTAGCATTAGTGCCTTGCTGCACTGAAAGACAGCGTGGTATTTGACAAGCCATTATTCGACACAAGGCAATCATACAAAACCACAATGTAGCATGAGGATGTCCTGGTTTGAGGTAAAACAAACCAATTTTCAAATCTAACTCCTGAATCTCTTAATCCTTTCCTCTCCTCTCTTTTCCTTAGTGGGGGGGGAGGAGGGGTCATCATCTGTGCGACTGGTCAAAACCACGAGAGAGGAGCAGCAGACCTGTGTGACTGCAGCGGGGTCAAGTGATGCAAGTATCTGAAACACCTGAAGTAAAAAATTATATCCACCTTTAACACCACAGAAATGTAGAAATTGTGTAAACTTTATGAAGAATATAATGGAAACAATACAGCAAGGAAAGTCAAGGCACCAGCATGTGACATTTGTCCCACTACAATCTTTGTGACACTTCCCCAGCAAATGCTGAACAGCATTTGTTCAGACTCAAGAGCCCTCAGAGACAAGACTACTAGCCACTAAACGGGAGTCTCCTATAGAATACTTCTGTGACTTTTTCCTTTCCAAAAAATACTACTTCTCTCTTCTGCAACACTGAGTACAATCTTTTAGACAACTGTAGGAAATAAAGGCAAAGGCCTCCTTAATACAACCAGATACTCTCCCACATGGATCCCCCAAAAAATTAAGACCTACTTTTTTTTCCTCCAGACACACAAATTCCTACTATAATTGTGTATGACATGTTAATACATATCACAAGCTAAAGAGAATTACTTACTGTTACTTTTAGGATGCGTACACACTTAATAATTACCTCTGTATCTGCTTTTGCAATGACCAAGTATGTATGAGACAACAACAAGATGTTTCATAATATCTTAATTTTTTCTGAATCAAGATAGAAAGTTTTGTCCAGCTCAAGAAAGCTACACAGTGCTGGCAGCTACAGAGGTACTGCAAACCCTGTTTCAACTCTCTTAAAAATTTGTAAGGTTCTTCAAGCACAGAAAATGCCCTGATATTTGTGGGGGAATGAAAAGGTATTAATTTTTTCTTAGTCATATTAATGTCTCTTTTTTCAATCTTGGAGCCAGGTATCAGCTCTTTGGCCAAGAGTCATGTCTGTTAAACTCAGAAATTAACAGTTAGGAATACTTTCAGCCCATTCTAATTTTCAGTTGTCTGAAGCATTCATGGTTTAACTCAGTCAGTTCTCCTGGAATTCAGGTTGCAAACCTTTCATAGAAAAAACAGGAAAACAAAAATGTTAGGGGGTAAAAGGATAACAAATGACTACTCTTGCAGCTTCCTACTTTTTAGGAGAGTGAAAAGCAAGGAAGGCTACCAGAAAGGTCAACACTGTAAATTTTTTGTCTGGGTCTGGGAGGAAGCCACATTCTGGTTGCTAATCTGGTTTAAACTCAGATTTGGCAATTTAAAGAAGACTGGAAGATATTGTTAGACTTTGTCATGGGAAGTCCGTGTACTAAAAATTAATTAGCTCATACTGTGCTTCATAACCTCTCCAGCAGGGATAAAACCTCTGAGTCACAGGCTCTTCTACTCCCTTCACAGCTGCCCAGGCTCTGGTCATACATTACACTGACCTCAAATGATGCTGTATCACTTGAGCATTTTATGAAAAGTTACATGTTTGTAATGAATAGATTTTTTTCCCTTTGAAACTGAAGGGTAAATGCTGCTGTCCCTTCATTTTTGAGCATTAGTTATACCACCTCTATAAAACCAATGCCTTTGAGCTTGAAAGACTTATTGTCAGACCCCTTAAGCTGCTGCATTTTTTCCATGTAACAAGTAGTCTCAGTTTACGTGCAGTCTCAGGGACAAACGTTACTAGAAACATTGCAAGCCCAGCAGCCACCACAATAATGTAAATATAAACCCTGATATATATATTTGTGTTGTGTTTAATATCTGTTGGGTATGCAAACCGGGAAAACATTACATCTCAGCCAAAATTTGTAGAGCCTTTGAAAGGCTGTCTAGACTGTTTGTATCTAGAAGATGAAAGCTTTAGAGAATGGAAGGGTGCCACCTTACTGAGGCCTCTCCAAAACTTTTTTTTCCTACCATCTAAAAGTAATAAACAACACACCAAGCCAAGAGAAGTGTTAGCAAAACGGCTGGACTCCGGGAAGTTGGGTATTCGGGTATTCTTACAGGCACTGGACCTGAGAATTGCTGTATGTGAAGGATTTGTCACAGCAGGCAACACTCTGACATTTCTTCTTCCATCATCTACATGGAATGGAGAAAACTGAGGGTGGAGAAATAAACTTTACGATGTGAAACGAGAGGGATGAGGTGGTGAGGGCTTTTTCTTACTTTTTTTTTTTTCCTCTCCTGTAGGAGCTTCGCCATTTAGCCACTTTGTATGGCACTCGTGCTTTCCCTGACATCCTCTCCCACGCATACTTTCAAGCCCTGAAGCGCTGCACGCTTGCAGCACGAAACCAGAAAGGCCAAAAGCTGCCGGACAATTGCAAACTCCCCACCCCCCCTCACCGACAAGGCCCCGCGGTCAGCAGAGGGGAAAAAGCCAGCTGGCCCCGGCATGGCCCTCCCCAGGCCCGCGGCGCCGGCTCACGACCGCTCCCAGGGCTAACGAACNGCTCGGCGCCCGCCTGCCCCGCCACCGCCCTGAGGGGGCGACCGTCTCCCCGCCGCCCGCCGGCGCTCCCTGGCGGCGTCTCAGGGGAGAGGGCGGGAAACCCCTGATGGAAATGGCTGCTGCGGAGGCAGGAGAGCTCTTTGGCCATCGCCCGCCTGAGGCAGGGCGCCGACTGGGCCGTGAGCGGCCGAAGAGAGTGTGAAGCTGCATGGCCGGAGATAGGTGAAGTCCTGCAGGAGTACGGAGCAGGAAGGGGCTGCCTTGGGCGGGTTTCCCACGGGTGCCTCCTCTGAGGTGCCGCAGGGCCTCTGAGGGAGTGAGTGGGGTGCAGGTGATGGCGTCGGAGGGTACGGCCTGGAAGAGGGGGCGGGAACGTGAGGCGGCCTGCCCTTACTCCTGAGCAGGAGCTGATCTGAAGGACAACATCAATCACTGTAGTTAGGTGGGTGACTGAGGTGTCCCTCTGCAGAGGCTCACTGATACCCCAGGCAAGTGAAAGGCTGGGTGGGAGGTCTGCTGGCAAAGTGAGGTATGGCAGCTTGGCTGGACAATTTAGAAACGTCTCCTGATTGCCAAGCTCTAGTGGATTTTTTTTATAAGAACTTGTGTTATGATTTTTCTGATCTCTTTGTGCTCTTGACATGGAGCTACACAGACACAGGCATGGAGCATCTCCGCCATTCACTGTGAGGGTGGTGAGGCACTGGAACCGGTTGCCCAGAGACGCTGTGAAAGCCCCTTCCCTGGAAATGTTCAAGGCCAGGCTAGATGGGGCTTTGAGCAACCTGCTCTAGTGGGAGGTGGCCCTGACCATGGCAGGGGAGTGGGAACGAGGTGATCTTTACAGTCCCTTTCCAACCCAAACCATTCTGATTCTGTGATCTCCCAAGCCGTATAAAAATTTGCACTCGGTGTAAACAGGGATAACTGGTTACCCTCTTAGGTTTGTCTTTCTGGAAGGAATGAAGAGTCAAAATTGTCAACAATATCTCATACCTAAGTTAACCCCTTATGAGGAAAAGAATGGAGTTTTCCAGATTTCTTAAGGTCTTCCACAAAGCCATGGGATTTGCACTTCTAGGGTTCCCCTTCACAACCAAGACAATAAGAAAGTTCCTTTTAATCAGCACCTCATCATTGAATTTGACTATTCAGTTAGAATATATACATACTTGAAACACCTTTGCAACATATTTTTGCCACTTTTATAATTTTTTACAAAACCAGATTGCCTTAATATCAATATTGCTGTTAACAGCTTTAAGAAGGAGGAAGGTTGTACGCTTCCAATGTATGCTGAGTAACATGGTGGTCTTAACATCCAGTATCTCAGACCACTGGAGAGCTGAAAGAACCTCATAAATCAGATTTTTACAGGGGCCTGGCATGATGTTACATGTCAAATCACCGAATCACAGGATGGTAGGGGTTGGAACAGACCTTTGGAGGTCATCTAGTCCAAACCCCCTGCCATGGCAGTGTCACCTAGAGCGGGCTGGAAAGGAACACACCCAGTTGAGTTTTTAATATCTCCAGAGAAGGAGACTCCATAACCTCTCTGGGCATCCTGTTCTAGTGCTCTGTCACCCTCAAAGTAAAGAATTTTTTCCTCATTTTGAGATCTAATGTCCTGTATTCCAGTTTGTGCCCATTGCCCTTTGTCCTGTCAATGCATTTTTTGTTCTAAAATATCCAGTAACACAGATGAATGTTTTTAAAAGAACTGTATACGCCAATAAGAAAACACTTTCTATTGCAAGTTTTTATTAAAAACGTTGATGCTAGAAAGAGGACCAGTGTATCAATAATAGTGATAAATAGATGGCTTAGCAGGCAGAATGCAGAGATTGTCAAATGTAATAGATACATCTATTACTTGGCTATCATTACCGTATGTATTGTGTTTAGATATAATAATTATATATATTAATATAAAATAAAAGAGTGAGAGCTGATTGAAGAAAACCAGTTTCATAGCATGAAATAGAACACCTCTATTTGGATGCAGGAATACTCTGACAAAGCCAGAACAAAATAGCAAAATTAAGAAACAAGACACGGCTATTTTTTTTTATCCTAAATAAGACTCCCGAAGAACTTCACTCTTTATTCCTTTTTTTTCTGCCATGCTTTTTGAGAATTATTGTCTCACACGCGGTGCTCCTGCTGGCAGAGAGGACCTCTAAGCATCCACCGGAGGGCAGCAGATCCCAAACCTTGCCATGTCACAAAGCGGTTCAGAAAGAGGTAATGGGGGGAAAGAAACTTTAGCCTTCCCTTGGCCGTTTGTCACGTCGATGTCCGTATTTTTCACAGAATATCGTGTAAAAAGCAGACATGATGGGGAAATCCATGCAATGTTATATTTTCCAGGCTTCTGCACGACAGCACTGTAGGTCTGCGATACAGATCGCTGAAGGGATGCTGTTAAGATACTGCTGATTCATCCTCAGCTGATGAAACAAGCACTGTTTGAGTCCATATCCTGTTAAATGATGCTCAGTGTTTACCAGATCAGCTGAGATAGTGAAGAATAAAGGTGGTTTCAAAGTTTCATCTGCCCCAGCTGGCCCTGACATTTCACGTCTTGCACAACACCTGATTGTGTGTCTCCTTTTGGTAAAACAGAATCTTGTGAGCATATGCGTCAATAGGATCCACTGCAGTTTAACTGACAAAGGCAATATTTTCTGCTCTTCTGCTTACAATTTTGTAGCATCTGGTGCAACAGATTTGGTCTAAATTTCAGCTGAAGTAATATGAAAAACATACAGGAGGTCCAACTTAGGCAACTATCAAAGTCCACTGTGGTGAGGGACCACTTTGAAAACTCTGGTTGTTATCTATGTTCAGTAGTTGGTTTTTTTTATTTATTTTGATATTTAAAGTAAGTAGTTTTCCTAACACGTTAAAATTTTCTGTCTTTTTTTAAACACCTGGAGTATCTCATACTGACTTTCCCTTTAGAAACCCCTCGCTCATTTTGTAAATGCACAGTAATGCGTCCTGAATTTTTGATAAAAGTCTCGCATGGCTGGTCTAACTGGTTAGCACATTCTCATTCATTAGAAGAAAGAATTAGTGCATTTCTAGGCTAATAATTTCTTTTCATATAACCCCGCTCCATCTTATTTGTGAAGAATGGTGATCAGGAGTTTGTACACTTCAAAACAGATTAGTGGGAGGCAGTTCAATTGAAAAGCAAAAAATTATTTGGCAGAGCTTGGGTACACAAGTCACCTTATTAACTGTCCAAAGAAAATCAGCTGACTTCAGCTCTGTTTTGTCCATTGGAGTTTTCTGCCCCCACTGCAGTAGATAAGACTCTAATGAACCCGTTTCTTGGTCAAATTAAAGTAGAGATGAAAACCTTAAAATTTAGATCAGCTTTCCCTTAGGAGAGAGCCAGTACTTTCCAAAGTGGTGTGGTATTATGCCAGTCATAAAAATAAAATCTTACATGTGGCGGTTGAAAAAGGTGCATGAAAAAGGTGTTATAATTTTTACATAAATTTAGGGTCCTGAGGATTTTTTTTTAAGAGGAACAAATACTAAATTGCTGATTGGACATACGTGTCTTTGACACAGTCTTGTTTACTGTCAGAGATGGATGAAAGCCCGTTTTTCTGGTCTTAATAGCAATGGGACAGAAGACTGCCATGTTGTGGCTGTAAGCCCTGTTTATGAAAAATAGTATGCATCTTGTCTTTTGCAAATATTTATTAGAGAGGTGTTCTGAGAAATTAGCGTGCCATCTTAAATGGCACACAAACATCGGTGGATAAGAAACTGTCTGGATGGCCGCACCCAAAGGGTTGTGGTTAATGGCTCAATGTCCAAGTGGCGGCCAGTAATGAGTGTTGTTCCTCAGGGGTCAGTACTGGGACCAGTGCTATTTAACATCTTTGTCGGAGACATGGACAGTGGGATAGAGAGCACCCTCAGCAAATCTGCCAATGACACCAAGCTCAGTGGTGCAGTCAACACACTGGAGGGAAGGGATGCCATCCAGAGGGACCTGGAGAGGCTTGAGAGGTGGGCTAGTGGAAATCACATGAAGTTCAACTAAGCCAAGTGCAAGGTCCTGCACCTGGGACATGGCAATCCCAGGCACAAATACAGGTTGGGCAGAGAATGGCTGGAGAGCAGCCCTGAGAAGGACTTGGGAGAGCTCGTGGATGAGAAGCTCAACATAAGTTGGCAGTGTGCACTGGCAGCCCAGAAAGCCAGCCGCATCCTGGGCTACATCAGGAGGTTACCACCTGTTACCAGCCGGTCACAGGAGATGATTCTACCCCTCTACTCTGCACTCATGAGACCACACCTGGAGTACTGTGTCCAGCTCTGGAGTCCTCAACATAGAAAGGACATGGACCTGTTGGAACAGGTCCAGCGGAGGGCCACAAAGATGATTAGAGGGATGGAGCACCTCTCCTATATGAAGACAGACTGAGAGAGCTGGGCTATAGCAGCCTTCCAGTATCTGAAGGGAGCCTACAGGAGAGCTGGAGGGGACTCTTTGCCAGGAAGTGGAGTGACAGGACAAGGGGTAATGGCTTTAAATTGAAAGACGGGAGTTTTATACTAGATATTAGAAAAAAATTCTTTCCTATGAGGGTGATGAGGCACTGGAACAGGTTGCCCAAGGAAGTTGTGGCTGCCCCATCCCTGGAAGTGTTTAAGACCAGGCTGGATGGAGCTTTGAGCAACTTGGGGTAGTGGGAGGTGTTCCTGCCCATGGCAGGGGGGTTGGAACTCAGTGATTTTTAATGTCCCTTCCAACTCTAACAATTCTATGACTCTATGATTCTAAATACAGTGTACAATAATACTGATGCATAAACGCATCCCAAATGTCTTGCAAGCCTAACTTTATTCCTAAAGGCTGAGTCCAGTCAGCATCTGGATTGGGGAAGAGGATGTGGCTATCGGACTGCTCCCACTCAGCATGACTAACACCAGATTACATCAAGGGAGTCTAGGAAGCTGGAAAAACTTCAGTGAGAATTTCCTATATTACTCACAGTGTGCAGTATTAAACAAATGCATAAGACTTCGCAGTCATTTGAGGTGAGTTGTATGACTCGTGTCTAACTACATTTTTTTAGGATTAAACATCCCAAATATGTGCCAAAGAACTCCTCATATCAGGCTGTGCTGGGTGCGATTACTGTTTACTTTGATTCTCATTCAAAAATAATGACTTTTTCTTTTCTTTGCCTGGCAGCTTGCACTGTAATGATTTACTTATCAGATAGTAGCTACGGTACATGCTTGGCACTATTTTAAAAAGGCATCATAGCCAATTAGTTTGATCCTGGAGTTCAGATTATACTGGCTTTATTGCCTCTAAAGATCTAATCTTAGCAGGTTCTGAGAGCACTCCAGTTTTAAATGACCTCATGCATTTTGTGTATCTCCAAGAAAATTGAAGGCAATTGCAGAGTGGAGCAGGTAGTGGATAACTAGCATTTCTTAGCAATATCCATAAGCAAATTAATACTCATTTGTTTGGACATTGTTCGTACTGCCAAGGCTGATTTTAAATTAAGCCTCTGTATTTTTTTCTTGTTTATAAAATGACATATTTTTATGTTGTGACGGTTTGTGGAAAAAAAATGGCTTTTTTCCCCTGTGGAATCAAGCCATTAATAATTAAAATGGATATGACAATGGAAGTATTTTCTGACAGATTCCAGCGCTGCCTTCTTTGTATTTAAATTTGGGTAGAGACACTTTGGTGTAACAGACCTTTTTGTCTTATTTTTCCTGTGGTCTCTGGTAACAAAAAAGAAAACAAGTTTCTGCTTGAGATGTAGCAGCAACATCTTTTATTATGGGTTGCTCAAGCTACCAAAAAGTGATTCTGTGACAGTTTTGCTGGCAGGGGCTCCAAGCAGGACAGAACTGATGTTTCCACCTTCTGGAGGGATATTGGAAGACAGATAAATTGCCTTTGGTCTTTTGATCTAACAATTTACCGGAGGGTCTGAGTCTGCAAGGTGCAGAGTGGATCCTGCCTTATGGTAAGGGCAAGTAAATGGGAAAGAGCTTATACGGGTTGATCCCAAATTGGGTTTTTTCAAAATGATGCGGCTTAAAGAAACCCTGTAACCAAAAGCATTTAAACTGATGAGGTTAATTTTGGTAGCACCGAAATGGGGAGCGACATCACACATAAACCAGACTGCGGGTCTGAGGGAGCAGCAACCTCTGGCGAAAAAACAGCTGGGGACTGTAAACAGCAACGGGAGGTGATTTGAAGGGGATGACCCTCTTGACCTGTGTCAGCTGAAATCAGGGCTGCAGCCCTGTGGCCTATGGAGTAAAGCAACAGTGATTACATAAAACAACACAGTAAGTAGTTTCCTACTGGAGGATTTGTGATTTTTAGGGTGTAACCTCCACAGCAAGCATAAAGTTGTTTCCAGACGAGTGCTGAGTTGACTAGAAATGTAAGACTTTTTGAGAGTGCTGAGCAAGCAGAAGCTGGCATTAATGAAATATTTACTAGGTGTAAAGTTCTTTCACCTCCATGCAAGGTGAGTGAAGTGTTAAAAACAAGGTAGCATAACTGAAAGAAAGACCTAGGATGCTTGTGAGAAGCCAGGCTCTGCATAAGAATATATTGAATGCTATTTCCTGTGTTTTCTGCAGGAAATTATGTGATACAGAGTTTGAAGTGCTGGATTCTTAATTGCATTTTTATGACTTGTAGTTGCATTAGTAGGACTGTACAGTGGAGTCACAGCATTTGTAAACAACAGGAGTGAATGGTATCAGAATCCCAAAGCATTACATTTTATCTTTTGTTGTTGTTGTTAGTAGCATTCTAGCAGACATGCACCAATTATTAGTAATGCAGTATTAAGTGTCTTGTGCAAGCTGTTAATGCCTGTAGGGCCACTGGAGCCAATCGTTTATTTTCTGTCAAAAGCTCCTAGGAAACAATACTCATCTTTAGTTGCTCTTCTACTTGAAGTCCACCCTAGAAGTTTTATTAAAAAGTCTCAGGCAAAGACTTCACGATTAGTGAATAAGATGCAAAGACCACCAGCAGGCAAGAGTGCAATGCTATCTAAAAGAAGCAGACAGTAATCCTTATTCTTCAGCAAATAAAAAACTGATGATGACTGGAAAACATCCCTCTTAGAAAAGAGGTCCTTATGCTGATCTTTATGCCACCTTATGCTGTTTGGTTTGTTGGTATTTTTTCGTTTGCTGTTACTCAGGATGTTTCTTAGATCCTGGCATTCGGGTTTATTCTTCACTCAAGCCTTTCATTTCCTCTCCAAACTCTTTGAAAACATTTTTTTTTGTCATGAGAAGTGTTTCTTATATGATCTTTCCTAACTAGGCTTTCGGTGTGCTTAGCACATGCTTTGTTCTGAACAGAAATCAGGAACACCTACTGTGTAATCACCTGTTTCCTGTCTTCTGGTGAAGGTTTATTCCAGTTAACCTCGATACAGCTTTCAGCACTGTTACCTGTTCTAGCTTTTAACACTGAGTACCACTTTGATCCAATCTTCTGACAGTTTTTCTGTGGAAACTCTCTGTCTCCCTATTCAAAATAAATTTCTCTGACTGGGAATATTCTTTTAGGATTATATCTGTATTTTCTACTCCTCTTCCCCAATCTTTAGCTTACTTGTCCTGTGTTTTGAAATGCACCAAAAGCCTTCATTCAGCAGAGCATATGAATGGAATCTTTGTTCAGCAAAATGCTTAATTACATTTTTCAGTCGTTTGTGCACAAATGAGTTAGGAGCACGTGTAGTACTGCACTGGAACCAGTTCCTCTCCTTGTGGAGGACAAGAATTAAGCACAGTCTTAGTCGTTCATCTCAGCTCTCCCCTTCCTCTTAACGCTCCAGCTCCCTCAGTTGTGGACAGTGTTCCAACAACTGTATGACTTGAACACGAGACAGCTGTATCTGAATACGGTAATTTCCATTAAATTTCCTGTAAAATGTCATACTCTGGTTATTGCCAGTGGTTTGGAACAGATGGCCAGATAGGAAGTGTAGCACTCAATTAAAATTCACTGTAGCACTGTTCTTGGTTTCCAGTAGAGTGACAAAAAGTATGGCCTGTCTCATAAAAACAATACATTTTTTTCTTTATTTTTTTTGTGGTGCCCTATATACACACTCTACAAAGAAATGCCTGTTGGTCTAAGTAAAAGTTGTTTATAAATACTGACTTGATTTTATCTGGAGTGAGGCTCATGTTGACACTTAAGAGTTGTCAGTCAAAATCGGCGCGGGCTGTGCAGAGAGGGTCTTTGCAGACAAGGGATCTATATGTATCCATTGTCTGCAAGCTGAGGATTGTGCTAGCAGCCCTATACCGTACATTTCTGGAGGGGTTTAGGCTGCCTGCGCAGTAAAGGGCCCAAAAGATTAATGTTAACATGTTGGTGTCGCTTTGCACTCGCTCCCTCACAGGCAGGCACAGAGAGCAGGGAGCAGCACAGAACAAAGCAAAGGAGCTTGCTGTCTCAAGAGGTAAGGTGTCAGGGGGTTGGAGTGAATGGGAAATGATAGATCCTAACCTTCCCGTTTTTTAGCAGTAGCTACAGCTTTCAGATACTCCTGTCTAGAGCGGAAACTGAATTGATAATCCTGTCCAGCAGATGTAGGGTTAAACTTTTATGATTGTCATATTAATTTGATAGATTAAGAAGACCTTTGCTAGTTTCTTACTGTCCGGAAGGAGCAGGAGGGCGGCGTCTTGCCTCAGCTGGAGGTGAGGGGTTTGAGCCGATCCCTCCAGCGCAGGCGGAGCTGTGACTGCCCGCAGATCCAGCAGAGGGAAGCCTTGTTCTAAAATACCCACCCCGGCCCAGAGAACCTTTTTTGGGGAACTGCAAGCCACGTTATTATTGCTCCAGGAAATCAGTGATGTGGATCCGTGTAGCATGTGATTTATAAGTTCTCAGAAAGGGACAAAGAAGCTTTAGCAAACGCCAGAACGAGCAAGTGTGATAACAATCAGGATGTGCCAGGGACTGAAATGAAATTATATGGAGAACTATGAAGCTTACAGTTCATTTGTGATTCTCTACAGGAGAATAAATGGCAGTGTGGCATTTTAGAGGCTAAAAGGTTATGATCTGCTGGTTCACGTTTCAGCTAACTGTGGAGCTGTACCATTTCATACCAAAAAAATGGGATCTTGAGAGCCAGAGGGTCAGAATTGTGCTTGGTGGTCACAAGGCAAGTTGTCACAAGGTGCTTTATGCAAAGGACTGGCTCAGCTTGGGGTAACTGCTGCCCAAGCGACTGCCCACCAAGGTGCTGGTGCTCCTGCAACTCCAAGCACTACTGCAGGGGTAAGAGACAAGTATAATATCACTTCTCTGATACTAAACAGAAGGCTCAATAATTTTAAGGTGAATTTTTTGACTATGAATATTACCCTGTTAAATATACAGGACTTTGCTGTCTAGCTTTCACTTTCTTACTGCATGAGATTTCCCAAAGTCGTACATGTGAAGGGGTTGAAGTAGACACTCGGGATACCCGTAAGTCACACCGAGTGTAACATTTAAAACCCTTTCTTTTGGGATTCAGAGCCGGTTTCATAACATCTAAATATCAAGTTAAAAAAGATCAGGGGATGGTGTGATGTGTGAAATGAAACTTAACTTTCCCTGGATTGTCAAGCTGTTGTTTTTCAGTTCCTGCACATGGCTGTGACAAACAGAGAGGGTGTGTGAGGTTGAAGAACATTTTCCAGATAGTGCTGCTTGAAAAAGGCTGGAGGAAATTCATCCTAAAATAATTGCACTAGGATAACCCCAAAGAAGGAGCTGATCTGCTAGGTGCTCAGTCCGGAGCTGCGCAGCTATAAACAACCTTGTTTTGGAGCAGGCTGTTAACAAAATAGTCCCTTTGCTCCCATGTCTTCGCTTTGATATTTGGGGCGGGTGGGGGGGAGGCGTGATCGACGCCTGGAGTCGCTTCCCCAGGAGCTGCTCAGCAGCAGAGTAAATAAGAACCAAACCTAGAAAGCTGGGTTGCACGCTTTTCCTCAAGCGATTATGAACCTTATGACCATTAACTTCAGCGTTCTGGCTTAATGCTTTTATTTTTAGCAGAAACGGTTTTGCAATTTACACAAATGGTTCTTGGTTTTGTAGGTCGGTTAAACATCACTTTGCCTTCCTGGCCTACTGCTGACAGAAAGAAAATGCGCCAGATCCTGGAGGCGGGGTCTTCATTTTTGAGTCAGTAGGAAGGAAAAGTATAGAATAAGGTGTACTTTTAGTTCTTTTGCTCACAGAAAGGGGAAGTAGTTCCAATATGGTAAAAAACGGACGAAATCATCCCTCAGGGAAACCCTAACAGGGCAGAAGGTTTGTCCTGATGATGGCAAAGGAGATGCGGTCAGACCAAGGTGGTGGCAGGTCACAGGACAAAGGGGAATTGGTCCCCTGGGGGGAAAATAAGAAAGCCTGTTAGGTTCTGCTGTCTCTTGGGAGTTGAAACTACTAGCGATAGCTAAACGGGTGATGGTTGTAGCCCTATCGATACNGGGTGGATCCGAGAAGTGCCGGTTAGAGCCGGTGCTTCGCGCCGCGCTGCCGGTTCGCCCGGCGGACGGAGGAAGCGGTGCGCCCGGTCTAAGGCCGGGCCTAGGTGTGTGTGTGTGGGGGGAAAGCGGCGCGGGGAAGGTAAGCGATGAGGGCGGTCGGCGTTGACAGGTGCCCCGCGGCGTGGGGAGGGAGCGGGGCTTTCCTCGGGGCGGCCCCCGTTTTTCCCCTTTGCCTGAGGGGGCCGAGGTGCCCCCCCCGCCTGAGG
>VZTM01026800.1:90189-109964 GCA_013400555.1 Jacana jacana | reverse complement strand
TCCAGTCACACTTTTGTGGAGAGTAAGGTTTGTTTTGAATGAAAATGCCAAATACAAGTCTGATCAAGATGGAAGTAGAAGATGTCTCTGCAGTAGCAGTGCAAGGGAGGCACCCCTTATTCACTGTACTGATGGCATTCCAAAGACCTCTGCAGTTAGAGCACTTTTCTTCTCAGGGAACCAAAATATCATATGGTACAACTATTACTTTTTGTGTAGTTCTAGAAACGTTTAGTGTGAGCATTGTGTTAATGTGCAGACCAGTGCTGCTGGAACAGTCTTTCAGAGTGCCTGTAGGTAGCTCTTCCAAACTTTACAGGCAACTAATTTTGAGTTGTATAATAGTTCTGTAGGGATTGCCATGGTTCATAAACAGAGCTAGTTGTGGTAGATTTGATTAAACCCGAGTACGTTGATTTGCGCCCCTGTGGCAAGAGTTCTGTTAATCATTGCAGTAGGTCTGTGTCAGGAGTGTGTTACCTAACACTGAAGATGACTTCATGCCGGAATTTGACACGCAAGGCTTGCAGTCTAGTAATTTTTAAAAGATTAAGCGAGCATTTTCTTTTAAGGTTTTTGTCTAAGTTGGAAAGCTGTATTGAAAATAAGTAACTGGCTTGGCCAATTACTTCAACTTTTTAGCAGTGTATCTGTCCTTTTCTATAATCAACAAAACTGGAGGTGAAAATTATCTTAAATGCGCATTTTTATGCTAATTCTGTCAGTGAAATAACAATTAACTTGGAGAAAGGTACTTCATTTCTGACATGTGTAACCTCAAATGAGTTGAGGAAACACTAAGAAATGCATAAGAATATAGATATTGTTTTTATAGATTAAATGGGTTACATTTTTTCAGGTTTTAATATTTTTTCCCACCCTCACAGGAAGGTTGGATTTTTTTACTGTGTATTTGAGTGTTCATAAAACACCCAGACAAAAGCCAGAAAGTGTAAAGGCTAGAATCTCTAGCCTTGCTTGCAAACCACAGTGTGCCTTTGCCATCTATTTTGTATCGTGAAACCCAATCCTAGTGCTTAGAATTGAGGATGAAGACAAAACTCTGAATTTCTTGAATTCACTTCAGCCATGACCTTAATATTGACTATTTCTTCAAAATTGAGGGGATTTTCAGGGAATCAATATATGAATCCACTGTCATAAACTTTGTACAATAAGTGTTGTTGGCATCTATTCTTTGTATTAACCGCTTCCAATCAAAAAAGGCTTTTTGACTTTGTTCAGTGTTGTATCGTGTTAAAGAACTTTGTATTGTGACCTTCCATATCCTGAACTTTTTTTTTTTTAAAAATTAAATTTTTTTTGCAATACAATTCTACGAACTCTTCTTTATTTTCCGTATGAGATGTTGCCTTTAATGCAAAGCTCCTAGTCTGCTTCTAGCTATCTGTGCCAGCAGGTATATGTTCCACAGGAAAGTGTGCAGATAATGAACAGCAGTGGGAAATGAACACTCTGCTCCATATCAAAGCAGTTCTCATGTTCTGGGCTAGGAGAGAGGCTACTGTGATTAGAACAAAGCTTCCAACTATTCTTGTTACAGAACCTTTTCCAAGTCCCCTACTTGAATTTTTGTGAGCTGGTTAAATATCAAATGCGGCCTGGAATTGTACTGGAAGAATGAGGTTATGATTCTCTTCCCAGCTTGGCACATACAGCTGTCATGGTTAAACTGACAAAAATAATACTGCTTACAGTAAATTGTGGATGGGTTTCAAGGATTGCATGTCATGTTACCTCAAAGATCTCATTTATTTTGAAATGCCAGATGATACCTGATGGCTTTCTGTGGCAACCTGGGTTTGGCTCCATGTTTCGAAGATAAGGAAGAAAAAAAAACAAACAACAAAAAGAAAAAACCAAACACAAAACCATGCAAGTAATATTATATATTCTAGTGTTAGCTTCTTATTTTCAAAATAAGGACCTTCCTAGCAAGTTTTACAGAACTGTGGCCCTCTACTTTTGGGGATGAAATGAAGTAACTAATTAAAAAAGTGACTTGTGGTTTACCTATATTTTGTGGTAGCAGAGTTAGTTAAATAAGGCAGAGGACTCTTCTTAAAGCTGTTGCTCCATGTTCCTGCAGAGCCAGGTACTTTGTTGGCATGGCAGGTTATTGTAGTTCTAGAGATTATTTTTTTTTAAGCAGCAGATTTATATCATGCTAACACACTTCCTTGGTATGTAGACTTTTCATCAAGAATGTGGCCTGAACTTCATTCTGTAATCACTTGTAATAAATGACACTTTCCCTCTTTCCACCCCAATAAATGCCAGGATTACAGGGAACAACGTAGGAGCAACGGAAGAATTCTACTCAAAAGTACATGGCTGCAAATCCTGAAAGCAGGAGGCAGTGCTTGTCATCCTATGGATTGGTAATATCAAGGATTTTACAGAACTTTGGGTATTTCTGGAGATCAGGACTTGATCAAGCTCTCATGCCTTATTTGGTCTTGCTGGGTGGGTGAGTCCCTCAAATGTGGAAGCATGGCAGTGAATTCCCCAGTGGAAATGCAGAGGCTGCCCAGGTTACTTGCTGTCATGGTGGAGTTGGCAGCTAATGTCAGCTGTTGGCAACAGGGGAGGAATTGTAGTTAATAGATAAGTAGAAGCAAGCAGTGATACCACAGTCCTGTATGCTTGTAGGATACAGCAGTGTCACAGGAGTGCATGTCTGGGGAAGTTGCTATCCTGGTGTTATGTGGAGAGTTTATCCCAGTTCTCCATTGCCAGGACACACAGGTGGCAGAGAGGGTATTAGCAACTGGAATCAGCTGCCCAGGGAGGTGGTGGAGTCACCATCCCTGACTGTGTTTAAGAGTAGATTAGATGTGGTATGGAGGGATATGGTGTAGGGGAGAACTTTGTAGAGCAGGGCTGATGGACTCGGTCTCAAGGGTCTCTTCCACCCTAAATGATTCTATGATTCTAACTCACTCCAGGGCTGGACTGGCATCTGAAAGAGCTTAAGCATTAACTCAATCTAATGTGTTTAGTAAATGAACTGTTACATCTTTTGTTGCTTCTTTATGTTCTTCCATTTATGTGAATATCTGTGTTCTCTTTCTCCAGAATCCATTTTTATTATTTTGTTGAAGTATGCTCTCTGCTTGACAGGAGCTGTCTAAAAGACTTCAGGGTGGTATGGATACACAAGCCATGTGCATTTAACACATGGAGAGATGGAGAAGGGAGGATGAAAATCCGGTCTGCCTGCAGAGAGAAGGGAAAGGAATAATTGCTTGAAGTAACAAGGGAGATGTCTTAGAGATTGTTATTACTACTTAGCCCAGCAAGGCTACTGGGAAGTATTACTTGTTAGCAGGCAGTTATGACAGTGTGGTGCTTAACACAGTGAGTTATTGGTCTGTAGCGCTTGTGTCTTGTTAAACAGGTAAATTTATTATTTGCTATTTGCTCTCTTATAAAACTTCTATTTATAAATCTGTTGCTACTATTTATAAAACTTCTTTAAAAAATGAATAAAACTTCTTTTCTTTCCCCTCCCTCATCCTTGCATACCTATGCATTGCAGACCTGATACTCTTTGCAAAGCAGCCAATGTGATTAGCATCTGTAAAGTGTAAGGGTGCAAACTGTAATGGAGGTGTGTAACAGCACCAGTCAGTGCAATCTCATTGCCAAGGCAACTTGAAAATCTCTGAAGTCGGGGTTAAGGTTTAGTATATGGCTGGTAAAGGGAAAAGGAGGAATGGAGCTCACTACTCTTTCTTGAAAACAGCTAACCTGCAGGTAAACGGACTCTTTTCAGGGCAGCTGTGGTGAATTGATGGATCATTTTAAATCCATGCTGCTCAGTAGGAAAAGTACATAAAATAATATAAAAAATTGTTTGGTGTGTTTTTTTTCCAGTCAGTTGCTCATTATAGCTAAAGATGTTTAACCCCTTGGCATCAACGCAGGGGTGGGTCCCAATCCACTGGCTCTCGTGCTTTGTCCCTATGGTCTGGCCCCGCCATCATTTGGGCTTTTGCTGGCCCTTACACTGACCTGAGTCAATGTAAAAGCCCTGCAAAACACTACTTGTTGTACTAGTTTTCTGCTGGGTGAACAAGCTGAATCAGTTTGCTACAGGCTGACAAGTATCAAAGTCAGTAGAAGGGGACAGAGATCAGTACCTCCCCTTACGATGATTGCTGAGGGTTCAACTTTGCCTTTGCTTGCAAAGTAATTACCTTTGGCTGCCTCTTTTTATGGTACGTTATTATAACCAAATGGTCATGACTTTTTTTTTACATGGGCTATAATATATATATATATATATATATCTACATATGTGCACATGAATAGATAGTGAACCCAGTTCTGGTATTAAACAGGTCTTGAACGCAGTAATATACTAAATATGTTTATCTAAAGGTATCGGTGAAGGGGGAAATGTAAGAATAGAAAGATGAAAGAAAAAAACTGCTTCAGGAGTTCATAAATAGGATATCTTGACCTGATCTCCCTGGATAACGTGTATGCTCAGTTACCTTAGCTGCAAGGGTTGCCTGGAAATTTAGGAGTAGGAGGGGAAGCCAATCAGACTTTCACGATGTGTGACTGGTGAATATGTGGGCTCATTAATCCCTGTCAGCTTTCCTCAGTTTGCCTATGCTTTATCTAGGTTAGTGCTCTAGGTATGGGGCACTGATGGCAGCTTCTGTCCTCCTTTGAGAGTTTTCTGTTACTTAGGGATGATTCAGGGTCTCCAGCAGCAGCTGCTGAACTGCTGGATTTCAGGCTGGGTTATTAAGGTAACCCAAAGCTGGCATTGCTTTTTGTGACAGAAGTTAAGCAGCTGTGTCAAAGCAACACGAGCCGTTGTTGTAGTAGAGATGGAAGACAGAGAGGGGAGAGAAGATAGGGCAGGGGCTGGTCCAACTGCTGGAGACCAAGCCATTTTTATGCCCGTATTCAGTTCCTGAACCTGGCTGATGAGAGAGAACTGCTAGTTTTTCTTTAAAGCAGCCTGTCTCATTATAGAAAACTCATGAAGTAACACGAGGGCTGTGCAGGGACTAATTCTGGAAGGTGCTGAGATTTTGAGTAACGGCTTGGTGAACGTGCTTGACTCCCACCCAAAGCCAGTGGGAGTTCAGGGTATTCATACCATTCCAAATAACATTTTTTATTCTAAAGATGTCTTGATAAAAGGAACTTGTAAAACAATGATTTGTTTTCTTTCTGTTCTGTGGGTATAAATTATAACATATGCATGAAAAGGAAATGGGTAACCGTTTTCTGTTTTAAAAAATGGCTAGAAACAAGCATCAGTGTCAAAGGCAAGGACATATGAATCTTATTTGATTTAAAACTGTTTCTGTGCCAAGTATGTGTGGTTTTGCTAGCTTGAGAAATAAATCCACTGAATGGCCTTAACTGATAACATATTCTTTCCTGCATTGGTTCAGAGAAAACTGATAAATTTTAGGTAACAAGTTTTAAATTTACTGAGTCTTGCTTTCAGCTATAGCTGCCTGTTTTTCTGGATTTAATAATGCTAGCAACTTCCAAGGAGGGATTGGTTTTCATCGCTGTAGATTTACACAGCTCCATCAGGAGCATAAACAAAGCCTCATATTCCATAGCAAAGGAATCTAAAATTTTACATAAAGCTTCTAGTTGCAGCAGGCTACTATACAGAGTGACATTATTTATTATGTTAAAATGGAGGCTTTTAATAGGTTAAGCTCACAAATAAAGATTAATAGTTGATAGAGTAGTACTTGTGATACTTTGATGAAAAGCTCTGCGTGTTTTACGCTGCCCTGCACTTGGCTCTTAATATATCAAAGCTGCTTGTGCTGGAAATGCGCAGCTGTGGGTGAGAAGCTGAAGCAGTGGGCAGACGGGAAAGTAGAATGTGCACACGAGCTGAATGCTCTTGAGTCAGCGGTGAAGTAGCAAATAGTGCATGACAAGCTGTCTTTTAAGACTTCAGGCTTAATCAGTTCTGATCTCGGTCGTTTGCTTCCCTTGGAGTATAGCTCCAGGACCTTGCAGACTCAAGAACCCAGAACTGGAGCAGAGGACAAGCTGAGGTTTGGGGATTTTTCTTCCCTGGAAAAACCTGTTTTTTTCTTTAAGGAAAAAACCAAAACCATGCTGCAGAAATCTAGTGTGGTTAAGAAGGCTTTGAGCTCCTTTGAGTTGCAATAGCCCTCTTGTAGTATTCAGAATTTTCTCTAAGGAAGGCCTGTTTGCCATTGATTTCAACTCTTCCTTCTCTCATCAACATCCTACCCTTAAGTGAGTTCTAATTATAGTAATAATTGCAAAGGGCAAAGGAGTCCCCTACAGCTTCTAGATGACAATTTTCTTTCTTGTGTCCAGGTAAACATTCTTTTGGTGTCTGTATTGAGGGCAGGGAGATGAAATCTCTGTGGTTGCTGCCTCTCGCTTATAGTCCAGCTGGTGATAAAATTACAGCCTGGTATGTAGGAGAAATCCTGCTTGTGCTGGCATGAGAGAACAAGCTGGGAGGGGCACAGTAGGGCTGGTTATTTTGGTAGCTGTGCCAGTTTACACAAGTGTTGATCATTTTTAGATAGAAACGTGACCTAAATAGTGGCCATATCTGTGTGTAGAGCATGGAGGAAGAAACACACAGATTGGGAGGCAAATCCAGTAATTTTCTAGAGGCTGTCCCTGCTATATGTTGAAAGAACGGAGGAGGCAAAGAGTGCTGGAAAAAATACTATCTGGAGGGGAAGGCTTTGATTGTAGACCCTGAGTTCCTCCCAACATCAGCATTTCTGTTTGCATCATTAGCGTTCATTTAGCTCACAGCTGTATCTTTGCCGTCTTCATAGGGTTAAGCCAGTGACTTTACAGTTTTGTAAGGCCATAGGTCAGTGAGGAAGGAGTAGCCTTTACCTTAATTCTTTCTTGGCCAATGTAATATGCTAAAAAAAATCAGAGAGCTTTTTTAGTGAAAGCTGTACATACTGATATTGAATCAGGTTGCCAGTGAGGCATGGGAAATGCATCCTGTGCAGCCAGGGACCTGGCACGCTGGGATATGCTAAGTAATGTCTTTGCTTTTTACCCCCCAAAATGGTGTGTGTCC
The DNA here is from genome assembly GCA_013400555.1 of Jacana jacana. Taxonomy (NCBI): domain Eukaryota; kingdom Metazoa; phylum Chordata; class Aves; order Charadriiformes; family Jacanidae; genus Jacana; species Jacana jacana. The sequence continues at coordinate 102,862 of VZTM01026800.1, read as the reverse complement.
CGAGAATGTCTCCAGTTGAGAGCGAGAAAGAATATATGCTGAGGAACGCTAACAAAAGGATTGCAGTCGTTTACAAACAGTGACACAATGTATAAGTTATATGCCTATGATTAGTAAAGGTTCAAAAATTAAGCTGCTGTGAAACTGCTCAGGAATATACTTACTAGGGAAGTGTTCAGCTATACCCAGGAAACTGAAACAAGCGTTTGTAGAGAATATTTACCTTGCACCTTTGCTCCTTAAAATTTTGTTTCATTTATTTCTTTAAATCTCATATTTAAATGCTGGGTTAATTCTGCTTTTAAATGCTCCAAGACCCCTGCGTAAGACAATTCTTCTGTAAAATTTCTCTTCTACCCATGTTTTCTGTAGCTTCAGGCATATTTTACTCTTCATCTCCCCCTGCCGGCGCTGTTGCGTGACTGAATGGGTTCTATGACATGATTTCAGGTATGGACAATTTCTTTGAAAAGACAGTTTAAAAAATATTTTGATGAATTAAATACAAATCACAAACTAAGCTCTCTGAGGTTTGACTGTAAACACACCCTCAATTTCCAGCAAACCCCTGAAAACCAGGAATGGAACTCTTATGGGGGAGCAGTTCATCTTCACACTGCCAGTTAGCCACTGTGTGCAAAGCAAATGCACTACCCAAAGAGCTAAAAAACCCGAAGTGAATTCCTTAGTTTGTGTATTTGAATGGCAAAATGTGAATTTTCAATTTACCTTTTTGCTTTCTGGGTGTCTTTGAACAGTTTTGATGCTAATCAGTCCAAGCTGAGAAGTAAGCAGTGATATTAAGAAGCATTTTAAACTATATTAGAAATGTTGTATTAAATAGAAGAAGTTCTCAAAAAATGGGAAAAGTCCTTTTCTATAGAGAATCGGTTACCCACTACTCAGTTCCAGAGGGACTAGAAATTACTTTCTTTTTCTCCCACTTCAAATTCAGGTCAGAATAGATGCCTGGGAGCATGCTCTGCTCCCCTAATTTCCCTTTTGCTGGTATCTCTCTGCGTTGGGTGGTATAGTCACTATGTCATCTGGGCTGTGTCACTAGTTTGGAACCTACTCTCCTTCCCAATTCTTGGGTTATTTTCATTCTATAGCCTTTTCCTGAACATCTGTTATTTTCTTTGCATGCCTTGAGTGGCTCTGCTGGAAAAGAGTTTTTTCTTCATTTATTTTGGATAAATGGGAAAACGAAGCACTTGTGTTCTTTTGAATCCATGGATAAGACCTGTGTAACTTCCTAAGGCACCATGTATTGGCTTCTGGTTTTATTCTATGAATGTGCAACATAACATACTCTATATGATTTTCAGACATAACTGAATAAATAGTTTCATTATGTAGGATGGATGAGATTTAAAAATCAAACTTACAATTCTCTGATGGCCTGTGCTTAAATGTCTAGCAATATTTTCCATTACTAATAACCTGGCAAAATATGTCTAATGAGTTATGTCAGCTAAGAAGGAGACAGTGGCCTGGGGTGTTCCTCTGCTGTTTTGCTTATTTATGGTGAATCACAATTGTCTCATGTTTCATTTCTGTGTTTTGAGAAATTGATTTAATTCATTGCTTCCAGCTCAGGTCCTGTCCTAACTGCCTCCTCACCCTCCGGTCTTCTCCTGGAATTATATGACTGTCTGCCTCCATGGGCTGGTTTGTCCAGTCCTTTCAGTCTGGGTGCATTTTCTCTCTTGAGGCTGCAGTCACTGTACAGCTCAAGGCATCCATCTCCAACCATCCTCTATTGAAATCTCTCTGTGTGCACAATTTTGGTTGTATAGCAGAATTCCTGGGGTCTTTGTTTCAGCTGGGGGTTTCTGTTCCATGAAAGGGATGTGTAATTACTCACCTCCATGAGGAGGGTGACTGTTCTCTTGCACCAGCTTCAGTGAAACTTTTGGCTAGGTGTTCAGAGAAACATTTCACTGTGATCATGCCACCAGGTATCCCCAGACTAGTCACTAGAGGTCAACATCATCATCTTCTAATAGAGCACTCAATGCCATGTAATTAAAGGACTGTCTCTTGCGTGTAGCAGTTCATTTCTCTAAATGCTTTAAATGTTCATGGTGGGATGTTACTGTCTGCCACTGTCCGAGGTTAGGAGGATCAAAGATGTAAACCAGGAGTTAGTAGCTCCTCACAGTGTGGGCTTTGTAAAGGTACCAGGAGCAAGGAAAAAAAAAAAAAAATCCGAAGGCCTTTGCGTTTCTGTGCCTGAGGCTGCTTTTGATGAGTGCCTTGGGTGACAGCAAAGCCAACGGGGTAGAGCAATAAAGAACACTTTTCTGGAGCCAGTGCTGTGTCTCAGTTGCAGGTCTTCCAGCTAATGTGTGTGTAGACAGGAACTCCTGTCGGTACAACATGTACTTCTTTAGCACCATAACTCTTGGGGTTCCCTAGGATTTTCCAGGTTCAGAAGCATTACCTCTGCATTTCTACCTGCAGAGATGTTTTTTACTGTTTCTAGCTTGGACAAGCACACAGTTTCTCTGAAGCTTCTGAGAAACTGTTCCATAACAGGATGGAAGTTAAGAAAACTGAAACCAGGGAGGAGGAGTCTTAATACTGCATCATTTCATAAGCAGCTGAAGGAACAAAGCCTGGCCGACAGATCAGTGTCCCTTAAGATTTCCTCATAGTTGGGGTATTTAAAAGTGACCTCCCTCCTACAGATTTTCTGCTGTTTAACTTAATCTTGCAGGCTTCCTCTTGGCTGGAACAGTTGCAGGATCTTCTTCCCCTAGGTAGTCAGTTGCCTGTTTTCATGCAACTCGAAGGAACTCTGTTTACCTGAGACTTCTCTTCTTCTGTTAAATTTGTGTGGTTATTATTCTTGTGTTGAATTTTGGTGGTCAAATCAACCACCAAATTCCTTATTTATTAAGGGGATGATACAGATGACATAATTACTTTAATATTTATTCCTTACCTAACGTCCTGTGGGACTATGATGTAAATAGCCTTCATCCTAAAAAGTCTGCAGAAACCATATTCGTTACTATGAAAGCAGTACCCTCTGGGTTTAATCATCCACTCTGTATTTAATGAACTTAGAGGTGAAGAAATCAATACTTAAAGGGAGAGCATGCACCAGAGTTTCAAGTGTGCAACTATATATACACCAAATCTCTTTTCAGTTTATAACTTCATCTGCAAGGTCTAAGAGGAGCATGAAGACTGGGAAGAGAAAGGGAAGATGGGCCTGTCCAAAGACACAGAATTAGATTGCATGGGAGTAATTATCAAGACTTTAACTAGTCAGGATTTTCATTGTTACTGTTGCTTCTGTTGAAAAGTTGCTCACCATTTCCTTTCTGTTTTTTTTTCTAAAAACATAGCGTTCATGTCAAATTTCTAGAACTTGAGCCAGTAATGTTTTTATTTGTTAGACTGGAAAAAAAAACAACCCAGTATTTTACAAACTTTTTTTGTTCTCGCCCTGTAGGAGTTGTCTTCTCACTTACTGTCAAGAGACTTGCCAGGAGAGGGAATGCAAGGCTGCCCTCTGTTCTGGTTGGGCTGCTGTGCACTGCTGTCTTCTGTTTTAGCTAATGCGGCTTGACTGCTTCTGGGCTGTAAGTATGCCCATGGGCTGTGCCAGGCAGCTCTCCCAGCTCCTCTGGACTAGCTCAGGATCTCTGCACGGTGGTGCTTTGTCGGGGGGGCAGAGTCATACTGCGATGAGGAGACTAAAGGCCACATCATTGAGATGCAGTGGAGGTAATGGCACAATATAGGTGTAGGGTGTAAAAGTTCTGATCCTGTTTTCTGTGCAGAGCTGGTGTGTCACCTCTGGTGGGCTGCCAGCGCTGTGTCTTGTTCCCTGTGTCAGTCTGGAGGAGGGCTATCCGTCTGGTGTATAGAGTTGTTGTCAGGGCTAAGCTGAAATCCCATCAATAGTGTGACCTGGCACAAACCAATGGTACTGCTGAGGGAGATGGCTCTGCTGCCCTCTCCTCCCTCCTCTAATCTCCCCTCTCTGCAGCTGCGTGCGTGGACAATGTCCGCATGGGTAAGCTAAACAGGCCTGGGGCAGAGGCCCAAGCACTAGTGCACTCTCTGTTCATACTGTAAAGCGTGGAATAGTCTACTGAGGGCCAGCCAGCACCTTTCCCAGTAATGCTGTGGGCGGCACTGGCCGGTCACTGTTTCCAGCTGGCACTCGGGATGTAGCCCTGTTGGTGACAATGAGGGAGTTTAGCTGTATGGACACAGGCTGCTCTTTGGAATAAGCAGGTATGAAAAGTAACTGTAGCATCGTGTCATGGTTCTTTAAACCTTGATAAGCTGACTGTGTCTAATTGCATATACTTGCACCCATATAAGTCGGATTTTCTTATTCCTGCCTCTCCCTCTGCTGGACCAAAACATAAATGAGCAATAGAAATATGAAAGCATTTCAAAACCTGTTTCATGAAATGCTATACCTAGGTTTTGTGTTCCACCTGAGCATCTTTCATATGGTGGAAAGACCACCTGAAGTTGTAAGCATGCAAACACTGAACGCTAACCATGATGTCACCTGGGTTTGACACCTGGTGTCCTGAGATGCAGTTTTCACTCTCCAACAGCCAGTGTCAGGACCTGAACTGTGCTTGATAAAGCTGAGAAGCAACTGCTTCCAGGGCTGAAATCATACCAGATTTTGCACCTCTAAGAGTCAACTTATTTATTTAAAAGTAAGATTTCTTCCAGCATGTTGGAGCAGGGATTTCCTGAAGGAAAAGAGCAGAAGTCTCTAATGGAAGGATTGCTTTCATTATATCCAGAGGCCAAAGTTTTGCACATGCTGTGCTGAAAGTGCTTTGCTTAACCATTCCTTCACAGAATCGTTGTGGTTGGAAAGGGCCTCCGGGATCACTGAGTCTGACCACGCACACACAAAACCCCTCTACGTTCTCAGCCACTAGAGCGTGCCCTGAAGTGCCACATCGACATGTTTCTTAAATACTGCCAGGGAACCTCAGAGTAGGTTCTAGTCAGCAGAACTGACCTCTTAATGAAACTGAATGGACAGGTTTCCTATTGCTTTTGATCCCCAAAATGCACTGCTTTCACCTCAAAACTGCAGAGTTCACCTGTTTCCATAGAATTATTGCCGTTTACCTAATCGTTCCTTTATTATTGTTAGAAGGAAGCACAGACATAGAGCTCTTAACATCTCTATTAGCACTGCATTCAAGCTAAAAGTGGATTTGGTTTCGTAAGATAAAATCCCAAAGAGATTGCATTTTATGCTGAGATAATTTGATACTGTTTTGTTTCAAGGTTTGCTCTTGATGTGTAGGTTTCCTGTTAGCCTAGCAAAGGTCTTCTAACATGTCTGTTTTCTTCATTCTTCTTTTCACAAACTAAAATAGCCTAGTGGTGCAGAGACTGTCAGCATTACCTTTGTTGCCTCTTTACACTTGTCTTTTACACAATAATTTCTGGGAAACAATCCTATTCCTGGAAATTCATCACATTCCACACAGTTGTGTGGCCTCAGTGATGGTGTTCTTCCACTGAATCACTTGAAGCAGCCGAACTTCCATTTGTGTTTGGGATTCCTGGAAGGTTTGTCATATACAGTGCTCTGAAAATGCAATACAGCAGATGAAGCCAGGCATAGAGAAATGCACAGTCCAGTCTCTTGTTTTTGGCCAGTCTAAAGGGGAAGTTGTGGACTGCACAGTCTGAGTCTTAAAGGTCTTGTGTAAATATATAATCTTTAGCCTCTTGCTGAACAAAGACTCATCGTACCATATACAGTCCGGCCAACAGCAAGGCCAAAGCAGCTTGCATGGCTGTCTCATCCCCTTACGTTTGTGCCATAGTAAAGGATCCTACCTCTCAGCTGCACACAGGCTTGTTTTAGTATGGGGTTGTGACTCCATGCAGAGACATACAGCCGCGATTCTAAATGCTTTAGTGTGATAGTTGTTCGTGTAGATAGAAACTTCTGGCAATGCAGCCTGGGCTGCTTGGACAACTCCATAAATCACATCCACCAGAAACACCTAGGGCTGTGAAGAGGGAAGAACAAAGCCCTCAGGCTACAATCTTTCAACTATCAAATGGCTCACAGGCAGAGCTCGGAGGATACAAATGCACTTCTAGAAGTAAGGACAAAGAGACTTTTAAATGTGGAGTCACTGACCCAGCTGAATTTGGTGTAGACCCAGTGGGGAGCCAACCTTTGACAACCTAGAAAAGTGAAAGAGTCAAATGCATGCTGTGTGTATGATGCCTGACTAGTCGGACTGATGAGTGTAGGCCAGAGATTGCTGTTATGTTTGCCCTCTCACCACAAGAGACTGTTCCGAACAGTCTTCCTGATCGTTACTCGCTTTGGAGTCTGTGCCCACCGTGGCCTTTATGCCAAAGGAGTCCTGGAGCAGTGAAGTCTTCTGGGTTGTTCCCCTAATGAAGTAGTGTGAAGTACCCAGAGCTGAAATTGTAAACCAACGCTGAGTTTTTTGGTGGTTTGGAGGTTAGATTCAAACTGATTCTGAGTAAAGGGCAAGGCTCAAACTGAAAAACAACAGAGGAAAAAAAGCTTTTTAACTGTGTGTGTTGAAATGAGGGCAAGTCTGAAGGTAGGTGTAGTTGCAGCGGGGTCCGATGCATTCCATGTGAGCGACTGTCAGCAGATGAGTAAGCATGAAGCACAGTGCAGGATGTATGCCGACAGCCGCCGTCGGACATCCTGCTGGCCTGGACCTCTCTCATGTATAAGCAGCAAAAGTGTATCCATTCATCCTCTGCGTGGGCCTGCTCAAATGACGCAGTAGAACTGGGGGAGCTGCCTTCTGCCGTTACGCTAGTGGTCTAAGGAACTCTCCTGGTACCTGAGTGAGGGTGTGGGCACTTTCAGTCTGTCACACCTCCATCGACGGCAGCAGAATGTATATGGCCTACAAGCTGCGCTTCCATGCCTGAACTTTCACTGCATAACAGCTCGGTGATGCTTAGCACTGTAAATCCAAACAGATGATTACTTTTATCTGACTGGAGTCTTGTCCGTTATAAAGCTGCTGAGCCCACACAGAAGCCACCAACCAATACTGTATGTTTTGCTCCTTACCACCTATGTCTGTGTCAGATAATCCCTTTGCAAGTCAATTACTGACTAACTCATCCCCACTCCCCTGAGACCTCCTCTCTCCTGCCAAGGCACAGGATCTCAGAGAACCATGCAGCATGTGGGTTTTTTCGGTGTTGATCTGTTCCAGCAATTAACACAAAACATTGTTTATTTTAAGTTTAGGCAGCCAAGACTGCTGCTATATTTTAGTGCTTTCTAATTTTGAGAATCTATTCTAATCCTGACCCTTTCCCAGCTAACAAGCATACCATATGGCTGATTACTCAGGTTCCCATGCAAAGTAGGAAATTAAAAAGTCCAGATGATTAACAAACAGTTCTTTTTGTTTATTTTGAGATGACTCTTTTAAAATACCACGAAAAATGTAGGGACCTGCTTCTCAAACACTGACTTTATCATTTAGATGTGTAAAAAGATATTTTCATTAAGAATGTGCTGTTTGTGTTTTTAAATTATGATTTCTTGACACAGGTTTGCTTAGCAGTACAAGACCTGCAAGTGAGTGTTTAAAGACAGTGGACAAAAAGGTGGGTAATTGAACAATGGAATTTCATGGCAGGGGATGGAACTAGGGAAAAACGTTCCAAGATGAGGTGTAATGACAGTGAAAGACCTGGATCTTCCGTGGAACATCCAAGCTCAAAGTGTGATGCAAAGTGGACCACCACCAACACTGTTATCCCTTGGAAGTATGTCAGCCAGGGAACACGCTATGTAACCAGTGGCTCAGTCCAAGACATCACTGGAACCAGGGTACCAGCCAGGGTACTGGTCACTGCTTTGGCAAACAGAGACTGTCCTATAGTAGAGCCACTTAATATATAGGTTCTGTGCATAAATCTGGCTACGGGCAGACTGGCTCTGGGGAGTATCATGGTCTGGCTTGTGCAAGGGGCAGAAGGCTCTTGAGAAAACCAAGTCTGAGAGAAAACCCAACACCTGAACTAAGCCATGACTGTGGGAGTGCTTGAATGAGCAGAAGAGATGGTGCCCATACAGGAAAAAAAACCTGACTGCCTGCCAGACCAAGTACAGCAGTTCTTCAGAGAACATCATAGAATCATATAGGTTGGAAGAGACCCTTGGGATCATCAAGTCCAACGATCATCAAGTTCATCATAGGGTGCAGACTTGGGGTGGGAAGGCTGGGAGACAGGACCTGGGGCAGCCTCACTTATCACCTCAGGTGGGGATGGACTCTTGTCCTAAAACCCTCTGCCAGAAGGTTTGTCCTTGCTACTGCTTGTTTATTCCATCACACCCCATAAAGGTGCACTGGTAGTAATAAAAGCCTCTATTATTTTGAAAGTAGCATTTAATAAAGTGCTTCTTTTGAGCTTCAGCTGCTGGGGTCCATCCCTCTTGCCTCATGTGAGCAGCCCCCACTCATTGCATCCCAACTGAAATTAGGCAAGATGCTGTATCCTGCGAAGCACACGGCTCAGAGCTGAAAAGCCACACCAAGCAGAGCTGCATGGCTCCCCAGATAGGAAGACGTTTTCAGACAGGTCACTGAAGAAGACTTAATGATAATCAGAAGTGTAACAGAGGTAAAGCATCATTCAGATGTTGGGCCACAACAACCCCATGCATTGCTACAGGCTTGGGGAAGTGAAGTGTGGCTGGAGAGCTGCCTGGCAGAAAAGGACCTGGGGGTGCTGGTTGACGGGCGGCTGAACATGAGCCAGCAGTGTGCCCAGGTGGCCAAGAAGGCCAATGGCATCCTGGCTTGCATAAAAAATAGTGTGACCAGCAGAAGTAGGGAGGTGATTGTCCCCCTGTACTCAGCACTGGTGAGGCCGCACCTTGAGTATTGTGTCCAGTTCTGGGCACCTCAGCACAAGAGAGATATCGAGGTGCTGGAGCGAGTACAGAGGAGGGCAACAAAACTGGTGAGAGGCCTGGAGAACAAGGCTTATGAGGATTGATTGAGGGAGTTGGGATTGTTTAGTTTGAGGAAGAGAAGGCTGAGGGGAGACCTCATCACTCTACAACTGCTTGAAATGACATTGTAGAGAGGTTGGTGCTGTTCTCTTCTCACGGGCAATTAGTGATAGAGTGAGAGGGAATGGCTGCAAGCTGCAGCAGGGTAGGGTTAGGCTGGACATTAAGAAAAAATTCTTCACAGAAAGAGTAGTCAGACACTGGAATCAGCTGCCCAGGGAGGTGGGGAGTCACCATCCCTGACTGTGTTTAAGAGTAGATTGGATGTGGTGTTGGGGGATATGGTGTAGGGGAGAACTTTGTAGAGTAGGGCTGATGGTTGGACTCCCAAGGGTCTCTTCCAACCAAAATGATTCTACGATTCTATAAATCTAGGAGCTCCAGCCAAAGGTCAGGAAATGGGAGTTAGTCCTGTTTCTTTTGGCATGTTTTTAGCTCTCTGTTTTCTCAACAATACAAGGTACATGGGGACAGCTGTCAGTAGCTTCTCTTCAGAGAACTAGTTGGGCCAAATTCTTCCCTGATGTAATTGCACTGCTTCCATTGTAATCATAGCAGTGATGAACGTGGCTCCTTTTTACTTAGGAACAACAACAGAGTTCATCAGATTAAACATCCGCTCAGTGTCTCCCTTGATTGAAGCAGGTTTAAGCACGTAGAAACTGCTGCAGGTTTAAGAAACGATAGCATATTCTTCACCTTGCCTCTGCCCAGACTCAGCCCGGAGCATCCATGCCATTTATTTTAAAAGTCTGTATTTCCAGTGCACTGCTATTATTTAAACATCTGGTGCACTTAAAAATCATATTTTGCAAACAGTAATCCAGGGGGAGAGGGGTTAAAATGTAAAACTAGAGAAAAAGCAAACTAGGGGAAAAGATAAACTTTGACAGAAACTTCAAGCAGCCAAGAAGCACCAGAGCTGTCAAATAATGCATTCTGGATTTCAGCTGAATCAATCACAGAAGCAGCTTTTCAGTACTTTGTCTGAAAGCAATTTAGCTTTTCTGTGTTAACAGATTATGTGTTTTCAACAGTTGTTGGAGAGATGATTTATGAAAAGCATTTTCATTGTGGGTGTGTGTCTAAGTTTAGACAAAGCTCTTGCACTGAAACCCCTGTTTACTTGCCCAGATCTCTCCTGAAGCTGAGAAGGGAGCCAGAGTCTGTCCAGCTCTGCGTGGCACCGTCCCCTCAGCTCCAGCTTCAGGGCAGCTCTCGGCACTCCAAATTTTTGGGTATTTTGGGTATGGGGATGCCTTTGAGTTTTTTCAGGGTGCATCCTCAAATTATCAAGGGATTGGAGAGGAAAAAAAAAATAGAGAGAAAACCCTGAGCAGGAGTCGGGAGAAGGTGGGAGCTGGATCCTGGTGGATGCTATGTTGGTGCCAAGCAAGGTCTTCAGGGTACAGTGTCCTGAACCTGGAACACACCTGGGAACTGGCCCACAGGTCCATGAATTGGGGATAACTGTCACATAAGCACTGAAGGTGTCATCTGCTGGGTTTGGAGGCTGGTCTGTGCTATTTTTAACTTGGGTGCAAACTGGCACTGCTCTGGGTTCTGTTGTAATGTAAATGCTGCAAGGTAGCACTTGGTAGCAGCAGTAATGCTGTTGGAGTTTGTAAATTATGAATGACAGAATAGGACAAGTGGCAGCAAAGGCAAATGTGCTAACTTTGCAGTAATAGCATTTTTTATGTGACCTGTCCCACAGTCCTCTGGAGTCAATGAAAAACAAAGAGGCAATTGGAAATCAAAGCATGTCAAACGCTTGCAGTCATCCAGACAGTTGAATTCTAGTTTTCTTGCCTATAATTTCAGTAGAAACATTACTTTTAATAAAAGTAATGTTCCCCAAATACTTCAGATGTCGCCTGTCTAGATGGTCTTAAAATAATGCAGGAATTCACAAATAAATTATGGTTTTCTGCAGGCAGCAGAATTTTTCCAGTGGAGCAAAGGTTCATATGTTTAACATCAAATGTGGATTTTTGGGCCTTCTTCCACCAGAAACTCACATACCAGAACTCCATCCCCAAACCCATCAGCTATAATGACCCATGGGCCAGGTTTTCTATTGCATTATCAGTGACCTTGCCTGTAATTATTCTTCAGGGGGGAAGCTTAGCTCAATTCTCCAAGTACTGCAGCAACTCTGAACAAAAATAACTCAAAAGTCCACAACAGGAAACGTTAACAATGGCAGGATTACTGGCCACCGTGTCACCATAAACTAAACGAGCGACTGAGAGGGAGTTCAGGGAAAAGCAGCACCATGATTAGGTAACGGGAGGGACTGACTTATGAGAAAAGATTAAATGAGCTAAGTCATGACGAAAGGGTGAACAGAATAACTGCCTGCAAATGTTTGAAAGAAGAAACCACCCAGGGCAGGGAGGGATTCTTTAAGCTGCTGCCAGGAGTTAAGAGTAATGGAAAGAAACCAATAAAAAGCAGCAGTCACCATAACCATTTCTCTAGCTCAAAAAAGAAGACTGGTGCTTTTGTCCATATTGGAAACCTTGCTGGTTTGCCGTTTTATTCCTCAGCTGTATCCCCCAAAGCATGGGGCTAATGCTTAAAATGACGTAATGCTGCAATATTGCTGAAATCTCTTAGACCGGTGGCTCTGAAGGACTGTGAGGGAGCTATGCCAACAGCCTCTTCCAGCTCCTGCCAGATTCAGACCCTCCTGTCTCGAGGTGCCTCAGAAAGCCTGGAGGCTTCAGCTGAGGAAAGCAGCTCTGCAGGGCAAAGCACTTAAGCAAACACTTCAGTCAAATGATGAACCGAACTCCCACAGCTATAAATCACATCGGTGATTCCCAAATGAGGAACCCGAGCCTGCCTTTTAACAGTCCCTGAAGCGGATGGGTCAGAAAGTGCACAAAGTGAGAATTACCCACAGCCATCCGTGGCAGACCTTCCGTCCGCATCCCAACCCAGTTAATATTTTTGCAGCAAATCAGCTGTTATCCCTCATGTTGTATTTGTTTCCATTAACTCCCCCCCAGTGGGCTTGTATATTTGTATTTCTTTGTTTACATATTTGTAGTGTCCCTAAGGGGGTTGATGCTATCCCTAAGGTTAGGGGGCAAGTCATTAGAGGGCAAGTACCTCCCTCTAATGCAGAATTTGTCCTGTCTCTCCGTTCTGCCAGAGATATAAATCTTTCCTGGAAATGTTGGACAAAAGTCCTTCCAAATATGTGGTTTCTTTCAGCAGCAGTTTTCAGTCTGCGCTTTTTGAATTGCTGGGCCAGAAGTTTGTGTTTCCAATTGTCACTCTTCAAGACACTTTTCTATTGTTAGCGCCATCCCGGGCGCTTTACAGCCTGCTCCCTTTAGAGTCTTTCCACGGCCCTGTGCGTTGAGGATGGATCTTTCCATAACAATTTCTGCTGCCGGCCTCCAGCCAGGGACCGCAGCCGCCCCTCTCCACCCGCAGGGACATCGCACGGCACCCACCGCACTTTGCGGAGGAGAAGAAACAACCCGCAAGCCCAGCAGGCTGTAACGCCGCACGTATTCAGCCAGCCCCCACCTCGCAGCTCCCCCCGGGCGCCGCCGCCGGCCGCTCCCGCTGGGGATGGATGCCGCCGGCCCTCCCGGAGGCCTC
>VZTM01026800.1:61881-89592 GCA_013400555.1 Jacana jacana | reverse complement strand
CGCCCACCGACGGGCGGGCGGAGGGGACGCGGGGAGCGAGGTCCCCTCCGTGCCGCGGAGGGTCCCTGCCGCCCGGCCGGGAGGGGAGCGCAGCCCCTGGCGGCACTGCGAGCCTCCGGCGCTCGTGGTTCTGTTTTCGAGGAGATTTAAAAACAAACAAGCAAACAAAATAAAATAAAATACAAAAGAACAGACCCCCCGTCCTGGTTTTAAAGGGGTTTAACAGCAGCTGCGCCTTGTCGCAGTGTGATGGGCGGTTTTCTTCGTTATTCACGAAATGCAGTTTGTCCAGTTCACTGGAAAGAGTTGATCAAGCAAAATGAGAGGCTTGGAAAGACTGCCAAATGTATCCTGCTATAATTTCATTAGGATGAAAATCTTTACAAATGAGGGATTTCGTTGCATGGATATGAGTTGTGGCTTGCCTTTTTGAATGTTTTGGACTTGTGGAATAAGTGCTTTTTGTGAGAAAAGACGCTGTATTATGAGCAGTGCTGTTTGAAGACACACATGTTCATGTTTGCTCCCATTAGAGCGTTGTTGGCTTGAATGATGCTGTTAAAAACTGTACGGGCAGAAGGGTGATAGACTTCTTTGCCAGATAGTGGAGAAAAAGAAGATGACAAGGCTGGAAATATATATTTTTTTTTAATCTCCCATCTCAATTCAGCCAAGCACACATGTTCACCCCAGTATATTAGACCTGCTTTTACTTTTCTTTTTGGCATGCTGAAAACAGCCAGGAGGGTAGCACTTGCTCCCCCAGCCCCACTCTCCTGGAAGTGCCCGTTTGCCACTATGGTGCAGATCAGCATCACGAGCCAGACTGAGCCCACCTCCAATTTCATCCCTAATTTTAACCTGGCTTTGGACGCCTGCTGTCTTGCGAGTGGCAATGCCCAGGGTGCCAGCGAAGCATGGCAGCCCGGTGCTGAGCACCTGTGGTATCTGAGTCATTTCCTTTCCCAGTTGTAGCCTGAGTTTGCTACATGTGAGGCAGCCGTGATGTTGTATTCTTCCATTCTGAATATTAACCAGCCCTGCTGGAGGGCAGCATATATTCCCTACCAGAACATAACTTTCCGTGGGCTTTTTTGTTATTCTTCCCTCTTGTGAGCAGTTCTAGAAAGCAACTTTCTGATGGAAAGCCTAAAAATCTAGTTACTTTGTGTGCCTTGTATTAGAGATGGCCTGTGCTGGCTGTCAGTGAAGAACAAAATCAGAGACTGCTGAATGAATTCTTCCCACAAGTTCCTTGCCTGAGTAAGGTACCGACTTGCGATCAGTCTCTGTCCCAGTTTGAGTTGATTTCCTGAGGCAGCCGCATCCCACCTCACTATCTGGTTTTTGAGGCCCACAGTAACGGTCTCTGACTGGGAGGGGGGCAGCATCCGGGCTGGGCAGTAGAGAGGGTTAAAAAATAGTCGGGTGGCCTTAGGGCCAGAGCAAGGACATAGAAAGACCCAAAATAAGGAATTGGGTCAGAGAGTGCTGGGAGGAGCAGTTCCCCTGATTGTCCATTGACCTCAGTTGCAACTTGTTGAAGTGGCCCCTATTCACCAGAAAAGGCACTTCCCAGCCCAAGCCTTTTTGAATGCTGTGAGAAGTAAAAAAAGAAGAAATCCTGTTACCTTCCAAACAATTCACAATAACAGGACCTGGAATTTAATTTTGCAGGATTTTTTCCTCTTTGAGAAAATTTGGTGAAAAGATATTGTCCTCGTCACGGAGTTGGGAAGGGCAGGGGAGGGGCTGTGTATTAAAGAAAACCCTGAAAATGAAACATATGACATCAGGGGGGAAGAAAAAAAAAAACAGAGACTACCCACAAATACTCCCCTAAAGCCCTTACTTAGTAAAGGAAGAAGCCGTTCTCCTTCCAAAATGATTTGTCAGAAGAATGGTAAGAAGTATTAGATTCTCCATAATGGAAACTTTACTCTCTTCTTCATCCCTTAGCTGTTTGCCCAGGGATTTTGTGCAACGAATTTCTGATGCAAATTCAAGCTATAGTGCAATGACTTTTGTTGGGGTTTGTGTTTCTAAGACCTCTTTCCCGCCAGGAAGATGCTAAGTTTGGACTTGCCGCCTTGGGCGTGCGTGAGAATGCCGTTTGCTCCATCGCTTTCATTCATAGCACGGGGCAGGCAGCGCTGTCTTCCTGTCCCCAGGCAGGCAAAGTGGCTTAGAGCTGTCTTTAAACTTCACAGACCCTGGGTCACCTCTCCTGCTCTGCGTTCCTTTTACGTTTCAGCACAAGCCGCTCATCAGGCACAGCATGAACTTCACAACTGTATCATCCAGGGGGTCAGAGGCTTGGGCCAGGATGATTTCTTTTTGGCGTTTTTTCCTAGTATTTGTTCAGGTCAGGTCTTGAAAAGGTAGGGTAATGCTGTGTGTGCGTGCTTTGCACGTTTTCCATTTGCTTGGGAGAATCCTGCACTAAGATACTGGGCATGTTTTTTCTGGGTTTTAGAGTAAAACAAATGCTTCCCCCAAAGCACAGAATGACACCCTTCTCCGTGGAAAGTTGCTCTTGTGGTGGGCGTACAAAATTCTGCTGAATTTGAACCAGCACGTGTGAAAACCTTTATTCCTGTAGAGTAGCATTGAAAATCCATTTCTCTCTTTGTCAAAGTAAACTTTAACTTTTCCACTGCCTTTCAGGTGAGCACCATCCAGCCTTTTATACCCACTTAAAGTCCTGAGCTAAACGATGATCTGCCGAAAATGGAGATGGTAGCTCACATCTCCCATTGGTGGCAATAGCACACAATGTTTTTGTAGTGATGGGATTCCAAAATGCAACAAGCCAGCAATAAGAGTGCTGAAGTGCTGAGAACATTTTCATTTTTATTTACTGAAAGCCCGACGGGATGTTGCACTACCTGCTTGCTCTAGAGCCTATAGGGAAGCAGAACACAGGTCAAGCCCTGCCCCGCACATGCAGCGGTGTGAGATCCCGAAACACGTGTGATTTACAGCAGAGTGCAGCAGCCCAGGAGCGCAGGTTGCTGTCAGAAAGCGGGTTTGGGGTTCTGAGTGAGCACCATTACTGAACTCATTTTCTGGTTGATGTGAGTGCTTGATGTGCTGTCTCAAAGGTAGATCCTTTTTGTGCAAGCTTATACAGCAAGACTGGTGTTCACAGACAATGTTGTCAGAAAAGCCCTTTGTTAAATGTAATGTTACTAAAAAGAATATTTGCTCCTCGCCATCATTTACCCGTGACAACATAATTGCAAAGACCTGCACACCTGCAGTAGTGTGGTCAGAATCCCCCCAGCAACTGCTTTGATCTCACAAAGTTTAGGCTTGATGGAAACAGCCTTTCTTTCTCTTTTATTGACGCAGCCACAGACGTTTTGGTGGAAGAAGTTTAGAACTAATCCCACTTTGGTGGGCCATGGCTTGACACTGGGCTGTAAAAGTCTGATAGAGAATTTGGGCAAATAGCTCTGGTTTTCTACCTCTGTGAGGATTATGATCTTAAAAAGTTGTCTTATGTGAATAGCAATTCTGATTCTGTAGCTGTTTGTGTTTATCCTCCAAGTATGCGTAGATCACATCCATTTTATGTGCTTGAACATATTTGTAGTCTTTCTTGTTCTTTCAGGAGTATGGATGAGACTCTGAGCTTTGTTTTTATCCTTGGGCATTTTTGTCACAGAGGATGGCTTAGCAGGGAGGAAAATACATCAGCTGTGTTTCAGGCTGAGAATTACCTGTATGTTTATCCAGGCATTTTGGGATCCATGTTTTATGAAACTATCGCAAAGTTTAGAAAGCTCTCTTGTCTAGCATGCAAACGGGAGCAGAAAAGATCCTTTATATGAAAAAGTCTCAAAAATCCTGAAAAC
This sequence comes from Jacana jacana, assembly GCA_013400555.1. Lineage (NCBI taxonomy): Eukaryota > Metazoa > Chordata > Aves > Charadriiformes > Jacanidae > Jacana > Jacana jacana. The sequence goes on along the minus strand of VZTM01026800.1, from coordinate 85,732 downwards.
AGACTTTTCTTTAATGTTCTTGGCTCAATCACGGCGTAAAAAGTTTTTAACTAACTTTTCAGATGGTTGAGCTGCTTAAGACTGAGAATGGACCTTTTGTGCTTCCTGTCCCAATTAGGAATTAATTTTTAATTATATCAGCTGAACATTTTTTATTGTGAGCACTTGTATTAGCCTGAGGCCCCTGCCTATTCCTTTGACAATGGATGGCACTGGTTTGTATAATATTGCCTGTCCTGTGACATTCTATGGCATTGTTTCCGTCTTAATTATCCAAGTATGTTAAATAAGTGTTTGGGTAAAAACCTGGTGTAACTTTGATTAAAACTTGATGTGAACTTACTTTTCTCAGTCATTAAGGCATATTTCTGGAATGCTAAAATGCCACTTAGTGTGTAGTTTCTTGCTCAGTGCTTTGGTTCACTGTTAAAGGTTTTCACTCGCGTTAAGAACTCTGGAAAGAGGGCTGGCAGCTTGAGCGATAGCCCTGATAAACTAAGAATGTTACTCCCAGAGCTGAAAAATGGTAAGTATTGCCTTTGAAGTAGTCTTTGACATGGAACTGCATAGCGTATACTTTTTTTGTAGATTTGGACAAATAGCTCAGCAAAGACAAACCTCCACCCAGGCCTATGTGCTTAGCGCAGAAAGAACTCCTATTGATTTCAGTGAGATGTTATCTGGCAGAATCTGGCCCCAAACTGCTTTTTGTCTTCAGTCCAACCAAGCTGAAGTCACAAAAGCTCCTGACAATAGGAAGTCTTTTTGTTGTGCGATACATGACAAAGTACTATGACTCAGTTAAAACAAACAACAAGGTTATTGTCTGGGACCTGTCTCCAAAGCAGCACTTTACGGTATGTGTAGGTGGAAATTGCAGCATATATTTTGACATGCAGTTTATTAAAGTTACTTCCTCTTGATGTCCTTTGTGGCTCTTCTTAATGCCCCTTATGTCTCATCTGAGTTCTGGACTCAGCCATTTGAGCTTCTGCGGCTGCAGCGGATGGTACCGACAGCCCCAAGCTGGAGGATTCCTCGCCACCTCTGAATCCACCACACTCCCTCCTGGGTGTTGGGGAGAGAGGCAGCTGAAACACAAATGTACTCTGGATGCTCGCAGTGTGGGCTTCGGCAACTCGGGGAAAAGAGTGGAAAAGTTCTAGGCGTTCAGCAAGTTTCTGGAAGTTACACCCATTCCAGTTTTTCCAAGCCACTCAATCCCCGGTGATTTGTTGTGGAGTCTTGCCCACGGTTGGGGACTTGCAGAGCTGGGGCCCTGGGGAAGCTTGGGAGTAGCAGCTTGGAGAAATGGGGGACAGTTTTGCAGTAGTTGGGTTGTGACTGTGGTAGAGTTCAGGTAGCCCAGCCTGGCCTTCTTCAAGCCTCCAATCAACATATCTGGAAAAGAAACCCTCTTTCTACGCTGAATGGCTGTCACGCCGGGGACAGCCTGACCGTGGCCATCCAGCTTTCATCTGAGGCAGTGCAGGTGTAGGGCCTGTGAAAACTGCCCAGGTTGCCCCAAACTGGGGTTGCTGGAATAGTCTTTTCTGCAGGCGGATTTTTCTCTGCTCCACAGGTCGCAGAGTAATCCCCACTGTGGCGCATAATGTTAGTAATGTGTAGTGTGAAATCAAATGCACTCCAGCGGCTCCGTAGGGACGTCTTGGCATGCTGTCAGTCCAGAAAGCTGGACAAAGCAGTACGGCATGATTTTGTAGTACTAGCCATTCATATTTCCCCACAAAGGTAGTAAAGAAAATAGATACCTTTCTGGTTTGTAGGTGGAGAAGCAGTGGTGTGGTGGGGTGATGTGGCATGCCCGAGGCAGGAGCACAGAGAGCCCATGGCAGGGTCCCAGTGAGGAGCCCTGACTCACGCTCTGTTGTTCCTTTGGGCCACATTTCATTGCCAGCCTCAGCCCCAAGAAAGTAGTTTGTTTGAAAATACAGTAAACACATGGGCTTTTAAAAATAATTGTTTGGATGCAAATGGTTTGGTTTTAATAGTTTTCAGTTCCTTAACATGAGGTTTATGTTTAAGCAACAGACAGCATCATTTGTTTGTATTTCTTACTTCAGAATGATGATATTTCTTCCTATGGAAATCTCCGTTACAATCAACAGAACAAAAAGTGACCTGTCATGTTTGCAAAAGTAGCAGAATGTGATACTTTTTCTGCCATACTCCCAAATAGCCAGCATTCAAAGCGGTTTTTCTGACCCAAAAATATTGACAGTTTGTTTGGTTTTGGTTTTTTAATTTTATATTACAGGAAACGCCTGTAAAGCCTGGACACTGCTCTCCTGAAATCCCTCCAACACAGGGAAAAGTTAGTAACAGAGGTATTATCGTATGTTACATGGGAACTGCTGAAGCACCTACACTTATCAAAATGCTGGACATTGCAACATTGCTGGTCAGTACAAACATATGGCAAGATAATTACCAAAACTGAATGTCAGGGTAGTCATGTGCGAACAATGTGTGTGAGAATATACAGATAAGGATGGAACATCAACCTCTTGGGAATTAGTAGTTACTAGTTCCAGCCCTTATCATTTTATTTCCCAGTTAGTTCTAATCTCAGTTTTCCAGACTTAGTGCCTCGTCCCTGGGTCCACTTTTAGTCCTCTGCTGGTTAGGTGATGAAGTGAAGCAGGTTCATTATCTGTCATCTGTGGTGCCAGCACAGGCAGTGCCAGGAGCTGTGAGGGGCTCCTGGACATAAACTGAAGATGAAATATTCAGCTGCTGAGATCAAAGGACAAATGCAAAACCAGAGTTTCTAAAGGTTTATAAATTAGGCAGCTGTGGGCAGCCATTCACACTGCAGTAAAAACTACCCCCCCACACACCCCCGGTCAAAATTTGGTGCATATGGGTCTGGAAAGTTTAAAATAAAAAACCCACAAGTTTTATTGTGTTCACAATCCAGTGTGGTTCCCCTAAGCTTGTTTCTAGAACTCGTTTGGACAATTGCTGTCTAGGTCCTTACTTAAATTTTGTTTCAAAGTAGGCAGGTTTTTCCCTATGTTCATTCCAGGGGCCCCACCCCACCAACAAATGCAAATTTGACAAAATTATAACCAAGAGAAACTATGCTGATGTTAGTACCAAGCTGTTTTAATGCCAGGCTGTGCCTACTATCTGTGGCTAGAAGAGACTCTGACCCTGAGCCCCAGGGCTCTGCATAGACCAGTAGTTTTAAATTGGGTATTTAAGAACACATTACTGTGAAGGTGGCTGCGAAACACCCAAATCCCTGTTTGTTTAACTGTCTCAATGTGTGGTTCCCATTCAGGCAAAATAAGAACACAAAATTCTGCTTTTCAGTGCAGCCTCAGGCCTTGTGCTGAGCTTAAGCAGCACTTGCTTAACTTCAGCCCTTGGCCCAAGGCGACCAAGGCCACACAGCACAGAACCACCTGAAAAGTGACTTCTTTGTGGTATTGTTCTGGAGTGACAAATAAATATTCATAACCAAGGACAGTGAGATGCAGGGTGCGAGACGTGCAGTGCCATGTCCTGTGCAAAGCAAAGCTCCCTGGAGCACAGTCCTGGCACTCAGGCTCTGCTGAGTCCCCACTGCCTGCTCCCAGGCTCCTTGTTTGCCGAGTATGTGCCGTGTTCTGTTCCTTTAATGAAGATGAATATGCAACAAATCATGTATGGGAACCAGCCCAGAGACCTACTTGCAGCACTATTCCCAAAGGGCATTTCATAATTTATCCCAACACATGCAGCATGTTTAAAACAGCCAGGAGGGCGGGTTTTAAGTGCCCAGCCCGGCACTTTCTCCTTCCAGAAGATCTCAGATGTGGCCGAGCTGTGACAGCTGGCACGGCCGAAGAGCCCTTGCAGCAGCGGTGGCAGCCTGGGAACCCTGTGCCGTGGCTGGGGAGGGCTGCTCCATTGGATTGCCATTGCTGGTGGAGGTAGGGTGGCTGCAGATAAGGCTGGAAGCTGCGCTCATCAGCATCTCTGTGCCCCTTCTCAACGGAGGCTCGGCCACTGCCCAGCTGTGCCTCAGAGCCACCAGTGCTGCAAAGGCAGTCCCTGCCCAGAAGATCCCCCCGGTCACCTGCCCCGTTGTCCTCTGAGCCACCAATGGGCAGGTAGTTCATTAATTAATTTCCTTTACATTCTTCAGTGTGCGTGGCGCGGATCACCCGATTCGTAACGTGTACAGGTTTTTCTCTTCAGGCACACAGGCAGGAGCCGTTATTACTTCCCAGCTGTCCCCACCACTTTCCTTTATTCCCTCTGATGAAGGCCAATTGCTGAGAACCTGGTTTGCTCCATGGTGTGGACATTTTACAAGCATTCTTTGATTCGGTCTCTTGATTTATCAAATCTAATCAGTCTCCAATACTTTTCTCTCTCACTTGGATATATTTATTCTTCTTAGCTCTTTTAGGTCACGTTAAATTGCTGTGTCTCACCCCTAATCATTAACTGATTCCTGTAGTTAGTTTCTTCTGCTGGAGTAAATATCGTACCTTCCTTGTACCTGGATTCCAGTATTTCTTCTTACTATTAGATAACCATATTCACTCATCAAGTTTTCTATATTTCCTAAAAAATTTAAAATAATAATAAAAACACCCTACTGATATCTCTCCCTTCAGTTTTTTGTTGTTGTTTGAATTGGGTTTTTTGGTCATTGTTTTTTATTTAATCTGGCAAACCCTCAGCTCTTTACTGCAGCACCGTTTAACAGCCAGTACAACTTTTTAAAATCCAAGTTCCTTTTTTATTTCCTTCTGGTAGCTGAATACCAGATGATTTATCTCATGTACGGTTTTATTTTCTCTAGAGACTGAGGATTATTAGAAATGCAAGAGAGAAAAAAAAGAATGAGTTCTGATTTTAATTGAAAAAAATCATCCAATATTTAGAATGTGGTATTTCCTAAAGTAGGTTAGAATGGTATTTAACATAAGTCAGACTCCACATTTCAGCTATGAGGTATTTTGCCATTAAATAACATTTTGAATGTGAGTGAATTGAAATGAGTAATGCTTATATTTTTACCAGCTGAAATATTGAACTCCTTTTCTTCTTGTTACAAGAAGAGATAAGAATCTACAGCAGATGGTGTGCAGTCCCAGAGGTGGCTGTGATCGGGGCTGCAGTGTGACTTTTTAGCGTCCCTCTGTTGATTTGTTTAAATTCGTGATGGACCGGATCACTTTCTTTTTGTACAACCTGGTTTGTGTGTGGTTATAAAGGAATCTGGCAGCAGTGCGGCTCTGGGCGTAGCAGCGGGGACAAGCCAGGCTCTGGCCACAGCTGGGAGGAGGTTTTCAAGATTGCTCTGAGCCACGTGGACCTGCTGTGGCTTTCCTGAGGCCTTGGGGCCACTTCTCATAGATGTGCTTTTGGGCACTGGACAGGCCAGAAAGGAAAGTGAGCTAGAGAGAAGAGGGAGACAAATGAAAAGAGCAGATTAGATGTGGTATTGAGGGATCTAGTGTAGGGGAGAACTTGTAGAGTAGGGCTGATGGTTGGACTTGATGATCCCAGGGGTCTCTTCCAACCTAAATGATTCTATGATTCTATGATTCTATGAAATGCAAAGCAATTTGGTGTCACTGTTCTGCATACAGACACCAGCAGCACTGTTAAGCCCAGGCTTCTCTGCACCGCTTTTCCTCCTTATTGCTAGGAGGGGAGAAGCTATAAGGTTTCTCCAGAGAATGTTGGAAAACAGTTGTCCCACTTCTTCATGTCCAACCTCCATTTAAGGCTTCTTGTGAATGTCCTTTTTTCCTGGTTTAAAATATACTGTCTGGCATTAGACATTGTTGGTTTGTTTACTGTTATTATGTGCAGCCCCATTGCCATCATTCAGTATCATTTGTTTTGTTTTTTAACAATAAAGAAAAACAGAAGCAGCAGACAGGTTTTGGTGCCCAGTGTTGGACTGCAAACCTTCCACCCTCGCAGATGGGTTTTCTAGCGGGGCTGAGAGGGGCTTTCTGTATGCAGGTCTCCCTCTGCTTGGCCCATTAACCAGGGTAGCAGTATGTGCACTCTGCAAATGAGGAGTCACAGTGTCCAAACAGCAGCCTCTAAAGGGAACACGGGATCAGAGCAGCCTGTATTTGTGGTGCCAGAAGCTATCTGCCCTCATCTAAATTCCCCACACGTCACTTAGAAGAAATAAAGCAAATACACAATACAACAAAGGCCTCTAAAAATACAGAGTGAAAGCTATCAAATGCAACAGCCAAATTCATTTTGGGGCTTGAAAGCTGTCCCCACACAGCAATTTGCAAGGTAGTTTCTAGTCCCATCTGCTGTCAGGCGCTGCCCCTGTTTCAGTCCTGCTGACTCTCTTAGCACCATGGCTTAGATCCGCAGAGTTGTTAGACACCTACCCAGGGAGAACTGCCTCTCCCCAGGTTTTGGTGCATGTGAGCGCCCATGTTTTCTCAAGAGGCTCCACTGTAGGAAACATGAACATGTCTTTTCTGACACTTGGTTTGTATATAATTTTGGAAAAACCTTATAAATTGGACCCCTGGAGGCTGTGGTATCAGAAGATGAAAAAAAAACCCTATAAGCAATTATTAAAAGGGAAAAAAAAAAAAAAAAGAAAGAAAAATGTCAAACCCTCATGATTTTAAAGCAATTTGTAGATACATATTCTTGGGTGTACTGATGGCATTCCAGTCAGGTAACTGGCCTTAAAACCTGAGCTGACAGCAGTTACAAAGCTTTGAGCAGGACTGTTGCATGGCAACTGATTAGCTAACATTTGTATTAGTGTATTCCATTCAGAATTTTCTGGGTTTTTTTGATGATTGGTAGAAAAGATATTTTTTAAAGCTTACAAACAGCTATTGCCAGTCACCTACATTATATTTGGAAATAAAAAAGCAGAGAGTAATTCCTTACCAGTGGCGGTGAGATGCATGTGGGTATGGGAGAGAGATGGGGGCATGGTGTTCTTCAGCTCAGGCACCTCTGGGAGCTGCCAGTGGAGGGTTTCCTCTCCCCCGGTTCAGCTGCAAGAGCGCTGGGCCTGTACTTAACGCCACATGGGGCACCTCCAATTTGCGAGATCCATTGTTTTCATTGGTATTTCTAAAAAAAAAAGTGAAAGGCAACAAAGGTTTGTCACAGCAGCTGCCTGAGCTGTTCTCTGCTGTAGAGGTATATCTTCCCTGATGTGTCTGCTGAGGATTTGCAAGACAGGCACACAAAAATCAGAACTGTGGCTCCTGGCTGTGTGTAATTTAATAATGAATGCCGCATTCCTTCGCCACCACTGCAGCAATTCAGGCCCGTTGGCATGGATGCTGCTGAGCCTATGACCTGGCTGCATGAAATCAGGCTTTCATTGCTGTCGTTTTCACTGATGGTCTATTAATTTGCAAGTGCTGCAGAGGACAGCCTGCCTTCCTCTTGGGGATCACCAGCTGTGTGAGAGATGGGTTTGAATTCATCTAGCATCACAGCACACATCCTAGGGACAGCTTTTAGAAGAAGAAGAGGATGAGAGAGAGGTTTTCCTGCCTGGCCAAGTAGCAACATAGAGGGGTTGCAAGAGGACAGGGGACCAGGGAGCAAGATCTAAGAAGTTTTTACGTTACCCACTCAGAAAGCTGCAAAGTCCCAGCCCAGCTATTAACCCAAACTCATTTTACAGACATCACCTTGTGCTTTTGGGGACTGTGGTACTTCCCGAGGATCAGCTGGGCAAGCAGAGGCACAGCAGTCCCTGAGAAGGTGTCCAACTGAGCATCTTTCCACTCAAGTATGGCCAGCGTAGTGGGAGTCAGTTCTAAATTCTTGGGATGGCTGTGTGCTTGTGATGAATTGCAGCCGTTAGTGCCTGCATCCTTTTCTGCCAAATCGCTGGCTCTGAATGGACTGAATCCCTTAAGTCCCTGGGCAGTGTATCAGCAAGTGTGTGCTTATCACTAAGCCTGCTCACAGCTGGATGGCTCCAAACCCACACTAATGGGTCCCAGGGCTCAGCTGAATTAGGGTTATAGACTCTTCAGATATTCCTGTGACATGAAGTGATTGTGGTGAGCATTTACAATATTAGTTCAAGAGCAAATTTTGTAAGTTGCTCTTGGGAGTGTTTTTGTTTAATTCCCATGTGAATTTATCTTTCCATCATAACTTACTGGGGAGTTTCAGTACTGGTTTGATCTCAGGGATTCAGTTACACAATATGCTGTAGGATTTAAAATCAGCTGCTTTGCCTGTACATGCTCCTGCATTAGCTGATTTTTCAGAGGAGGTGATGATGTAAGCCCTTGACATCTGAGGTGAAGATAAGGCCCTTGATCTGCTTGTAGTTTTGGTTAGCTAAAGCACTTGAGCAACTTGCGCTGAAAACATAGCAGATCTAAAACTGCAGAGAGTATGCACACAAATATTCCAAAGCATCCCTGAAACCACTATGAATAAAAAGGAAGTGAATGAAAACATGATAGCTAAAAGGGCCTAACGCAGGACAAGAATTTTAGCCAGACCTTTGAGATCAAGGCTAATGTCTATAAAACTGAATGTCTCAAGAATCTGCAGAATGGGCTGGTTTTTGGGGATTCAGAAGGCCTCACTGACCCATCAGATACAGTGGGAATCAATGCAGAGAGAGGATTAGACTGTCTGCATGGATGGAACCACAGTCCTGCTCCCTCTTCCTTACAGGAGCTGCAGGGGGCCAGCGGAAGCACCCAGCGGAGGCAGGGTGTCAGAGGGACCGCTTGGGCAGCAGCTGGGAACTTTTATGCCACATCCTGGGCTTCTCATTTCCAGATCAGATTTGTTCAAACCTCACAGAAGTACTTTGTTGCGCAGGCTGAGCAGCATGGGCTGCAGGAGGCTGAGCGCTGGCCTTACTCTTTTGCAGGACGATGATTCCCGTGACCGAGTTTCGCCAGTTCTCGGAGCAGCAGCCGGCGTTCAGGGTGCTGAAGCCCTGGTGGGATGTGTTCACGGACTATCTCTCCGTCGCCATGCTGATGATCGGTGTGTTTGGGTGCACGTTACAGGTAAAACATAATGGGACAGAGATGAGGCAGGGTCCCTTGGGTGCTGAAAGAACACCACAAAAGATCCTCAGAAAGATGGTGTCACGTCTTGGTTTATCTCTTGGGTTCACCATGAACTATGCAAAGATTTGCTGGTCCCAGGATTAAAGCTGTTTAGGTAGCAACATCAAATAACACAGACCAGCCTTTAGCAGCTGTAAATCAGCAGAGTTGCAGTAGAGTTGATGGAGCAGTGCCAGTGAAAATAAGAGCTGTTGCTTTGATTCATACTTGGATGCCTGTTTTTGACAAAATTTCACATAACAAAACAGATGATCGACTTAAGTTCTTACTTGTTACCATTTTTCCACTTAGAAGTTTGAAAAATGTAATACTGTAATTTCTGTTTTTCTTTATTTGGCAAATGTTCATATTCTTTCTGTCTCTGTGCTTTGAAGAGATTTGAAATGAATGTGGTTATCTTATCAACGCCACCCACAACTAATATTATGCCTCTTCCATTCCAAAGCATCTCTGGGGATGCTTACACATAAACAATTGACATTACTGTCAATCACTGTTATTTACATTTTGCTAAAGAGCCAAAAGCTGGAAAAAAAAGGGAAGTACTGCTTGGGATGGACCCCACAAAAGTAGAAAATTACAGTACTAATTCAAACGTGGATCTTATGTTGCTTGGCATGATCTAGAAATGGAGCTAAAGGGACACATTGATAGAGCTCTTATTTCAGTGGAATTAGTTTACTTGCATGGCCCAAATTTTTTACATCCTATGGCCCAAATTTCACATGAAATCAACCGTAGTATTGCCTGTATTGTCCATTTTCAAGTATTTTCAGTTGAAAAAATATGATGTCCATGTTCAAAAATCTCTTTATATAGGGCTGAATTTTGCATTAGTAGCCAAGTGTTTGCTTAAGCATACAAAGTAGAACATCTGTTACTTTTAAGTTTACCGGTGTGATTGAATGAAGCAAACTTAAACATAATGTGTGTAAACACTGTAAATAGCAGGCTTTATTTTTTTATTATTTATTCCAGTTTACTACCAGAGGCATGAATCTCGGGTATAAGCAATGAGGTACGTCAGAATAGCATTTACAGACAAAGATTAACTGCAGGAGTGTTTGACGTGTCAACAGTTATGGCACTGATAACGTTCAAAACACATGTGGCCGCATCTCAGCATCTACCTGCACCAGGGTGGATCATCAAGGCAGGTGATGTTGGTAGCTCTTGTCATGAACCCTATATTTAGTGCTTTCAACAACCTTGATGTCAAAGAATACATCTGCACTACACACACATTCTTTGTTTGGGCTAATCCCAGTTAGTTAGTTACTTACTCAGGGCAAATAAGAGAGCTCCTTGGTTTATCACATGGATTGGGATTTTAAATTCAGACCTATAGAGAACCTTGCACTGAACTCAAACTGTTATCCAAAGTTAAACCAATGGTGATTGGTCCTTATAGGTGCTCTGAACTCAGTTTGCCAACATGGATGACCAGCCCAAATTAAGAAAGTTCCCTTTTTTTGCATTATAAACAGCCTCAGGGACAGAAGGACAGAGCTACTTTTTTTCTGATGGCTATGTGGTGTGAGGACTCCATCTATATGTATGGGAATCTGAATAAAAATCATGTCCCATGTGCGTATGCACCCAAATGTCACCAACTCTCCATTACCCCTATCTGTCTTTATTAAGACTGAAGATTAATAATGTTCCAGGCTAGATATGCCCACGCTAGCTCTTTGTCAGCTGTTTTTGGTATGATAAGACATCACAGCATGAGCGTACAGCCACATGAATGCAGTTATTCTGCTTTCAAGCTTAAGCTATCTCTGAACGTTGTGTAGCCAGGATGAATACACCTGGTGAGAACAGTCTGTCTCTGGGGAGAGCAATGCAGGAGATCCCTGGTCTTTTCTGGAACCATTACCTACACTTTTCCTTTTTCTGGATTATCTCAATGCCCTCCTATTCAAATTAACTAAAGTACTTTAGCAACTTGCACTCAAAACATAGCAGATCTAAAACTGCAGAGAGTATGCACACAAATATTCCAAAGCATCCCTGAAACCACTATGAATAAAAAGGAAGTGAATGAAAACATGATAGCTAAAAGGGCCTGTGAACTTGGAGCGCAGGACAAGAATTTTAGCCAGACCTTTGAGATCAAGGCTAATGTCTATAAAACTGAATGTCTCAAGAATCTACAGGTCCTCGATCTACTTGTTTGTCTCTGGGGATAGCAATGCAGCAGATCCCTGGTCTTTTCTAGAAGCATTAGCCACGCTTTTCCTTCTTCTGGATTTTCTCAATGCCCTCTTATTCAAATTATGGAAAACTAACCACAGATGAAAAGGGGTGACCTACTTCTTGGCGTGTAGAACAAGTGTCTTGTTGGGAATAGTCATAATAATAGCACAGCCTGTGGGGCCAAGTGCCAGGCTGTCGGGAGAAATGCCTAGCAGCTGGAGGAACTCCAAGGACAGCTACCCATTCCTACTGCCGCCATTGTTTGTACATCAGTTTAAACTACATGTTTTTGTGTGTTTCAGGTCATGCAAGACAAGATAATATGCCTTCCAAAGCGCATACAGCCTTGCCAGAACCAATCTAATAGTTCAAACGTGTTTAACACAATCCCAGATACAACCCCCATTCCTCCACCCAAGCCATCCACCCCTCCAGCTACAGTTGAAATGAAAGGACTGAAGACTGATTTGGACCTTCAACAGTACAGCTTTATAAATCAGGTGTGCTACGAACGTGCCCTGCACTGGTATGCCAAGTACTTCCCATACCTTGTCCTTATACACACACTGGTTTTCATGCTGTGTAGTAACTTTTGGTTCAAATTCCCTGGGTCGAGCTCCAAAATCGAACACTTCATTTCAATACTTGGGAAATGTTTTGATTCCCCCTGGACGACAAGAGCCTTATCCGAAGTCTCAGGGGAAGACTCTGAAGAGAAGGATAACAGGAAGAGCAACATAAACAAGTCTGCTACTATCCAGCCAAGCACTGAAGGCACTTTGGTCAAAACGCAGTCTTTAAAATCAATCCCTGAGAAGTTAGTTGTGGATAAAGGAACACCTGGGGCATTAGATAAGAAAGAAGGTGAACAGGCCAAAGCACTGTTTGAAAAGGTGAAGAAGTTCAGACTGCACGTTGAGGAGGGTGATATACTCTATGTCATGTACGTTCGCCAAACTGTGCTTAAGGTAATTAAATTCCTTATAATTATTGCTTACAACACAGCACTTGTCTCAGAAGTTAATTTTACAGTAGTCTGTAATGTTGATATAGAAGACATGACAGGATATAAGAATTTTTGCTGTAATCACACTATGGCACATCTATTCTCCAAACTTTCCTACTGCTACCTGTGCTTTGTAAGCATCTATGGCCTCACATGCCTTTACACACTGTACTGGTTATTCTATCGTTCGCTGAAAGAATATTCTTTTGAGTATGTTCGGCAAGAGACGGGAATTGATGATATCCCGGATGTCAAGAATGACTTTGCTTTTATGCTTCATATGATCGATCAGTACGATCCTCTGTATTCCAAGCGATTTGCTGTCTTCCTGTCTGAAGTCAGTGAAAATAAGCTGAAACAGCTGAACCTAAACAATGAGTGGACTGCAGATAAACTGCGACAGAGGCTACAGACCAACTCTCACAACCATTTGGAGCTACAGCTTTTCATGCTGTCTGGACTACCAGACACAGTTTTTGAAATTACTGAGCTGCAGTCTTTAAAACTTGAAATAATTAACAATGTAATGATACCAGCAACCATTGCACAGTTGGACAATCTCCAGGAGCTCTCGTTGCACCAGTGCTCTGTGAAGATCCACAGCGCTGCCTTGGCGTTTCTGAAAGAGAATCTCAAGATCTTGAGTGTCAAGTTTGATGACATCAGAGAACTCCCGCACTGGATGTATGGCCTCAGAAATTTGGAAGAGCTGTATTTAATTGGCTCCCTAAGTCATGACATTTCCAAAAACATTACACTGGAGTCTTTTCGGGACCTTAAAAGCCTTAAAGTTCTTTACATAAAAAGTAATTTGTCAAAAATCCCACAATCTGCAGTCGATGTTTCAAGTCACTTGCAGAAATTGTGCATCTATAATGACGGCACTAAGTTAGTGATGCTCAACAACCTGAAGAAGATGGTCAACCTGACACAGCTGGAGTTGGTTCATTGTGATTTAGAGCGCATTCCTCATGCAGTCTTCAGCCTTCTCAGTCTTCAGGAATTGGATCTAAAAGAAAACAACCTCAAATCCATTGAAGAAATAGTAAGCTTTCAACATCTGCGAAAACTGACAATCCTAAAGCTGTGGTACAACAGCATAACGTACATCCCAGAGCATATAAAGAAACTCACTAGTCTCGAGCGGCTCTCCTTCAGCCATAACAAAATAGAGGTTCTTCCATCCCACCTATTCCTATGCAACAAAATCAGATATTTGGATTTGTCTTACAATGACATTCGCTTTATCCCACCTGAAATAGGAGTTCTGCAGAGTTTACAATACTTTTCCATTACTTGCAACAAAGTGGAGAGCGTGCCAGATGAACTATACTTTTGCAAAAAACTTAAGACTCTGAAAATCGGGAAAAATAACTTGTCAGTCCTTTCACCTAAAATTGGGAATTTGGTATTCCTCTCCTACTTGGATATTAAAGGCAATCACTTTGAAATCCTCCCACCCGAGCTCGGTGAATGTAGAGCTCTGAAGCAGGCTGCTTTCATTGTAGAGGACACCTTGTTTGAAACGTTGCCTTCTGATGTCAGGGAACATATGAAAGCTGAATAACTAACTTCTTCTCGCTCGGTTTTACAGGAATAACTCTTCTACCAAATACGCTGTAGAAATTGCATACTCTGAATATGCATTTAGGGTTTTTTGTTTGTTTGTTTCAGAACCTTTCTGTACAAACAAATTTGGAGTAAGGAGTACATATATTTTTAAATAAAATTTTCTCGTATTTTTTCACTGTTTTAAGATATTTTTTAAGTTTGTTTTGCCCTGAGAGCAAGGGTATCTGTAACTTAATTTTTACTGGTTAAAGATGGTAAAGGTAAAAGAAAATGGTTTTATCTGCTTTTTTTTCTTTATTCCTTTGCCTAATCCCAACAGGGGAACTGTGTTTAAGATGCGTACTTTGGGTTGCATAATTTGTAATAGATTATTATATTGTCTTCCTAGTTATTGTTAATCCCTTAGGACGTGGTCTTTAATGGCTGGTGCTGCAGATGTTGAATACTCTGTTTCCTCTTTTCTTCAGTGGCAGTAGAAGGTCTTCAACGTCTATCAAGATCAAACCTGGGTTGACCATCCTTTTTTATTTATGACATGGTTTTCACAGATGGTCGAAGCAAGTAGAAAAGGTTATTTATGTGTTTTAATGGCTCTGAGGGAGCATGCAGAACTCCATCAGGGCCTTTTGACAAGTTTAGTCTAGCTCTCCGTTCGCGCACTGTGCCGAGCTGGAGGCACTGACTGCGATTTCCTCTCTGGTGCAGGAAGAGTAAGGTCACAGTTCACAGAGGAGTCAGGACCAAAGTGACTCACATCAAAGATTTTCCAAACAGTGCAAAGGGATGCGGCTGCCCATTTCCTGCTAACTTGAATGGAGGGGTGCAATGAACTCGCTGTGTTGGAAACAGCAACCCAGCAAGATGAAAGCACCGTCTTGAAAAGCCCCGACCCACCCTCCACTAAACAGCTCATCCTGCAAGGGGACAAGTGCCCTCTGCACCGCTTACTTCACTTCCCACCAGGATGCTTGGCACCTTGGAATGGGATCCAGAAGAAGTTCAATCCTGTTTAGTTTGTAAAGCTTCTGACAAGGAAATAGCATCTAATAATCTCCTTAATTGAGCTTGGGTATCATATGCAGATATGCAAAAATGAGATGAAATGAATACATTGACTTCTCAAAAGTCTCAGCCTGCCAGAGGGCAGTGATGAAGGCTATGGTTTCATCTCCCAGGTAGTAATTAAATTGGAAATCGTAGAGTTGGAAGTTTGCTTTTTAAAACAACAAAATAATCTGTAATGATTATGCATCAGGTTGGGAACTTTATCTTCTGAAGCCATGTTCAGTTGTTTATTTAATCCAGCCATTTGCTTTCATTTGGCAGGTATATGATAAGTCATGTACTCCACACAAGCTGATTTAAACTAGTCATTAACCATATCACATAATTGCAGAGCTTTAGGGGTTGTAAGGGACCTTCAGAGATCATCTAGTCCCACCCCCCTGCCAAGGCGCGGTCACCTAGAGCAGGCTGGACAGGAATGCACCCAGGCAGAATTGGAGTATCTCCAGAAGAGACTCTACAACCTCTCTGAGCAGCCTGTTACAGTGCTCTGTCACCTTCAAAGTAAAGAAGTTTTTCCTCATATTGAGACAGAACTTTCTGTATTCCAGCTTGTGTCTGTTGCCCCTTATCCTGTCACCAGGCACCACTGAGAAGATCTCTTCATCCTGTCCAACAACGCGCTTGAATCAGATGCAGGCACTGGATAAATGCTTTGCAAGAATATCTAGCAGGCAATGCTGTTTATAAATTGCAGATGATGAGTTGCTCATTGTTTAAAGTTATGTAAAATAATTGCCTGATGGTTGTCAAGTTGGTTGCTCTTAAATGTTGTCTAACTGCCATTGCGTGTCTTGAGCTACAGTTAATCTGAGTTCTTGAGCTTGGTACAAAAGCATAGTGTTGTTTTAAGAGTCTGACTTAGAAAGGTGGAGAGATGAACTTAAAGAATTTCCTCATGAATCCAGGGTGTGCTATGCAATCTGGTATGTGGGCTTGCCACAGTACCGAGTCAGACTTATCTTTTGCGCTTGGCTATGTTCTGGAGAAGATCCATGTGATTAATCAAAAATGGGTCAGGCATGAAGGAATCAAAGCAAGCTTTTTTTAAAAGGGGTTCTATGAAAGACCCATAACTGATGAAGCTATTGTGAGAGCTACTCTTGTGAATGGAATGCACTTATTGGAACAACTTGGCGGTATATATATTCTAAATGTATTTCACTTTGATGTAATGTGAGGGAGAGAAATGCTTCATTGCTCATTTTAACCTAATTATATAAACCAAAGTGCTGTTGTCCCTGATGAATGTAAACTGTTTAAAATGTCCATGTAATTGGTGGAGCTGTATAGTTCTCTTCCTTAGATTTGAAATATGGGATTACATATAAAGTTTTTTTAAAAAATCTTTATATTCCTAGATGTAGCATTTTAAATCCCTAATTTATTTTGTGTTGAATGTTGTTTTTCATGTGTAGTTTGTGGTCTGTTTTCTGAATGGAAGTTATGCACACTTCATCACTGAAGGTCGGAGACTTGTTCTGGGTCATTTTTGTAAATACATCACTTAGGGGATGTGAGATTTTTGTTTGTTACTGATTATACTGATACCAGTGCAACCCCTCATGTGGACACAGTTACATGAGTATAAAGTGCCTTTTGCTGGTATATCTTTATTCACCTTCTAGACAGGAATAAACTATGCCGGTGTAAGCACTTTCACACTAATAACTGTATCTCCTCCAAGGGTTTGGTCTGCTGAGACAGCTTAGTTAATCTAAGAGCTCACTGCCACCAAAAAGGGGCAGTTACCTCCTCCTCCTCTGGTCCCTGCCATCATATCCCAGCTGCTTCTGTTGTACCTTTACTGTTCTGGTGCTGGTCTGATCCCTCCACAGGACAAATCCACTGTTTAAGATAGCAGAAAACTAAACTAGTTAAAAGAAGGAGCTTTTTCTGCTGGATCTCCAAAGGATTGGATGGACACCAGGGCTGGGAGTAGCAAGGGGACAGGACTCTGCAGCCAGGGTCTGGGCAAGGAGAAAGTGGGACAGGTCACTTTGGAGGTGCTGAGCTGCTCAGTCAGTTCATCATTTTGCTGAGCCATGTGCTTGGAGAGCTATGCTGTTTTATCTATAGCAGGGTTAGGTGGCATGGCTTTTGTGGGTAGACAACCCTCAGGCTCGCAGTGAATGATAAAGTATCACATTACTGTTAATTGCTTAAACTTAATGAAACAAACTCAGGTAGCTGCACTGTTGACTTTTCTAAACTTCTTACTGTCTAGTCTGTGGGGTATATTTTCCAAAACCATATTACAGTATTTTAGAAATGCGTCAGCTAAGAGAAGATTGTTTCCTAATTCTGTATGACATCCAGGAAAATATGTAAAAGTGCCATATTTACTCAGTGATTCATGTACTGCTCAGACGTATATTCACATGCAATGCATACTAGACTTCTCTGTGATCTATAGTATTTGACTTCGAATGGATGGGCATTTTGTGGATAATACTTTAGGCATGGTTTGTATGAGTTTATATATAACTACTTACATTCAACAGGTGCCTCACAAGTAAGACAATTCCAGAATATAAGCAAGGCATTTTACATTATCACTCAAAAATAATACAAACGTTCCTGGGTGATGGAAGCAGAGATGACAGAGTGCATCAAAACTAAGAAGACAACCTTAATAGTACATTCAGCCTGAAAAGTAGATCTACTTTGTGATTAAAATCCGGAGGTGTTCATCTCCTCCTTTGCCAAAATTAGGATGGATATTTGTGCTGACCTCGTGCATCCAGCCTGACCAACAACTTTTGCAAATTCTGATTGGAAAGCGCCCGCTCCAAGTCTCATATCACATTTCTGGCACTTCCACTAATTCGTGTGCTTTAGTGGTGACGAATCCTGTAAGAATGCCAAGGAAAAACTTTGAAATTTGACCAAATGGACAAACTTCTTAATTCTGTAGCAAGAATCTTAGTGTGATAATAGACCTGCATAGTGTTACGTTGCAATATAGTGCACCCAGAAAAAATGGAAATAAAATGTTCTTTTGTAATAACAAACATTGTCAGACTGCAGTGTGATTATTTGTTTGGGAAACGTTTTGTTTCTGGGTAACTTGAAGATCAGACATAACCATCTTTTGGGTTTGATACCTTGGGAGGGAAGTCAGGAAAATATGCTTGAAAAAACATCGTTAGACTTGACAGGATTTATAGCCACATGGTCTCGCTTCCTGTGCACCTCCTTCCATCCCCTCACTGGGGCAGCCAGCAATATGGCCAGCAAAGAAGCCTTCCTGGCAGGAGCAGCTCCCCCGCTCTAGTCCAGGGGGTGTGGGGGGGTGTAGCCAGGGACCCTGCCAGCCTGGGCTCCCACACCAGTCCCTGCGCAGCTGGGGGCACAAGGGCTCCAGCCTCCCCCTGTTGCAAAGGGGAATGATGCTGTTAGCCCTTGGTCTGACGTAACCCCCTATAAATCTGCCCAAAGGCGATGGGCTCGTGCTGCCTGCGTTTGGCATGCTCCATTTTCCTCCTTTCTCTGGATCTTTAATTCAGAAGCGATAATGTGTTTCAGATTTGGGCTTTTTTATACCAAGAAAACGCTGTCCAGATGAGATAGAGCAAGAAATGTTCTTCTCTGATCCCTGTGGTCCCAGGGAGAGGAGGGAAGTGGAAAGCACAGCACCCCAACTCAGCTTTTCCTCTGGATGAGCCCCAGCTGGGAGCTGGCGCCAGGGACATGTCGCCCCTGGGGCACAGCAGACCTGATGGAGAAGCAGGAAGAAGCCTTGCTGATGGCGCCTGCTCTTAACTTCCAGGCTGTTCCCTGTGAAGATGTGGAGGACTGGGAGAGTTGATTTGCTCCTTGCAACCCTGCTCCTTCCCACCCACTCGCCCTGCAGGAGATACCATCTTGGTGCCGCACCCGGCGGGATCAGAATGACAGCACAGGAGAAACGGCCACGGGGATCCCTGGAGTGATGAGATCATGCTACCGGAGCAGATGTTGTCCTGTTTATTAAGCATGCTGGTGACAAGAGAAGTTCATGGCCTGAGTTAGCTGAGCCCTGACAAACCACTTCTTTTAGCAGTTTCCTGAATACTCGCGCTGGGGAGCAGGAGTTAACCAGAGAAGATACCATACCCTGAGGAACCCCTGCCCCACATCCTGGGAGACTCCCAGGGCACAGCCCCACTGGCAGCTTTGTCATCTGATCACCAGCAAGCAGCAATTCTAGGGCCAGTTTGTTTTTCACTTCATGCAAAACAGCTGCTGGGAATTCTAAGTGACTCTGATGGTTTCCTTATATGTCTTCATGTATTGCATTCAATAGTGCAGGTAAGGGTGACAAAATTGCATGTCTGTCCTCTTTCCTCCTTTGGAGCATACACGATGCCTTGAAGATTCAGATGGAGAAGAGATTTCCATTTCTCTTTTTTTTTCATCTCTGATTGTTTCGGAAATACCTCTTGTGCCAAGGGTGCAGGTCTTCCTCTTTGCCACCTTTGTCCCAGTAAGCAGTGGTGTCACAGGCGAAGGCCAGGGACATCTTGGGAGCAAGGAGGCAGGAGTGGGTCTGCTGGGAGGACAAGGATGAGCCTCTTGGTCCCCTCGCCACTGGGGCAGTGCCAGGGCTGGGCCAGGCAGGCTGTGTCCTGCTGGCCTGGCAGTTTGGCAGGGCAGGTCTCTGCAGGTTCACTGCATGCTCTGGGCTCAGCTCCTGGTTTCTCATCATGCGGCCTGCCCTTCATCATCTCTTGTCTGTAGTGCTGGGGTGCAGAGGACAAATCTGGGCTTGGTCCTGCCCCATCCCTCCTGGCATCAGAGAGGGCTGGCATGACGCAGGGGGACATGAGGTTTGGCAGTCATGCAATGGGTGGCGATGGACCCAGAGCTTCCAAATAAGGAAGGCCAGAGCAGCATGAGCACCTCAATCCAGTTGTCTGGCTCCAGGCACATGTTTGCAGGAGCTTTTGCTGGCGGAGAGGTTATGTTTTTATTGCTGTCTCAATAATAAATAGGCCATGTTGTGGCTGGGTTGTGGCTGGTGGCTTTGGCTCTGGTAAGTGAACTATGGACCTGCTGGTGGTGGTTGGTGGAGCGATGATGTGTCTTCACACGTGGGCTGTCTGCATGTGGACAGGCCTGAAGTGGAGCTGGCTTTCGGAGTAGGTCTTCCTCCAGCTGTCCCAGGACAGGGAGGGCCCAAGTGTGCCCAGAGGTTGTGTTTCCAAAGAGAAAACAAATGCAATAACCTCAGGGAGTGCGACCATCATGGCCAGTGGAGTTTGGTGGCTCTTGGGCAGGGCCAGGTACTGCCATGGGTAGCATTGGCAAGGTATGTGATCCCAGGGTGTGGAGAAAAACACCCGCATTGCAGGCAAGCTTGAACTGTTCCGTTATCAAGCATGATTTTACCTGCCCATCCTCTCTGTTGCCAAAGCTGATGAGATTGCACCTAAACTGGGGGCATCTGGGTAACACATCCTGCAGCATCCTTGGCATGGGCATTGGAAATGGTACTGGCAAGATGGTGCTTCCTTCAAAACCATTCAGATGCCAATAGACCAAAAAGGACGAGTCTCTGTGCTGCAATATGTAGCTTGCATTAAGGGTGGACCCTTAGCTACTTCAGACAACTGGAAGTTTCCCTAGGAGCAAGACAGAGGTGGCAAGGGAATTTAGGGTAGGGCTGCCAGATACACTGGGAGCCCCAGAGCACGCAGAGATTGCAGTGAAGAGTCACTTGCTAATGTATGTGTTCCTGCCAGCCTAGTGTGATACTGCAGAACATGTGCTGACTTGATTTGTTGTGCTTTTACATTTCTGGAGTAAGAGGGCTACTAATATGTCTGTCAGAGGTATTTTGTCACATGAATTTTATGGACTGTGGTAAATAAGTGTTGATGTTTTGCTGAATTAAAATTGAATTTAAATGTAACCCTTTTCTCTTGCCAGTTGGGGTCATGTGGCATATGAGACTGGCTTGTGGAGACTGCCTGCAGTTCTATTTATTTTGTAAAATATTTTGGCAAAGCTGTGGCATCCTGTTTCCTTGCTGTGAGCAGAGAGAAGAAAGTAGTTAAAGCAGCACAGAACTTCAGTACAGACACAAGGTTACCCTTAGGAATAAGTTGCTGTTACAGCTAGAAGCTAAATGAGATTTTTACAAGTCCAGAACAAGTTGCAAACGAAACCATAGAGCAAAGTAATCCCCTTGGCAAAGAGTAACTTTAAGAAACTGAAGTGTCAGGAGGGACTGCAGGCAGGATCAGTGCTGGTAAGATCTGCAACCTTATTTACTCCATGTTGTCCCTTGTTTGTCCCTCTCCTGAAGCCCGTGATGCTCTGCTGTGCAGGGGTAGAGGGTGAGAGGAACAGGCTCACCAGGGTGGGATGCAGGACACCTAGAAGGAGCAGAGCTGCATCTCTCTCCTGTGTCTTAAAGGTGATGCCATCCAGAAGGCAGTTTCTTTGCCCGCTTGGCTACAGGATCTCTGTGCTGGGTGTGCTGAGCAGGAGACTGCCAGGCTCAAAGGGATATTTAAAGAAAATAATAAATTCCATAAGAAAGCCATTGCTACATCCTCACTATAAGATCTAAGTGTGCAACCTGTGGCATTTTGGGAGCACTGACCCTTCTCACTGTTGCCATCAGCATGTCAGTGCCCATACATCAACCCTGAGCAGGGTAAGATATGGTAAATAAATACTCTTACAGATGTGCTCCCAGCTGGTGGCTAGAATGCTCCTTGAAACCACAGCCTAATCTTTGGGTGATTTTACCTCTGTTGCCTCAATAAGATGAAAAGCTTCTACAAAGCCGAGGCCCCTTATCTTTGTTTCGAACCGGCCAGCTTATCGGGCTTATCGGGCTTATGAATTTGTTGAATAGAAGAAAAAAGTAGCTTCCTGAGCTAGTGGAAATGGCTTCAAAAAGCCTTGCACTTGCCCAGTGGAGGAGCAACCAAGTTGTCCTGCCGGTTCAGGGCTGGATGTGCTGAGTGGGTGGTGCCAGCTCCTCCTGCCCTTGCTGGGATCTGGCATGGATCCCCTGATAAGCTGCTGGAGCAACCGCCAAGCACATGCTTCGCTTTTGTCAGCAATTGTTTCTGCAGAAGTTGTGAAAGCAGAGAGGAATTGCTTCCAAAGTGCTGATGACGCCTGACGTCAGAAACCAGCTGCACAAGGGGTTTGCCCTGGCTGACGCTGGCCTCTAGGCATCTCAGGCATCAATGGTCCAGCTCTGCCACAAAAGCTGCACTGCTTGCAACCCCTCCAGAGCTGTGGGACCACCATAACTCACACACTTGTGAACACCAAGTACTCACAGGTGACTTCTTTCGGGAAGTGAGGCTGGGACTTGGTGAGTGATCAACTGGTGCATCAACAGGAGCTTGAGCTTGCACCTACTCATCAGTGGAGGTTAGCCATAAATCTCCCAAAGCAGAAGAAACCTGTAAAAGGACCCGAAAAGAAAATTCAGACCTCATCAAGCCTCTGAGGTGAGCAAATGTAAGCTTGTAGGCCTGAAAAAATGTGAGGTAATGAGGCAGGGGGTTGCTTCCCGTGGGACATGACAATACCCATGGCAGGGAAGAGTGTTGCTGGCCCCGATGCTGCAAGGGTACCTGACTGCTTGGGGCTTACATGGTGTTTCTGTGAGCAGGGCAGCAGCAAGCAAGGAAAACTCTTTGCAGTAGAATGAAGTTTTTTGCAGTCATTGAAGAGAGGGCTGCAGTCCGGGCAGCAAGGGACTGGTGAAAAGGTGTTTTGTTGGGACTTGGACTTCTCCTGGGCTTATGTTTATGCCAGCAGGGCTGGAGCTTTCCCTTGGCAGGGAACAGGAAATGGAGGAAGCAGATGTGTTGCCATGGCAATGCGGGGAGCCACCACCATCCACACAAACTGCCTTTTCTTCTGCTTTTCAGCCCAAGCTGAGATCCAGTGTCAGGGACTGTCTGCCTCAGGTGCCCTGGAAGGCCCACAGCCAACCATGGCCAGGTGGGCACAGCTCACCCTGGGTGAGGTGGTGGCACAGGGAGACTGTAGCACCCATGCCATTGGCCAGACTGCAGCCCGGAGCTCCCACTACCACCCCAGCACCAGGTTTGCCACTAGAACACTTGGGACTTCCATTTAAAACAAACAAACAAACAAACAAGCCTATATTTACCTAAGTTTCTTTTTCTTTCCAGCTTTGCAGCTTTGACTCCCATTAGGTATGCTTTAAGAGACCTCATTCAGAAAGGCATTGAAGGCTGTCACACTCTCTGAGTGGCTGCCCAAAACTTCAGATCTGATTGTTTCTGTGTCCCATGTCTTGCAAAATATTTATTGCTTAGGGGGATTTTTTTTTCCAGAAAAAAATCAGGTTCCTTTAACAGTCCAGAAGACAACCAAAGTGGTGAATTTCACAAAGCTGGTCTCCCCATCATGCTCCCAGCACTCCAAGGCTGAGCACCTCATAGAATCATAGAATCATATAGGTTGGAAGAGACCCTTGGGATCATCAAGTCCAACCATCAGCCCTACTCTACAAAGTTCTCCCCTGCACCATATCCCCCAACACCACATCTAATCTACTCTTAAACACAGTCAGGGATGGTGACTCCACTACCTCCCTGGGCAGCCCATTCCACTGACTGACTACTCTTTCTGTGAAAGATTCTTTCCAGCCTAAACCTACCCTGCTGCAGCTTGCAGCCATTCCCTCTTGTTATAATCGCTAATTGCCCATGAGAAGAGACCAGCACCAACCTCTATACAATGTCCTTTCAAGCAGTTGCAGAGAGTGATGAGGTCTCCCCTCAGCCTCCTCTTCCTCAAACTAAACAATCCCAACTCCCTCAATCAATCCTCATAAGCCTTATTCTCCAGGCCTCTCACCAGTTTCGTTGCCCTCCTCTGCACTCGCTCCAGCACCTCGATATCTCTCTTGTGTTGAGGTGCCCAGAACTGGACACAA
>VZTM01026800.1:33658-61874 GCA_013400555.1 Jacana jacana | reverse complement strand
CCTATCGACATCATCAATGAAGATATTAAAAAGGAAAGGCCCCAGCACTGAGCCCTGAGGAACACCACTTGTGAC
Source organism: Jacana jacana (assembly GCA_013400555.1). Taxonomy (NCBI): domain Eukaryota; kingdom Metazoa; phylum Chordata; class Aves; order Charadriiformes; family Jacanidae; genus Jacana; species Jacana jacana. The sequence goes on along the minus strand of VZTM01026800.1, from coordinate 61,799 downwards.
AGGCCACCAGCTGGATTTAACTCCATTGAGCACCACCCTTTGGGATCGTCCTTCCAGCCAGTGCTCGATCCAGCAGATCATACGCTCACCCAGGCCATGAGCAGCCAATTTTTTCATGAGAATGTCGTGGGGGACAGTGTCAAATGCTTTTCTAAGGTCATGCATTATCTCACCAGAGAGGGCAACAATCCTTATAGCATGAGGAACAAGGACTGCATGGCAAAGGTCAGGTGAGGTCAGTTGAGGTGCTCCCAGTGTCACTGATTCCTCTCTTCTCCTCTCCTCTTCTCTCCTCTTCTCTCCTCTCCTCCAGGTGTGCTTAGCCCTGCCAAGAACCAGTCTTCTCTGTCCTGGTCTTTGGCCCAGGATATTTCAAACGGGGATTAGAGGATGAGGAATAATTACTTGCTGAACTAATTGACAGGCTCCGGGGGTAGGATATTCAGTGGTGTGATTGGGTCCCCCTGCCTTGGACCCTTTGGACGGCACAGGTTGCTTCTTCCTCCTTCAGCTCCTTTCTGTGTCCTTCAGGTGGAGGTGGAATGTGAACAATAACTTCAATGTGATGTTCAAACCCAAGCAGCCAAAAGGAGATGAGAAGAGCTGTACCCAAATGACTTACAGTTGGATACCACCATTCCTGGGTGTTCAAGGGTTCTGGATCCTGTCTATACAGCACAGGCCAGCTGAAAAGTTGTAGCCAGGATTTTGGTATGGGCTGAGACACTATACAAACAAAAGTGAGCAATGTGCTCCCAAGTCAATCATTAATAATGGCTGTGAGGATGTTTTCCCTTCACAACAGCACGGTCGAGCCTTAGTCTTATCTAAATCTCATTTAACCAGCTTTCCAAGAAAGTTTTGAAAAGTGTCTGGAAACTGCATTGAAATCCATCCATTTGAGCTGTAATTTCATCCAGTACTTATTTAGAAGAAGTTATGCCTCACAGATCTGCCTAATGTATGAGTGTGTTATCCTTACACATTGCAAGTCTTGACATTATTCCACTGGAGATCACTCAGCTGTTGGGGATCTGTGATAATGATGATTTAGAGACAAGGCCAGCAAGGAATTCAGACAGAGTACAAACAAATGGCCCAAAACTACATCCACCCCAAGCACATTTCCATTTTTCACACCCTTTTTCTCTACTGTGTAGAAGGCTCATAGCACTCCATAAGCACATGTTTACAGTTGCTTCAGACCTTAAAGGGCATCCTGCATGAAACCACCTCTCATTATATAAGAAATGTTTCCAGTTTTAGGAACCTTTAAAGTGAATTAATGGTAATGTTGCACTTCTATTAGTCCTGCAGCTCTCTCACCGGACTTTGATCCCATCTTCATGTGTGCCTCAGATGCTTTGGTTGCCTTCCAAGATAGAAAGACTGATTCCCTGTTTTTTTTTAATAACATGGTGTCCCCGAACACTGTGTTTTCAGGTCTTTAATGTATTATTTGCCATGAGTGCACAGACAATGCAAAAGATGCCAGATTTATTACACCTTATGGAGCATTCTGTGAATTTTTTCCCTATTGCAGTCTACATGAAGAAGTCTGTTTATTCTGCAAAACTTCAAAGCATTTGAATTTAAACATTTTGCTTTCCCTTTTATGGCTGTGAAAAAGAGAGGTGAGACCTCAGGGTGTGGGCTTCTTCCATAGTGTCACTGACAGGCAGCAGATATTACAGAGGCGGAGAGAACCAGGGACACACCAAGCAACATCATGTAAGCATAAAGGACAGGGGCTGAGGTGAGTATCATGCTAAGCAGTGCTGCTGTCCATCAGAGGAGACAGAGACACCTCAGCCCTTGCACAACTCTGGCATGTGCAGCAGGGGATGGGTGATGATCCCTCTCCGCATTATGACTCTTTCTGAGATTAAAAAAGCAGAATTCTCTAAAGATGCTGCTGGGGGCAGGGTTGGAGGAGACTCTCTTTCCCTTGCTAATTAACTCACTGGGCACACGCTGAGTCTGATGCTGGCCATTGTCCCCACATGGGGATTGTGTCTAGTCCTATGTGTGGGACACCCACGTCACGAGGCCTCCTCAGGACAGCCCCTGCCAGGGCTTGAGCTCCACATGGAAGTCAGAGCAGGTGCTCAGCATCTCACTTGCTGCCCTGTGAACAGCCACCTTGTGAGTCTCTGCCATTTCCACCCCCACCTTTGATATGGGGGAGCTTTTAAAGGAGTTTGTCAAGCTGGCAAGAGGTGATGTAAACTACTCCAAGATCCTCAGTTGAAATCCACTGAGAAAGTAACTTGTTAGAACTCTATGTCTCAGCAGACTTTTCTGAAAATCTCTCAGAGCTGTGGGTGCAGCAATGCTCCTGCATTGTCTGTGCAGTCTGTGTAGCCAGCAGTGCTGGTAAGGGGCTCTGCACTTTCCATGTGTAACAGAGTCTGATTCGATCCAGGCAATAGCTACATATACAACAGATAGATAGTAGATAACCTGACATGCCATGGCAGGAAATGTAGCTCCATCTTTGGCGTAAAGATTTTCTTGGCCTCTTCTCCACTACTTTTAACAGTACTACCAGTACACATCCCCAGATGTGTCCCCACTCACCCAGTGGTGTAAGATGGGCTTCCCCCAGCTCTCCAGGCTGTGAAGGGGCTGGATTAACCTGCCAAGCCCTTCTAGGAGGTTTGCAGCTGAGTGGAGTTCCTGAGCAGAAGGGCTGCAAAAGGGGCTGGCGGAGGCCAAGTAAAGCCAGTAGGTGACACAGCACCACCGGAGTCCTTAGCAGTGTAGATGCACCCCGTGTCAGCAACTCTCCTGTTGGGCTTGCTCTCGGGCTCACCTTCACTTCCCTCAGCTTTTTCCAGATGAAATCCCAACTGTGACCATGCTCTGACCTCGATGCTCCCAGATCTGCATTGCCCCACTGAACCGTGGGCTTGTAGCCAGGTCCCACTAGACAGGAGGGCAGCAGCCGATGGGGCCATGGAAGCCAGAGCAGGGTATTGGATGGGGACCAGGGTGACAGGACTGTGCATTTTTTGGGCGGCAGGAAGCCTGGGCTCCCATCCTTTAGGGTGTGCCTGGCTAGTTGTGGGGAGCACAGCAGCCCTGGCCCCAGGGTGTGTGCCAGGGAGGGCTACAGGGACCCAGCTGTAAATGGAAGGGGTGAATGCCTGGGTGGAGGAGGAAGGAGCCTTCCCCAATGTTTTTAGTTTCTGTTCTTTTTTCATAATTAAAATCCAATGGGTATCTAGGGGAAGCTCTTATCCTTAATATTGTTCCTCTTAAATCCTTCTCCTTTTACACTCCATTTGCTTTGAAAGGTTTTTTTTTATTCCCTTGCCTGTTTCCCAAAGCTTCTCCCTTTCCTTGTTCCCCTATCACTGAGGGGGGTGGGGAAAGGGTACCTAAACCAAAACCAAAAACAACGAATTCAATAAACAACCCAGACTTACAGGAAAAGCTCAGCTATTTTTGAACTTCCTCTCCATAACTTTATTTCTGGCTCCTTCAATGCCCGGTGTCTCCTGCCACCCACCTCCGGGCTTGGGTGTGCTCACAAGCAAAGCTGGAAGGATGCAAGGCCAGGGCACACTAGGGGCCTCCCAGGACACACCAGCTTCCTTACCTCCTCGGGTGCTCAAAGTACTTCCCCAGGGAGTGGGGAAAGGGAGATTTTTCCTGCTGTTAAAAAGCATAAGAAGTACCTTATCTAGCCATGTATGAGCTGAGTACGTAAGTAGTAGCTGAAATGCTCACCAAATCAGAGTACCTCAAAAAACTATGCCATAAAAGCAGGCCTATATCACATCACCTTAATGGGTGTGCTGGACTCACAGGCTGATAACACAAAAATGCGCAACTATTAAGTCAGATGAGGAAATACTGTATTTCTCTGTCCTCAGTGCTTGTCTATATGGTTCTTCTTCCTGCTTTCAGCTTCTTTTTCCTGCAAAACCAGTTTTTTAAGCAGGGTTATCATGGCTTATGCACTGAATGCCTCACTCCCATTTGCTTTCTGCAGCTCTTTCATATTCGGATTCTCTGTTAATAAACAGTCACTTCCTTTTACCTCCCTGTGGGACTATGAGAGAGCTTGCGGGCAAAGGGAATTGAAAGCATCATCTTTCCTCTGCTGTTGAGCTGGAAATAAAAGCCTCCTGCAAAGCCCATGGGACACAGTGCTTGTAGGAAGCTCAGCTGAACTGAGGCTGTGGATAGCACAGAGATGAAATGATGCACAGAGGGACCAGAGACACAGGTGGCTGCCAGAGGAGACGTTGGCCCCGAAGGGTGCCTTCTCCTCCAAAAGATGCTGGAGACATCTCATGCAACTCTCCCCCTTCATGCACAGAGAGGAAGAAATCTCTATCAGCTGCCAGAAGTGACTCACATAGAAGGAAGAAGGTGGATCTAAAAAATCAACCTACAAATCAGGACTAAAGGGTTATGCCTTCTTCCTCCTTTACTATGCAGGAAGAACATTAGAATTAAAAGCCAGCTTATTTTTCATGAAACAAATTGCAAATAACTGGAGGGCTGTAAGTGCATGATCTATTTATAATAAAACCAGTGGGAGGTTTAATTTGCTTATTTTCCTAGCACTTAATAAAATATCTGGCGAACAGAAGTGAGAAAAGCACCTATGTTAAAAATTTTGTGTTTTCACTTCTTCAACAAGTGAAGACTCTGAAGGCTCTGCTCATCCTGGGAGACCATCAAGGGATTTTGGAAATTTGGAGTTGAAAAATAAACATACAAGGAAAAACTCTGTGAATAAATCTTTAATGCCTTAATTTTTGTCAACGAAAGGCAACACCCCCAGTTCTTCCAAGATAATTTCACATCACTTTAACGCAGATCCAAAAAAAAAAAAAAAAAGAAGGGGAGAGGTCTTTTAAAAGTGCAAATCCTGTTCCACTCTAGTCAGCTGAGCCGGTGCCAGCAGAGCCATTCACTGGGGGAGTTTCTGTGAGGAAGCTCTGAAATACGCTGAAACTATTTGGAGAAGGAGACATTTTCAATGAACACCTACATTCACAGAAGTCTATGAAAGATTTCCAGTGTCTTTGAACAAGGCTGGGAAGAAGAGGTTGCCGAGAATAGGGGTGGGGGCGGTATGTTCCTCTCACCATTTTGTCTCCAAGGCCTTCTGTGATATTTTTAAAAAGCAGTTGAGGGTATCTGAGAGGTCCAGCCAGGCTGGTAACCTGGCAGTGCAAGACCCAAAGGTGCTTCCTTCACAGGCGGTGAGTGGACTGCCACCACTGGCTTGTCTTTTGGCAGCCACAGGTCCCCCACCTGAGAGCTTGCTGCAGTAGACAGCTCAGGGAAAATGGGACCTGGGAGAAAAAGATATGCGTATATGTATTTGCATATTACATGAATTTGAAATGTATGCAGGACTTACGTATTCTTTAGAAACAAGCAGGAGGATGAGAAGGATTTGAAGAGCTATGTTTCTACCACGTATGTGAGTTATATACACCTTTTCCTTGCTGTATGCCACACAGTATGAATTATAACAAATGGGAGATTTGCACCGAAGGTGCTGAGGGCTATGGTATCGTTTACCCTGCACTGCAGTGAGCTGTAGGACCAGTTGTCTCCGTGCAGGAAAAAGTGGCACGTGTAAGTGCCAGGTGGTGTAAGGCAGGTGTAAGGCATTGGCATAGGATCAGTGCTGTGCTCATTAGTTCATTGCAGCTGGGTGTCAAGCTCTCTGCTCTGCACAGCGTGGTGCAGCCCGTGCAAATGGGACTCTTTGTGCCTGGTGAGTGCTTTTGTGGAGAAGGTAGCTGTGCTCTCAGAATCTGGGTCTCCATCCTGCTTTGGAGAAGGACATCCTTGCTGCCGAATACCCTCTGCCTCTGTACGTGGGATCCTCCTCCCACACACAGGCTCCTTCCCGCAGCCTTGCATGCTCCTTGCAGGTCCTCAGTCCCTGCCACTGGCTGCCTTGAAATATAAAGGCTTTGACCTTAATTTGATTTTCTATAGGAAGCCAGAACAGAAAATGGAGGATACAGTTATAAGCTTGTGGTGCTGTTGATGGGGAGACTATCTCTCCTGAATGCTGAGTGCTTTGTGTTTATGTGCTGATAGGCAATAATTAATGATGGTGTCTATAACTGAGAAATCTTGAAGATGGGCAGATCATCCTACTGAGGAGGTGAAGGGAGACTAACTAAGCGTGGGGGTTTTGGGTTGTTTTGTGGCTGCTGTTTGTGAGCTCGCTTAGGATGGTCTTTTCTGCTGGTCTTCCTTCAACCATTGGTTCCCACACTATTCAACATTTTCTCATGCAAATGAGCTCTTTCTCAATGTCTGCACAATACTTGGGAAGCTCAGAGAAATGTCGATGCCCTGAGGGCAAGGAATTTTCAAACCCCCAATGTAAGTAGCTGATGATAAAATCCTGGCAAGCTGTTTGTCCATGTCCTGGTTTCTCTCATGTACCTGACATTCAACTACACTCTCTATTGGTGTTGCAGTGGCTGAAAGAGGCATCTGGTCTGTGTCAGCTTTTATCTGCCTTTTTTCTTCCTACTGTGCCTCATTACGTATGCTCACTAATTCAATTCAGATCTGCAAGCAAATATATGAGAAATTAACTGGCAAGACAGCAGCAGCTGCAGGAACTCCACAGGAGAAGAAAGCCATGAACTAATGGAGTTAGTGGCAATGCAAAACCTAGACATGACTGCAAATTACTTCAGCGCATGTGAATCTGAAAACAGAGAAGGGGTCCAAGAAACTGGAAAGGAGTAAAGGAAGAAAAAATGTGACTGTCAAGTGGCATTTTCCTTGCTCCTCTCAGTGCTGTAGGTAGACTCAGAGGTATCTTGCAGAGCAGACACTGGCAGGAAGACACAATGGTTGCCATACATAGTGATGCAATAGCAAAACATGTCAGACTCGCTCATGGTGGCATGAGAGCTGCCACCAGGACCCAGGGCACAGTGCCAGCAATGTCCCCAATCCCTGGGAGTGCCTAGGGCTGCATCCTGGATGCTGCACTCCCCAGGATCACCTGCCTGTGCTGTGGAGCAGGGATAAGGCTGAGAGGAGCTTGCTGTGGCCATCCTCTATTTGGCTCTTGTGGGACAGTTGGGCCCAAGTAATTGTATGGTTTGAGCAGCCTTACTACAGATATAGAGACAGCTCAAAAGAGCACTCTGCCTAATTGCAGATTTGGGTGGTTTAAAACCACAGCTGCTTCCCCTGGAAGATCTGTGAGGTGGCTGTGATGCCTCCCACAGTTTATAGGAGTCTGCTCCAGCCCTGGGGTACCAGGGTGCTGGGGGCATGGCACATGTTGTATTGTAGCTATGTTCCCACTGCCTTTCTTCTTTTATTTATTTTAATTTGTTTCCCTCTTTTCTCCTTTTTTTTTTTTTTGTTTTTGTTTTTGTTTTTGTTTTGTTTTGGGTTTGTGACAAGTGACATAAATATTCCCTGGCACTGGGGAGCCATCTGTTTTGTAAAACTAGACAACTCTTACCTAAAAGTTTCCTAAATAGCTATGCTTACATAGACTGGTAGCTGGTGCTACCAGCTGAGGCTCCCCCTCCAGAGGACAGAATGGGGACATGTCACAGGGGCATGCCAGGGAGAGGGATGCCAGGCACAGCCCAAGTGGCAACAGCCAGCACACAGAAAGTCTGCTGCTCTCTCAAGCTGCTCAGGCTTACAGGCTCTGTGCAGCACCTCTGCACAAAATGTTGGGAGTGCTTCAGTCAGGAGAAACCCTGCTCTCTTCAACTGAGGTTTGTGTTTGGCCAAAATGGGGAAAAAACAGTACCCACAGGCTATGGGATATGGTTACTCTGCCCAGAACAACCATACAAAGCACTGGCAGCATGAGGTACATAGATTCTTTAAACAATTTGGCTGAAAAGTAGCCCTGGATCAGCAATTCTTACAGTAGCCCTGCCCTCTAATGCCATTGTGAGTTGTTCTTTTTATCTTGCTGATTATAAAAACAAAAGCAAAGTTTTTCTTGGTGTTTTGTGTTGAGGTTTCTTTCCTAGAAGAAAAAAAGATGGACCAGTGCTCTGCAGGCACTGTGGAGATAAGTGGATGACTTTGGTCACAAAATGAAATCTCTTCTGTTTTCTTTCTGGTCCCTTTTCCTGGGGCACTTGCCCAGCTCAGCTGGTGAAGCTCAGCGTGATGAGCTCCAGTGTTATGGCCACATGTTAGTATTAGTTAGTCCAGTGTTAGTGCCACACGTTGGACTTTCCAGGAGGTAAGGCAGTGAGGGCTGAGCATTGGGAGCTGTCTTTCCTGAGCAGCTCTTCCTGACTGATGTACTGAACAGGAGTTCTGACACACAAGTATCATGGCATGAGGATTACAGCTCCTGGAAATCAGCATACCTGTGGTGTGTGGTCTAGGACAGCCCTCCAGTTCCCTCCTCTCCTGCAGATTCGTGGCAAGTACCTTGGGATGATGGCAAGTGCAGAGGCACCCAGGGCCTTTTTTATTGACCCAAGTGCCCCAGGCCATCCTACACCATGCCAGCTGCTCTGTCTCACACTGGGAGCGAGAATAAAGGAAGCTGCAGATATTTTTACACCTCTATTGCCATCCTCACCCTTCCCTTTGCCTCGTGTACTGGATTTGCTTATGGTACAGTGAAGGGTGTCCAGGACACAGCCCTGTGCTGAAGCATCAGGGTTGCCTTAGGGCTGCACAGGGACAACATGCAACTCCAGCCCAACAAGCTGGCTCCAGGCTCTGGGAAGGAGCCTTTGGAATGAGAAAGTCATGGCACATCATAGGCTTTGGGCACTCATTGGGGATGCAAAAATCAACGGGAATGATATGGCTCAAGGGTCTGGACTCCTGCAGGCAGTAGTGAAACAGGTTTGGTGACAGGAGCCACATCGAGTCATTTCACTAAGTTCCTCCATTTACAGGTTTTGCTATATGAATGTCAAATGTGGGTTTGATGGTTTTTTTTTCTTTGCCCTGTTGCTATTGGCCATTACCTCTGGGAATTACTTTGTTCAGACATGTTGAGATGCCCAGCTGTAAGGGCAGCAAGCACAAAAAAGTCCTTGTAATGAATTTTTCCAGGATACTAAATGATTAATTTATTTTTGCTTGCAGAAAGTGACCAAGCAGAAGCATGCTTTTATGTAAGTGCTAAAAAAGAGGCTAATAGGAGTTGTCTGTAAATGCTAGGGAATGAAGTCTAGTGCAAAGTGTTCTTTTCAGGTGCATTACTGCAAATCTTTAGCAGGCAAAGCACAGGAAAAAAGGATTGCTAGGATTGGCAGCACTGTGCCATTATCTACATCTATTAAAAAAGGTCAAATGCCTTTAATGTGATTAAAGAACAAAGGTCAGATCTGTTTTACAATGACTTTGGACTATCTGGAGAGAGAGAGATTTGGACTCCAGGCATCAGAAGATAGAGATAACACAGCAGGAGCAAATGAGAGATGTCCAGAAATTTTTAAATAATACAAAAAGGAATTTAAAACAGACTCATTGGAATGCAACTTGAAAAACAGGCAAGTAGAAGAAAAGGAAACAGAAATGCAAAATTTTCCAGTTCTTTAAAAATTGTGATGGTTCAAGTGTGTGATATGCAGCTACTTTCTCTGAAAAGCAGGCAAAATATTAAATCAAAGAAAAAGGAGAACGTATGTACATATGTATGCACTTTGAAAGCCTCCTGCTGAATTATAAATACCTTTGAATCATAAAATATAGAGTCTGTCAGTAGTTTCTATAGAAGTTTGAACATGCAATTTCACTTGTTCACAGCACAGCCTGTGTGTGCTATCACATTAAAACAAGAGAGAAATAAGAAAGACACAGAAACATCCTGTAGGTAAAAAAAAAACACCACACAAAACCACCAAAAAACAAAAACCAAAACCAGACTGACAGACTAAGTAATTATTAATGGGAATCTCAGCATGGAATAGGCATGTGGAGCAGACTCCTCTAGGAATGGATTTTTATCACACAGCAGTCAACAGAAGAATTTTAAGAGCTAAATTTCTTCCTTCCCTTGGAAATGCAGGGAGGTTAAAAAAGTGAAGGATCATCTATAACATTCAGCAGCTGCCCCAGTGCAGTACAGATACTGCAACAGGACTACCGCTGCTGTGCTGGCAGAAGCAGTGACTTGCAAGGCTCTCCCATGGGCACAACTGAAAGGACTGTTGGAAATAATTTAAGCTGTCATGCAGTGGGGAGCACCTGACACTGAGGAACAGCATGTTGAGGACCAGTGAAGCACCCAAAAGCTGTGAGTTTAGGAACAGGCAGCCCTTCCAGCATTTCTTCCATGCCACATGCCCAGGCTACTGCCCATGACTGGAGAAAGGATGCTCCAGGATGGGCTGTCCACAGCTGTAGAGTTGGATGGTTCTGCAGGGCTAAAGGGTGTTGGTCTTCTAAGCACTTGGGGAACTGCCGGCTGGAGGGCAAGATGGGCTGTGGGTGCCATGATGCTGGCAGGTTACTGCCAGGCTGGCAGCAGGGAGTACTGGTGGCAGCAGCAGGTTCTGCCCACCCTGGGCAGTAGGTTCTTGCTCTAGACTAGCAAGCCATGACCAGCAGAAAATAAGCCTGGACACCTCAGCTGGGCTGTGGGCAGGAGTGAAAGTCCTGGGGAGGGCAGTGTGACAGCAAGGTCCCCATGTTCACTGTCAACCTTGACACAAGCATGACGAGGGAGGACATAAAGTCTTGGTCCATCAAGTGGAATGTGTGCAAACAAATGAGATGCATTGGATGTTTTTTTCCATCTAAGCACAGAGCTTGTCAGCAGCTGCTGTTACTTTAGGAACCTAGGAATGGTGTCAAGATTGCTGAAGAACTTCTGCCATGACGGAGGATGCAGGATTGAGGGTGGTCCCTCTGGTCTACAAAGCCTTCAGTTATGGTCTCAGTGATAGCCCACCTGGAGCCCAGCTCCATCCCCAAAAAGGTGTGCAATGCCCAGGACTGGGACTACCCCTAGTGCCTCATGGCCTGCCCTATTCTCTGGCTGGAGTGGTGGGACAGGTCCTGCTTGCTGGATCCTGCCCCAGAAAGCCCCCACAGCTCCCACCTCCCAGGCAGCCCCTGGCTCCAGTGACCTGGAGAACCAGGAAACCATGGTCTCATGAAAAGCAGGCGGCATTGAAAATTTCTGGCAGGAATTGTACAACTGAAGCTCAGGTCATGACTGTTGTCTGTAATTCAGGGAGAAAAACCATAATGGGAGCTGGAGACAGGGTGTACAGAGCAGGAGGGAGGTACTCTATCTGCAAGCACAGTCCAAGGAGTACAGAGGTCTGCTCAGGAAGGAAGAAGAGCTGCGAGCAGCTCAGCAAATTTGGAGGAGGAAGCAGCTCTGACGGAAACAGTGACCTGAATTCTCAGATCACTGAATTGCAGGAAGACTTGGAGTCTAATTGAGCAGCCAGAAAGAAAAAAACAAACCAAAACAAAACTGTAGAAACTCAAATTAGAGCCTGATGAGAAACTAGAAGTACTTCACCCAGCAGCGTAGCTTTCTGGAAGGAGAAAAAGGATGGCACTGTCTGAGAAAACGGCGTTGAGGTCAAGCTGGACAACAGCAAAGGCTTTCCAAAACACTGGGAAAGCAATCTAGCTGAACCACCAGCAGAAAGTTTCTTGGCTGGACATTATACAGGAGCAGATCCAGGGGCCAACCTCAACATGCAACCAAGGCAGGTGGAGGCAGGTACACTGCCCTGGAACTGCATGGGACATAGCAGCAGTGCTGGGGGAAGGTGAAGAGAACTCCTGATTGTGTGTCCAGTGGAGGCTGCTTGTGCTGTTCCCTTTACAGAAAGAACCTCGAGATATTGAAGCTGAAGCCTTGTGAAACCCCAAGAAAGATGTCCGGAAGTACTGAGTGTTCCACCAGCTGTCATCAAGCAACAGACAGACATAACTGTGGTGGGTGACCAGCACAGGCAGAAGAATGCACTCAGGGAGACCTGGCCTGCAGCAGAGAGTGCTATTGACAAAACACCATAGTAAAAAGCTATAGGTAGGTAGCATTTTGTTATGTAGTGCTTTTGCTGAACAGGTGAATGTTGTCTCTCAGATCCTTCACACAGCACCAGAGGGAGTAATGCAACTCTGTTCAGTCACAGCAAACCTGCCTTTGATAGCCCAGAGTAGCACCCAGTTTTCACCTGTCACTTTAGAAGGCATCAGTATGGAGAGATCCTAAAGAGAGAAAACAAAGGCTCTAGGAACTGTAGCTTACTAGGAGAGAATCACAGCATTTGCTCATGCTTTTTTCCTCTCCTCTCTGCTGGCTCTCTGAATTAAACAATCTCTTGTTCTCCTCTCCCATCTCTAGGACTGCCCATCTCTAGTACATCCTTACGTGCCCCCTCTGCTCTCTAGCTGTTGCTCCTGCATGGACCAGTCTCCTGAGACCCTACGTTGTGTCTGGCAGCTCTGTGCAGTGTCAGAAACCTTGGGGTAGTTAAAGTGGTGGGTAGGCAAATTGTGCCCTGCTTATCTGCAGCTGTACTGCCAGCCCCTCCTCCGCTTCCTGTGGGCCCTTCCTGTCTTCTCCATTGGCTTCCACCCAGACCTTGGTGACATACTGAGAAGTTGCAAATGATCTCCAAAATCTCAAGTATTTCGCTAGAGTCGTGGCTGCTGGCAGAGTCCACTTTAAAGCCACGGCTACCAGGGAAGCCCAGTTTGCAGGGAAGCAAGCAGAGAGGGCTGATGCTGCTGGATCTGAGCACTGCATTGCTCACTGTGACATTGAGTGAGCAGCTCCTCCCTCTCCTCAAAAGGAAAGATCTGGAAGGAAAATGATCAACAAAAAAAGTGTGTTCATAGGAGAAATAATTTCATTTGTTTATGGATTCATCTGCCCAGCACAAGCAATACTCTTTAGCACTGGCAGGTAAGGGCACGAGACAATGTCTCTTCATTGCTTCAACTGGTTATGCAGACCCCCAGGTGAGCGAGGACAGGGGTCCAAATGGGATAGGTCCAGTGGATGATCTGCCATGAGGATAGAACTTGCATGAGCTGAAGTACCCTTGCAACTTCCTTCATCTCTCATTTTAGGATACATCTACTAACTGTATGCAGGTTTGCATTTTTTCCTGTGCCTTTCCTTTTCCCCTCTCTCCCTCCTTGTCTCTTTAAATACTCAGGTGCGTAATGCTTTCCTGACCACAAAAAGCAAACAGAAGTTAAAAACCTGATGTCACTCTGAAGTTCATTCATGGTGTGGGTATAAACCAGACACAGCTTTAACAACAACGTTTTCTCCCGTGGCTACCTCTGTTATCGGTAATGGAAACAGGAAAACTTTTTTTCCAAAGCATTGTCAGGAATCCTTGGAGTACCAGTGATGGTCCCAGAGTGCGGTGCCAGGGTGACCAGTAAAGGTCTAAAGCCGAGAGGGGGTTCTACTTTGGTACTGGTGACAATAGCAGTGATTAACTGCAAGATAGAGCCTAAGGTGGAGTTTCCCGTGGGCTGACCTGCTGCCACGGCCCCTCTGTGGGCTCTGCCTGCAGGAGAGCAAGCCAGGAGGGCAAACTGGCTGGAGGGGCCTCCGCGGGCAGCACAGGCTGCGAAAAGGGCAAGCTCTGCAAATGCAGGGTGTGGGTGGGAAGGGGTGCCGGGAGCCAGCACTGGCCTTTCCCCGCCGTGGCGATAACCTCGCACAGCGCCTGGCTGCTTCCTAGCCATGGACCGATCGGTGCTCCGGCTCCCTCCTCAGTCACCGTTTCCTTGGGGTCCATCTCCACACGTGAGTTGGTGGCCGTGGGCTCCCAGCACATACCCCCACACACCCGGCTGCACCACAGCCCGCGGAGCGACAAACCCGGCCTGGCTGGGGAGCCCGCACCGAGAATCCCCCGCAGNCTGCCGTGTCGCCGTGCCGCCCAGCGGCGGTCCGCAGTGGCACCTGCTGTCCGGGCCGGGCAGCGCCGCCGCCCCGCTACACTGTAACAACGCGGTTTGGGTTTGTTTGGGGTTTGTTTGGTTTCCTTTTTTAAACTCCGTTTGCCAGCGACCAGGGACAGTTTATTTCACTCGACCCAGCAAATGTCGGTAGGATTTAGGCCGGATTGCGAACCTAATTCCTTTGTTTCAGTGGGAGTTTCGCCCGCCTGAGAATCTGACCCATTCATTGAAGGGTCAAATGACTGCAGAAATACCTTCCCACACAGGCTTAGTGGAGGGCTATCCAACAACCCATAGGCATCATTTGCATGGAGCCCTGACCCAGATCAGAGAACAGTTGTAGCTTGAGAAGCTTACTTCTGAAGCTCAATAACCCCTTTGCAGTAAACATTTTACCTTTGCAAATACCTTTTTACTTATTCCAGTTGTGCTGCAAGAGTGGTCTCATCTACAAAGAATATTTTCTCAGGGCTAGAATAAAGCAATCATTCTATAACGATGATGGGAACATAGCAGTCAAAGGCTACAGTCATCTCTGATCCATTTTGGAGCACGACAGAAAGGCCGTTATCTGGAAGAACAAAGGGAACCAGAAAGGTTTTTGTAACCGGGATCCCACCATGCATGGCAGATGCTGAGCTAGCTTAGGATCCCTGCTCCCTCTGATAGTGGCCAACCCCAGATGGCCATGACTAAGTTGTTTGATAATTTCACTTTTGTCTTCCTTCACAGGGCTGTTAAAACCAGCAGACGGCATCAGGTGAGCAGAACAAGGCTGGGAATGCCAAATGTGGCACACTCAAATCTAAATGAGCAAAGCAGCAAGGCACTTGCTTACTCTTGCACCTTGGGAACAGCCAGCCAGATGGAGAGGAGGGGATGCAGGGTCTGCAGCTTGCTGGGAAGCCTGGGAAGTGTTGAAGGTCCCTTCCTGAAGGAGCTCGCTGCCTCTGGGTGCTGCAGGGGGTGGCCTCTCTCCTTCCCTACCTTCTGCAAGGAAAGGTAGGGGGGAAGGGGAAAGAGCATGTTAGCTGGCATCACCCAAAGACATATTTCATTTGCTTTCAAGATCTAGTCTCTCTCTTCTGTCAGGGCATATGGAAATCAACTGCATTGTATCCTGAAACCATGTGGGTGTTGGTTTTTGTGATGTAACTAAGGATTCAATAGTGTGTAGCTCATTATAATGTGGTCTGATAGGACATCTTCAATTTGCCACTGTAGATGGGTTTCTTTGATTGCTTTGTGACTAGTGCAATTGGAAACATATTCCAAACACAATGATGGGAAGAAAGGGAGGCCTACGCTTCCCTCCAGTGCTCCCCATGTGATCTATCTGGCTGTATTGGATCTGAGTGAGATGGAGTTAATTTTCCCCATAGCAGCCCTCCTAGTGCTATGCTTTGTATTGGTAGCCAGAAAGGTGGTGACAACACACCAGTGTTTCAGCTTTGTGTTGCAACTAAGCATTGAGGCTGCACCTTGAGTATTGTGTCCAGTTCTGGGCACCTCAACACAAGAGAGATATCGAGGTGCTGGAGCGAGTACAGAGGAGGGCTACGAAGCTGGTGAGAGGCCTGGAGAATAAGTCTTATGAGGATCAATTGAGGGAGTTGGGATTGTTTAGTTTGAGGAAGAGGGGGCTGAGGGGAGACCTCATCACTCTCTACAACTGCTTGAAAGGGCATTGTAGAGAGGTTGGTGCTGGTCTCTTCTCTTGGGCAATTACCGATAGAACAAGAGGGAATGGCTGCAAGCTGCAGCAGGGTAGAGTTAGGCTTGGCATTAGGAAAAAGTTTTTCACAGAAAGAGTAGTCAGTCAGTGGAATGGGCTGCCCAGGGAGGTGGTGGAGTCACCATCCCTGACTGTTTAAGAGTAGATTGGATGTGGTGTTGAGGGATATGGTGTAGGGGAGAACTTGTAGAGTAGGGCTGATGGTTGGACTTGATGATCCCAAGGGTCTCTTCCAACCTATATGATTCTATGATTCTATGATCAAGGGTTGTCTCTCCAACATTCCCTGCTCACCATTAAGATTGCTCAACGGTCAAGATCTTGTGAGGGGACATAGCCAGGACAACTGACTCAAACTGACCAAGGGGGTGTTCCATACCATATGACATCTGCTCAGCAATAAAAGCTAAGAGAAAGGAGGAGAAGGGAGTGGAATTCATTGTTATGACATTTGGTCTTTCAGAGCAACCGTGGTGTACTGTGTCTACCATGGCTCTCATGTCAATGGTGTGGGGCCCACATTTTCCTTTTCCTTCTCCAAGCCCAGCAAACCAGCCAGTATTTCTGAGACACGATTCTGCTTGCCTAGTTTTAGGAACAGATAACAAAAAGAATGCAATGGGGCTAAATTTAAGGCATCTTCAGCTTCTCCTCACTCCCAGTTTCTCAAGTTGGGACTTCATCCCAGATCATTACACGCTTAGCCAGGCATGGCAGAGATCATCCCTTCCTTCCTGTTTGTGCAGCCCTGGGCAAACTGGTTGTAGCTTGTTCAGAAAAATAAACAGCAACTAGCATCACAATCAGCTTGTTTCTACCATCACCACTGATCATCTGTCAATTGCTGTTGCTGCTTTTTATTTGTTGGCAATGACACTCAAGCCAAAAATCCTTTGGGAGATGCAAAGACAATAGAAGGAAACATTTGCCCAACGTCTGATGTTACCGCAAAGGGCTGGCCAGTGCACATGAAAATATTTAACTTATGATGAAAAAGTTCATGGGAAAATTGCAGGGATAAGACCTGCACTTCTAAGGACCCATCTACTCCCTGATGCATGCTCCAATTCTGGCTGGAATCAGCCTTTCTCAGCAAACTCCTACCCCTACAGCTGAAAGGCATTTGGGGTCAGGTAGGCAGGGTATTAGTCACAGCAGCTCCCCAAGCCATTCCCCGCTTCCTATTCCCAATCCTCTCACGTCATTCAGATTTCAAAAAAGGGACAGATGTTCCCATCTGAACAGTCCTGATGTGGAGTACAATTTAAACCCAACTGTACAATCCTTCCTTTGGTGCACTTTAGCTTTTCCCTCTTGCACCAGAAACACCCTAGTTAAGACACAAGGTGTGACTGCTCTGTGCAGCTGCTGCTTGTTATCGTGTCAGATCCTTTCATGTCAAAAGACATCCTGTCTATGCATGCAATGAAACCTAGTTATAAAAGAAGAGAAAAATGTAGATTCCTGGGGTTGGGGATGAGGCTGTGGGACTCTCTTAAACCCTGGGAGGTTAATTTCTGGTTTTGCAAACAAGCTCTGAGTGGGAAATGTTGCCAGCTGGGGTCAGCTCATCCCTCTACAACTAAAGTGTTGAGACTCAGCATATGTGAAGTTTGAGTCTCCAATAAATATATTCAGGGACCACTGTCAGTGCAGGAAACCTACAAAATGTCGCATGCTCAGCAGGTGTAAATTGGAAAAGTCAGGCCATTTTCAATGGATTTTCTGTAGATTTAGTTACACTTCATTGCCATTTTATATGTATTCAGATATACTCATTAGTTACCTCAGCAAAGGGGTTTGCAACGGAAGCAACTGCAGATCAGGAGGAGGATGTATGTGAGCAGTAGCAGAGCTCATGTCACAGCAGCACCAAGCACAGGCTTAGCTAATTTGGAAGTGTGGCTACCTGTCTCTCACCCTCTGTTGCACTAGCTTGAATTTGTTTTGCAGAGGAACACGTACAGGAAAGGGCTGCATGGCTGTTTTTGAAGAGGAAAGACAAAAGAACTTCTTGATAGCACAAGGACGACGGCACAAACATGCTGGAAGCAGTGCCCAAGGAGAGTTTAAAGATGGGTTCAACAACATATATTCAGATGTGAAGATGAAACTGCAGTAAGGACAGGTAAGAAAAGTTATTCTATATAGGGAAAATCTAAACAAAAATGGGACTTAAAAGTAACAGCACAGGAGACAGGGTTTTTTTCCAGAGGTTTGGAAGTAAAGGAGAGAAGTTTGATACAGGGAAAACCAGGATACAGACCTGCCAGGCTCCTTCAGGCCATCTTCATGACAAAATGGCATTTGGAAACTAAGACAGATACCAGAAACTTTCTCACATACTGGGAATCAGGTAAGAGATGGCCACAAAGCTAACTTCAAATGTGTCTAGGAAGCTGTTCACATGGACAGTGAGGATACAGAGCTGGAAATTTGGAGTCCAGGCATATGGATAACAGGACAATGCAGTGTGCAAAAAGCACTTAAAAGAACACTGCAAACAGGCTGAAAAACCCCATGGTAATGTACTGATCTTGGAGTCCTACGAGGTCCTAGAGGTGGCACTATGAAATAATGAAGTGCTGTCTCACTTTTGCTGAGTCGAGAACACACATGCAAATTATCCCAGGCTGTATGAACAAGCATGTGTGGACCTCAGACTACAGCAGTGCTTAACACACACCAAGCTAACAGGCAAACATGGGCCCAAGAGTTGCAGGGGGGCGGGGGAAGACTCCAGAGCCCATTACACTACTAAACCTTCTTGTAAAAAGATGAGCAAAATTAGGAAGCACAAGAAAACTGTTGGCATTTGCTGAGTTCTCAGATCTGAGCCTGCTAAATTAATGTTTTAAGTAAAATAACAAGATTTTATAATATCTTTCCAACTAGTCATTTGACAGCATTCCACAGATGGTCTGAAGTATGTATGAAAATATAATACAAGTGGAAAATTCCTTGTCTAACTTTACAGCATCCTTATGTGCTAAGAGGAGGGTGGAAGCAAAAGAAACCTAGCAAGGGAGTGATGTTCCTATTAGGAAAACACAGTGTGGAAATGCAAGGGAGTTGCAAGGAAAAGTGAGGGGACCAATGAAAGTGGTGTTAGCAGAGCTCAATTTATCTAGGAAAGGTAGAGGTTGGCTGAGCTGCAAGATGGAGAGACAAGGACCAGGAGTGGGGACCATCACAGATAGAGGTTATACCTGAAGTCATCTAGGCAAATGAGATGGTCTCCAGAAGGTGCTCTGGCAGACATCTATGTTATTTACATGGGAGGAAGGAGAGGGCAGGGTTGCTGGAGACTTTCAGGTGGAGAGGGCAGGCGACAGATGGAAGCAAGAAAGGATGAATAGGGTGCCTGGGATGGGGATGGATGGAGGATGCTGGGGTCTTGGTTCAGGGGACTATGTGGAAAGGGAGAAGGTGGCAGAGGGAAAAGGAGATTCCAAGAGACAGGAGGCAATATGACTTCAAAGGGAATTTGCAGTCAATGGCATCAAAAGCAGCAAGCCAGCCAAGGGGATGGGGATGGAGGAGTGAGAGGCTGTGAATCATGGTGGTACAAGCACTGGAATAAAGATATAGATCACGGCTGTTAGGCTGAAGGTGGAGTTGGCTCTGATGCTGGATGGAATTTCCCATTCAGAATACAAGGAATAAGAAAGGTGTGTCAGGGTGGGATCTGGGAACAGGGAGGGATTATAATGTGCTTACCTTGAGGACTTGGTAAAGGAGCTTGGAGGAAAGTGAGGATTTGGAGAGGTAGAGGATGGAGTAAGGCTTGAGGCACAAACTATTAGGAGGTGGGGAGGCAGTTTCTGGGGTATCTGGGCAGACAAGAGCAGAGAATGAGAGAGGCTGTTGATTGTACAAGAGCCAGGGAGAGTGCTGCAAGAGAGGAGCACGCCTGGCTCAGACCCAGGAGAAGCTGGCAGTGCCCTGCATAGGAGTAGAAGATAGAGAAGGACTGTGGAAAGGAGTAGCCTGCAGTGGTGAGCAGGGAATCTAAAGGGGAAGGAAACTGGAGGAGATGGACTGAGAGAGAGGGTGGACCAAGAGGCGCTAGAGAAGAACACAGAAGATGTGAGTAGTAGGGAGGCAAAGAGGAAGGAAAGGGTACAGCAGCACGTGGCTTTGTGTGCATGAGAAAAGCAGATGAGAGTCAGAAAGCAGAGCTGGTGTGAAGATGGAAAGAATGGAAAGATGGAAATGTTCCAAGGTGGGAGGGAGGGGGAGAGACAAATGAATAGGCAAATTATAACTAATGCAATAATTAGCTGCTACAGCAGTAATCCGATTGTCACCCAAAAAAAAAGAGGATGAGGCAGGGAGTTTGTGAGCAAGGGGAAGGTATGCTCAGGCTGGCAGAGCAGGCAGGCAGAGGAGCAGAGGTGGGCTGAGCCTGCCTGGGCGCAGAGGCAGCGCAGCAGGAGCAGCAGGCAGCAGATGCTGGGGCTGCAGTTCCTATGGCAACATATGCAGGCAACAAGTGTGCAAACGTGGCGGCATTAGCAGGGGACAGCTGGGTGCGCTTCTGTGTCACACTCCTCAGGGTGGGAGCAGAGCTGTGCACCATTGCTGGGTACCAGTGCTGCCCCTGCGGAAACCAGCACAAGTTACATTTTGAGGCCAGACCCCCTCACTGCTGAAAAATGGATTTCTTGTGCTCTTTCTCCTTAACCTTAGGCATCCCGAAGCCCAGGAGAACCCAAGAGCTGCTGAGCGTCTTGCCAGCTGCGAGGTGTGTGCGTGCTGCATGGCGAGGAGGCAGCATGGCCTCTGGAGGGGGGCTATGGGAGAGCTAGTATCCCTCCTTCCTGTCCCTCATGGGCATGCACCACAGGACTGGGAGCTTAAATCTCCAGCATCCTGGCTCCGCAGCTGGCACATACCTCCAGGCACCGACAGTGTGTAGGTGCCTTCCAATGAGGCTGTCAGAGCATAGGGCTGGTCTGCCAATAGCAGGCAGAAATAGCACACGTTATCCACAGCCTGGGGGCTTACTCTTCACTCCTCAGTAATTTTCAGCAGAATTTTCCCTTTCTCTCCTACTGTATCGCCTGTAATTAACCAGTGCTTTGGGTTCGCAGCTACTCCGCAGTGTTACGCTAATGTCCTACACTGAGCAGCTGGAGACAGAGCACAAAGGCCAATTTTTCTGTCCAAAGAAGCAGTGTTTCCCAGTGCACTGAGCACTGACTCCCAACAGAAGGGACATCCCTGTGGGGGCCTGAGCAAGGATGCTGCTCCCTTTACCCTCAAGAGTCTCCCTGGCAGGGGAGACAGCTGGCAGGACAAGGCCAATCCAGCCAGGCCATGATGTCCAGGCTGCTCCCCACCACTCCGGGAGCAGCCTTGCTCCTGCGGGAGTTGCATCTATCTGCCCTCCAAAGCAAATGCTTGGAGTTCCCTCTGGGTTACAACCGTTATTTCGAAGTGCAGCTTTCATCCAACAGCAGAGGGAGCTCTGGGAGAGGAAGAAGAGCCGATGAAGCCTGGCAGGAGCATCCATGGGGAAGGAGGGAGGGAGGTGGGGGGTTTTGGCAGAGATGAGAGCAGGCAGCTCTGTTGCACCAGGTAGGGAGCTTTCAAACAGCATAAAGGGATGAGGGAAAAAGGGGCCTGAGAGACGGAGGAATGGTTGTAAAGCAACCACCATGGAAACGAAATGCCAGAAGAACTTTAGGTATAAAAAGATGTGAAAGAATCAAGCAAAAGAAGTGCCTGGGTGCTCTTTCTCTTGTAAGATTTAAGATTTAGGCTAACTTCAGGGTGTGTGGTGCTAAATAGCTTTAAGGTGGAGAGGGTATCTTAGTTACTCAGGGAAGATTTTCTGCATATTTAAATGTTAAAAAGGTCTGGCTGGTTTTTGTTTTTGTTTTTGTTTTTGTTTTTTTTCCTGAGGAGAATGCTCCATGTTATGCACTGTTTTGAAGTCAAGTTCATTGCAGAAGGTTTCAGTGACATTTGGAGAAACTACTGCCATGAATTCACATACTCAAAGCCAAGCAGTGAAAATGCCTTTGTGACTGAGTAAATGCATCCATTGGAAGATGATGGCCATTTCTGCCACACGTGGGATGACAGCAATACCAATCAGCCACATCACAGCGCCTACAAAGCCAGAGTGTGGATATGACTCTCGAGTCACAGAGATCTCAGCAGGAAAACAAATATCCTGGTCTTTCCATCCCTCATTCCTTGTGGTCCTGGGTGCAGCACAAGAGCAGGCATGATTCATTCTACAGTCTCTGAGCAACCCAAGGGAAAACCACCTGCTAATTTCAGTTTCTGATGTCAGAGAGTATAATTAACCTGACAAAGCAAAATGTTATTTTGGGTTAAGATGTGATCAGACCTTCCTTCTCCCGCTACCTGTATGGTGATAAAACAAGTCAGAGGTGTTTGGGGCTGGGGAGGTATGTGTATCGTTGTTTTGTGGTGGTTATACAGTGTTGGCAGTGAATTCATACCTAAAAATATCACCGGTGCTTTCTCCAATTAATTTACATTCAAGGTAAACACAGAGAAGACAGGATGATTTGGAGATTACAGTAACCTGCTTCCCTGCCACTGCACACATGTGCGATACTCCTCCCTTCTATCTGTCCTTGGAGCAGGAGGTGAAGCAGGTTTTAAATGAGTGTGCTGACTGCCACAGTGCCTTTGGATAGGAACCCCAGGAATACTTGGGTCTTTAAGGTGTGTCATGTTAAAGTAGATCAGACAGTGTGATGCTAAACTGACAGTGGATATCTAATTGTAGAAGCTTTAGGGACTGGAATACTTTTGCTTATTGTTGTTGTATTTGAAAAAAAGTCTTGGGAAGAGGATTTCAGGGGTGGAGTTTTATCATGTTGTTATGTTTTCCCTTGGGTAGAGCCTGTAGAATGGAGTGATTGATTTTGTTTGATCTATTATAGGTACATGTAACTAGCAGAAGGTGCTGCAGTTAAAGTGAAAAGATTAATCTAGCCATTTCAAGCAAAATCAACGTCTCTTAGTGCTGTGTTGGCAAGCCTGGGTTCTGCAGGCTCCCAGGCACAAACACAGCAGCCCTATTGCAGTTGTTGAGGTGGGGAAAGAGCTCCAAGTCCCCCTAGGTCCCTGATTAAGGATCCCCATTTTTAAATACCCTCCTACAGAATGATTGGTGGTTTTTTATGCTCTCTGGGAAAATAGGGAGACAGAGAGAAGATGTAGCACATAAGAAATAAATGCTATATTATTTCCTTCCCTATTCTTCTCTGCTGTTTTTGTCTGGACTTCCTCAACTTTTTTTTAATGGTCCAGCTGTGTGAGTCCTTAATCTTCAGCCATTTGAATGACTGGAGATTAGTCATTTGCAGGCTCTGAGCATTTTGGGCCTGCATATGTTCTTTCTTTTTCCTCCCGCTGCTCAGAAAGCTCTGCCCAGCTGTGCACCTCATTATGCCCTTGTGACTAGGCTATTTTAAGAAAACTTATTCTAAATGAATAACAAAATCAGCAAGCTCTAACTATGGTAACTGTGGGATTGGGGAAGCAAAGGTTAAGTGCCAGCATAGGTATATCTAAGCACTCTGAAGATGACTGGCTTGCCATTTTTTAAAGATCACCATTTTCCTAGATCCAGGTAGGGCTCTTATATTTTGTGTCACACCATTTGCACACAGAACCACAGCCATTTCACTGAGAAAGCCAATTGAGATCTGAAGGGGGAAGAATGGTTTTCAGTCATGATTTGAAGAAAGAAATAACAGACTGAAATGTCCCAGGGGAAGCAAGGAAATTGTTCCAGTGAGCTGGTCTGGACAAGCTCTGACAGCAGAAAGCTTCTTTTGGTCTTGCCCAGCTAATTCTGGTTATGGCAGGTTTTTAATTTTTATTTCCTATTCAGCCTCCATGCTTAATATTTAGTATTTGTGGAAACCAAGGTGAGCAGAAGAGGTACAGTTCATAGTAGCAGTAAAGTGCAAAATTAAGAAAATAGGAAGAGTTAAGTAGATTAAATAGACTAGTTCAGTCATGAAGTAACTCTCCCTCCCAGACCTTTGGCTCTAAAGGTCTGAAGGTAATCAATACCTCAGCGGTGGTACCTGGTGTGCTGCTGAGTTGGGATCTGAGTTTGAAGGTACCATGTTACCAGACTCTGCACTTGACTGACACAGTCTCTACCCTGGGCTGACCAAGCAATGCAACCTTATTGCTGCTTCTGCCAGATTAAAGCCCTGCTCAGACAAGAAGCAGGAATGAAGGGCAGGGGATGGTGTTAGCAGCAGCACAGCTTCCTGCCTTCTCACCAAACCTCCTATCCATCTCAGGTAAGGCTGTACATTTTGTGAATTCATGGCCCTTTATTGGTAAGTACAGATTGAAATGGATTGGCCATCTGTTGCTATATCCACTGGATGAAAAGTGAAACCCCATGAAAACCAGATCTTCTGTGTAACCAGAAGCAGCCGCAGAAGTTGTTATGTTGTTCTTGCTGCCATCACTTGATAAACCTTTGCTGAGCTGCAATGTGACATGCTGCTTACCATGCACAGCATCTTGGCTGCTCCTCTTGTCACTTCAAAATGCAAGAGTACTTGCTAAGAGCAAGGCCTCGTCCTCCAAATCTCTGTTCCATTTTTAGATGGCCACATTGCACATTGAGTGACTTTGTATTACCGCAAACAAAACAGAAGAACTGGTGAGCACATTGTGGAATTTTGGATGTAACTGGAAGGGGGAAGAAACTGCTTTTTTTCTAAAACAGGCATTCTGACATTGTAAGATAGAGAGGTGGCTCCTTTTTTCAGCACAAAGGCAGGGCACTGTCTCCTAGACAGTGACTTTTTCTAACCAGGAAGCTCAGAAGCTGGGTAAGAGTGGCAGCTCTGGAACAGAATAGGCTGGCTTGCAGGGCCTCCAAGAGGTCACTGTGCTTTAACACAGAGACTGCTGGACCAGGTGTTTGAACACAAGCATAACAGTCAAGTGTCTTCAGAAAAAGTGGTGCTGTGGGTCTGGACAATTATTTAAGATGGAGTTACAAAGTAGGGAAGAAAGTTGGTTGGCAGGAATTAAAACCAAACTAAATTGATGGAATTATAAATGAACCTAGCAGGGTAGGGACAAAGTTTTGCAATGTTTTTAATAGTGGAAAAACATGCTGCTTTAGTTTTCTTAGATATCTTTCAGACTGCAAATAAAACTGTAGCTAAAAGAGAATCATCTAACAGTTTAGTTAGACTTTCCGGAAGCTTTGGCATTGTGTCCTGGTCACGGGACACACTGAGCTACAGCAGTGAAGAGCAGCCCTTGGCTGACAGGTTTCCCTCTCCTCTCTGGAGGAGTGGAGCCCCTGAGCCCCTGGGCTGGCTCTGCAGGCAGCAGCCTCTCTGCAGCCAGCTGCGGGCGCAAGCAAAGCAGGCCTTTGCCAACACCGTCTGACTGCAGGGCAATAAAACAGCTGCCAACACGTTGCCTAATTTTGCCTGGAAAGTCAGCCTCACCACCGCTGCGGGAGGGCGTGGGGTGCAGAGGTGGCACTAATAATGGCTGGGTGGGTGGCGAGTGGCAGATAGGGGCTGATAAGCATGATTGTACCTTCAATTCCATCTCCCTGCCCACGTGTCTTGGGTGAGCACCAGGGGCTGAACTGCTGAGCACTTAGAAACCCTTTTTCCTGGGAATGGGTGGCCAGTATCCAAGTGAAGTGACTCATATGCATCCTGCTCCTTATTTAAACTGGAGTCTTCACCTTCAAGCTTTGCCCACTCCATGAAGACAAATTGTGTTTCTGGAGAGGGGGAAAACCAGTTCCCTGCCTGTATCTCTCTCCTATGTTGCCATCTGCACTTCCTCCCAAGTAACTACATCATCCAGCTCTTCATGTTCGCCTTCATCTTAAATTTGCCTGGGAGAAGAATTTGTCAGCCTACTCAAAGCCAGGACTGTAAGGTTTCCCAGTGTGGATTTTCCTCACTGTTTTCTCAGGAACCATAGGCACTCGCTATTTTTGGCACCATCTCTTCCTTATGTTCATCTTCTGCTGGTGTCCCTCCTGCACCTGGCTCCCTTGGACTAAACTAGGACACCTGCCAGACAATGTCAAGCAGGCATATCTGCGATGCACAGGACGGCCAAAGGAAAGAACTGGAAAACATCTCATAATCAACTGTCAGCTTTTCAATCTGGCTAAAACCATAACTCTATTGGAGAACCGATATTTTCTAAAACATTTTAATGATACAAAAATGGAGATAATGCCAAAGTGGAAAAATCTGAAATCTTTTGGCTAGTCAAGGTTAGGGAGTTTGAGAAATTTAAACTAAAACGCAGTTGCAAAACCAAACTATGAATTTATCCAGTGAGGCATATGACATGGCTGCATCACTGCTGCTTGTTAATATAATCACTAATTCAGTCCTCTGAGCCACAGATCAAAATAACAATATTAGTTTATTTTATTTGTAAAGGGCCAACATCAAAACTGTGCACGTGGAAAGAAGCCATATTTCCTCCACTGTCTGTTTTTCTGGCATCTCTTTTATCACATGGTGTAAATTGGAGCTGGCTGATTTTGACTTCTCCTGAAACAGCCCTATAGACTTTATCCAGATAACAGAATGGCTGGGACATATGGTTGCCCCAGACTGAGCTCTTTCAGGTTTCTATCTTCCCTCCTCACTCTTCTGTCCCACCTCAGCATGCCCCAAGTGCCCAGAGCCAGAAACTGTGATCTTGAAGAAGTTGCCCAGAAGTACTGAGACTTGAGCCCAGGGATGATCTAACCAGAGACAGGGGGAAAGGTCTCTGCTATAGAAGCTTGAAAGGAAGGAAGGTAAAGAGTTTTAAGGAGTTACTTTTAAGTACATATCAAAACAAAGGAAAAAAAAAAACCCAAACTAAGCAGCCCAGCATACGTTCTGTAGGAGGTGTCTTTCACACTTGCATTTGCCTCATTGGAAAGGGACTAATTGGATCTGGATCTACCCAGTTCCAGGTGTCTTCTGCCTCAGGTCCCCAGAGCTATTTGTTTTGCTGGTGTGCCTCAGCTTGGCAAGGTGTCTTGATTGCCAGCTGAATGTGGATTCAGCTAGCTCTGACCAGCTCTGGCATTTGAAAAAAATCCTTTTTCTTCCGCTTGAATTTCTCTGCCAACTGCCAGCAAGTCAGGATTTCCCAGCCAGCAGCTCTTGTTATTATCTGTTTTCACTTGCCTTGATGTTTACCAGATTGGACTGCTTTTTATCTCTATTAACCCCACTGTGGAGCCCTATTACACACCCTATGTGGCTGGGCATTGGGTCGGGGCAAAGATAAATAAATAGAAAATAAATTCACCTTATTGAGGAAACAGTGAAGTATAAAATGCTGGCCAAAAATAACACAAGTGTTGATGATCTCAGGGAAGAAAATAACTAAAACATATTAAGATAGACAGACACATGAAGATATTAAAAATCAAAGCTTAAAATAAATAACAGCTCATTGGACTAAATCTGAACTCTGCTAAAATTCTCCACCAGATGAAAAAGGTGCTATGAAAATAGTGTTGAACAGCTGAGAGCAGGACAAGCTGGCCTGATTTTCTCTGGTCTCAGAAGCTTGAATTGCTGCTAAGCAGTGTTTTCAGTTGTAACCTTAGATACGTTTTGCAGGCATTTAGACCAGAAGGTCTGATTAAAGATGCATCTAAAAATATAAAGAGGAGATTCTCAATCTTTAAAGGGCCCTAAAAGCTCTTCTGAACAAGCATCTAAGTATCATTTTCCATCTCCTCCAGTTCCTAGAAGTCATGGGGATGAAGTAAAATTTGAAAGAAGATGAGCCAGTGGCTTTTAAAAGTTTAATTCTGGATCAAGTTCAATATAGTTTCAAAAGTAATGGGTTACATCTAGTTCTAGACCACAGGTCTGGTCGCTTGTCAGGTCCATTATCAGTTCAACAAAGACGTCAGGGTATTGATGCCCATCCAGTTTGAAGAGGAAAAAGTTTCTAATGGATTTTGGGGTGAGGTCCAGGTTCAGCTCAAAGCGCTGTGAGCTGCCGGGGGGGGTGGCTCAGTCCCTGCCATCCATCCCAGCTAAAAGAGCTGCCTTTGGCTGGCTGGTTCCCTCAAGACAGATGCAAGAAAACGGCATGTATTTATTTATGCCCCAGACAGTGCGTTAATAATACGTTATTTCCCTCACGCACTGCGCTGCCTGTACGTGCGCAACGAGCACTGGCTTTTGCTACCGGCCGTCCCGCAGCCGTTCCAACCCCCGCCCCGCCGCAGTGCCCGTTGCCCCCCGGACACCGCAGCCCAACGGCNCCCCTTCACCGCCTGCTGCCGCCCGCATGGCAGCGCCGCGGGAGTGAGCGCCTCGGAGAAGGTCTGCGTCCCCGCGGCACGCCGCCGGGCGGCTCTCGGGGTCCCCCAGCCCGTGGGGCCGTTCCTGAGGTGAGGTGAGGCGAGGCGAGACAGGCGAGCGGGTGGGCGATGGAGGGGCCGCGGGGGGGGGGGGGGCATCCATCGGTACC
>VZTM01026800.1:0-33618 GCA_013400555.1 Jacana jacana | reverse complement strand
TCTGTTCTGTCTTCAAAACGGCCTAGACTGGTGCTGCTGCCAGCGCCGGTGTGCCCCGCGGCAGCCTGGACCCTCGCCAGAGCCGCTGGCTGGGACCCCCAGGGACGGCCGTGACCCGCCCGGGGGTGCGCATCCACACAGGACGTGGCCGCCTGTGCGGGGGGCGAGAGGCGGCGCGGGCAGCCCCGGCTGCGGGTCCCGGAGTAGACGCGCGGCTGGGAAAAAGCGAGCCCCCTTCCGAGAACGGTGGTATTGAATCCATGCGGGGACCGCCAGCAGCGTGTCTTTTGTATGGGGTCAACTGCTCTTGGTGTTGCACCACACGCAGATTAAAGGGGCCCAAACCAGGCAATAAAACACATCTTCAGGACAAAACCAGCCCTTGTCAGAGAATCATCGGTGGTGTTTTCGAGGCACGTCTCTTCCCTTCCCCCAGCTCCCTGGTCTGTGACAATACTGACTCCTGCTCCTTGAAGATCCCCGAGCCTGGCACAGCAGCTCCTCTGTCTTGCAACCTCCATTTCCCCCCGGTCCCCGTTACAAGGGCTGCCACTGCTGTTCAACAACCACGGATTCAGGCACCGAAAGCTTGTGACTTGCCCGGCATCCTTTAGGGCAGCTGGTCTGCGGGCAGTGGGGGGGATGCAGGCTGTGCGTTCGCAGAGTGCTAGCAGCCCCTGGCAGTTTCTCCCCTGGACTCTCCCAGTGTGTAAGAGCCATGAGGTAGGTTACTCAGACTTGAAAATGGAGGACGGTAGTGGTAACTAGCCTGTTGTTTGGTGGAGTAAGTCTCAGCAATATTTCCTGTAATGGTGGTGCTGAAAGTGATGTTTTGCTTGGCTGGTGCTGCAGAGAAGGAAACATCTTCAGTATTAGCTTTGGGGTACCTGCTACTCATAAGCATTGTCAGTTACAGCTTTATTTAATTATTTTTTTTAAGTGTAAAGAAGTGTTCTGTTCTTTTCAGCATCATGTCTGTCAGCTGTGCTAGGAAAGGATCATCTTTGCTGCCTCTAAAACTGAAGGTGGAGAATGGCTATGCCCCTTGTTTGGGAGACAGGGCTTTAGGATGTGAGAAATTTGCAGGAACAGCACAGAGATTTTGATCCCACAGCTCTGAGCTATCCAAGAAGTAGTCTGATCCCAGATTGGGTAGTTAAGTCCCTTTCTTTGTGTCTTCTCCCCCTCTTTTTTGCTTTTCTCCGCTCTTCCTGGTGGCAGAGGAAATCTCTTTTCTTCAAACTTAGGGTAAGGATTGGTAGTATGGAAGGTTAGTATTTGCTTTTGATTGCCATCTTAAATGAATTCACCAAGCCTTGCTCAAAGGCCAGGTTCCTATTCATTCTTTGTGATTTAAAAATCCCCTATAAACCTTTTATTGTTAGTTGAAACTGATTTATAAGGTCCTGACCTAGGAATATGCTACTTGTGGCTGTATTTTCTATGCTGTACACCATTTTCTCCTACGTTTCTGAGCAAGCATTGCCTTTGTAGTAAACTAATTTGGTGCTTTGCCTGTATCTTGCTTAGTGTGAAAAACACTTATCTGTTTTGTCTGCTATATCTGGAATATAGGAATATTTAAATAGATAGTCTTATTTGCAGTTGAGATTACTTTGATAAAGTAACAGAGTTTACAAAGGCCACCTGAGGTAACCTGCGGAAGGGAGCAGCATTAAGCAGTAATTTATTTTGTAAGATCCAGATGTGCAGAATAGATATCCATAGCAGTCCAGACACCCTCGGGGGATGTTAGTCTGTCCAGCATGTTCAGACCTGGAGGAGGAATTCTAAAGCAGCAGCACTGGCAAGGGAGAAAGTCTGCAAGCTGCCGTCACGAGAAGGTAATTATTAATAGGAACAAACCTGTCTAATAACAATGCAAAGAGAGGGAAAGCAAGGTGCTTGGTGTGGAAAGATTAACTAGTGTTCGTTGCACTAGCCCATAGCTGCACACGTGAAATATAGTTCTTGCATTTCTGTTCTTTCTTAGCCCTGTTTCTGTTGCCTCAGACCAGCCTTTTCTGTAGCTGTAGGTGGTATGGAGATATCTCAATGGTACATCCTGCATATGGACAGCTTTTTTGACTGCATGCCTGGAAAGGGAGAAAAAAAGCTAATGCTGTTGGTGATACGCTTGCAATAGGTCCTGCTAGTGACAGGAGGATAAGAAAAGCGGGCAGAGAGAAGGGTCCGTACATGCCCATGGTCAAAAGCACTTGCCATCAACGTGTGTTGTGGTTTGGTGGAGTTTTATAAGTGACTGTGGTGAAACTTCCCACCTTGAAGTTAGTTTTTTTGAATTTCTCTGGGTCTTCCCATCCCTTCTGTGCATTGAGGTCCCGTTCAAAGTCTGTTGAAGCTGGTGGGAGTAAGTAGGTTTTGAATCGGATCCTGTACCACTGGCTGAGGTTTTATCCCCCCCTTATGTTTTCTGATGGCGCCAGCTGCTGGGTCAGTTTGCTGTGTACCGGTGGGCTGGCTTGGGATGTCTTGCAGGCAGTGCTGCCTCGGTACCTCAGCCCACGGTCTCCCTTTACTTTCTCCTGCATCTCCAAGAGCCAGAGAGGAGTTCTGATACAGGTACATTGGCACCATGATCATTGGGGATCAATTAGTGTCCTGAGGCTTAAAGCATTTAATCAGTGTGGGGCGAGTGATGGATGCTTTACTGAGAAATAGTTTGAGTCACAAACGATGTCATGGGGAACCCAGTAAACTAGTTTCTCAACTGGATGCAGACAAAACGGAGTTTCAGGGTTAGTGTTTTAGTGAATACTGAACTCTGAAGGCTATTAGTTTATTTTTGGAAAAGCAATCTGTATCTACCAATTAATTATAAAATTGCCGTAGATCCTTAAATAAGTGTAAAACACAGCAGTATTTACATCATTCTCAAATGTTACTATATAAAGTGGAAAGAACAGAACATGTTATTTCAGTTTCCGTGTTTGAATTTCTTGTTTCTGGCTTGAAATAATACTACACAGTTCTCCTTTTATTTTGGTTTTTGTGTTTTTTTTGTTTTTTTTTTTTCCTTTCTTTCTATTTTATTTATTTGTCGTCTCTTGGTGGTGGGAGGATAATATCCTACCAAGAAAAAAAAAAAAAGCTATTGATGTACTAAGAAGAAAGGAAGCAATTTTCCCAAGAAACCTTACGTTTAGATAAAGCCTTGTCTGTGCTTTTGCATAACTGACATTTTAAACATTTTTTTTATAACAAGCAGTGAGAAGCCTGTGGACTTCACCATGCAAAGACTTGTGCATGTGACTCATTTTCCACACATACAGTCTTGTGAGTACGCACGCATGTATACGGCTCTCTGAGGTCAAAGTAAAGGTGCTTGAAAGTGTTTATTCTCAGCTGTAATGTTGAGGTGCTGTGGGCCTGTTCTTGTAAGTACTTTCCAGACAAGGGCTGAAATGTGGAGAAGGATGTTTGTGAAACGCAGTTTTCTAGCTGCTACCAGCATTGTGTTTGTAAAAGCGATTGTAACTGGTGTTTCAAAGCTATTCTGTTCCTCTTACCTTGAGAACACTGAGCTACATTTCACCAAAGTTTGACTTGCTTGCGTTGGGGATGGGTTTGGCTCAAGATCTTTTGATGTGAGCAAATTGAGTGCAATTTTCTTTTAACCGTATAACAAAGAATAGGTACTGATTGCTTGCCAAACAATTTTTCCCCTCAGAGATTCCAGACAAATTTAAGAAAGAACAAAGCCAGCATTTCTAGTGTTTAACTTCTTGAGAATCATCTTGGGTTTTGGCATGTTAAAAAGGAAAGTGCGTCACAAGTCAAGTTGGCACTTTCTAATACCATCAGTAATACTAATTTCCACATCACTAATTTTAACTGACACGGCTTCAATCTTTGTCTCATCACAAGTTTCTCTAATTAAAAGAATCTAAGCTCTTTTCACTTACTTCTGTATTCTCTTCAGTTGTATTCTTCCAGTCTTGCAAAACAAGGTTCCTGTCCCCCTTCAGGAGATGGATAGGAAGAGGAACTCAAAGACCTTCATGTAGCAGCTGCCAGAGTGCTCAGGGAGATGCCCTGCAAGGAGGAAGCTTGTTTTCTTGGAATCAAGCCAATGAAATGCCACTTATGCCCAAGACTAAAGAGGCAAACAGTAGTATGAGAAGAGTACAGCTGCACCAAGTACCTGTTTGTTGGTGCTGTTTTATAAGATATATCTTACCTTTTCTTCCTTTTCAAGTTGGGAGATGAAACCATGTTATTCATGTAGTCTCAAAACTGTTGTTACCCACAATTTTTCTTCTTTCCACTTGAGCTCTTTCCTCAGAAGTGATTTGTTCTAAGACTGAAGTAGTTGTGATATTCAAGACTTCAGAAACAATCATGGTGTAAAATACAGTCACCCTTAGGGGAGGAGGGAAGTTATTTGTTGCTCATACTTTTTCTTTTCAGAGACTCTTTTCTTGGTGAAGGTAACTCTGATGAAGCAGCAGAAAAAATAACCAGGCTGAAAGCATGTGGCAGCCAGCAGTGGGTGAGGATAGCAATTGCCTTTATTCACCATTGTCCTGCATTTTGTACTGTATGATCAATAGAAAAAGAAATGGTTCCTGTAACCTGCCTTGCTCCTTGTTAGCGTTAAAGAAGGAACCCTTTCCATATATGGCCTTTTTGTTATAAGGCATTTCAGCTATTCTGTTTTATGATGGTCTCCTTTGAAGATGGGGAGAATACAGTGGAAAACTTCTCAGACCCGAGGATGGGGTGGGCATAACAGATAATTAAATGCTGATGTTACCTTTTTCCTATCAAACATTTCTCCAAACTGTTTGCTGTGCATTTACATTTCAAAAAAAGACCACAGTTCCCAAACTGATGTTTTAAAATCCCTCTCTATGCACTTGCTCGGGATTTATCTGAGTCATGACTCCTGATGATTTCCCCTGTGTGTTGAGGCCATGGGTGGGGCTGCTTAAATGCAGATGTCAGTTGCTGGTTTAGATGTCTTATCTGTGTCAGTCACCTGGAACCAGTAAATACAACGAAACCTACAGCAAACAGTGTTCTGGAGCATCTGCTGGAGAGCCATGATGCTCTGGATGGACCCTTCCCTAGCTTCATTAGTCAAGATACACACAGAAAGGAAAATAAACAAACACAAAGGGTCTTTATAGCCCTTGTAGTGAAGCAGGCTCCTACCTGCCCCTGAACAACCTAGTGGCTACAAAACCACAGCCGAGATCCAGGGCTTTGCTTTTTCTCCCTTGGACTTCATTCTTTACAAGTCAGCACTGAGATAAGTTACTCTATAAAACATGTTCCTCATTGCCCTTGGGTTCTGCAGAAGCCGAGGCTGCTGCACCTCTGGTATTTTCAAGTCTGGCCAATGCCACAGATACCAACATGCCCTCTAAAAGCACTGTTGTTTCTTTGGGTGGACTTTGAAGCAATTTATTCTTGCTGCAATGACTTTCCAACGTGGGATCATAGCTTTAAGGACACAGCAAATGCATAGGAGGTGTATATGAATAGGACATCTGAATATCTATCTGTTCTTCAGCCATCGCAGGATAGGAAGGAAAGAAAGCTTATGCACTGTCAGCTGATGTAAGAACTTGTATGAAGAACACTCATGCCTGGAATATCCTGACCGCAGGCTTGCTGAAGCTGTGTGTGCTAGAGATGGAGGCAGTTCTATAATCTTGCAGTACCTTAGAGTTAAAAAAAAAAAAGAAAAAAAGCTGGTAACCCCAGGAAGATCTTTCATATACCTTGATGTGCACACATACAAGGTTGATTGTATCATATTTTGTCAACAAAAAGTACAGTTTGTCTATCAAAAATAAGGGGATTAAAGAACCAAGCTTATACAACGCTGATTAGCTAATCATTGAAAATAACCTTTAACTTCAAAAGCTTCCTCTGTGAAAATGAATGTTTTATACAGAAGTATTATGTAACAGACATTTTGTCACCTTTACAGTCCTGCAGAGGAGGACGTTGTTAAGCTCATACCATTTGGATTGTTCAGTATAAGTTTGCCCACTAAACCAATGCAAATATCAATGAATGATTAAAAAAGAGTCCATCTTGCATATTTGTACATAGTCCTTCATGATGGTTGGACTAGATGATGTTAAAGGTCCCTTCCAACTTAGACAATTCTACGATTCTATGTACAGATTGCAGAAAGGGAAGGTAGGAATTATTTTGTTCTGTCTCAGCATTGAAACTTGAGTGACAAGTATGAAAGGTAGTGCATTAGCTTGCTTTGTTTTCAAGCACCACTATGGTTACAAACACTTTCCACATGCATTAGCAATTGCCTTCGTCAGAGATGCACAGAAGAACCAGACTTCACGCTTAATCTGACTGGTGTTTAAAAATACAAACTAAGAAGTCTATGTACAGGGTTCCTGTCAATGGCTGCCATCCATAAATTTCATGTACTTCCTTTCTGTCTAATTAAATTAAGAAATAAAGCCTAATCTCCCTATCTTAGAAGAGGAACTGACAAAAGGGAAATGAAACTTTTCATGCATTTGAGTGTGGGGTTTTGGTTTGTTTTTTTTGAGTAACGTTTGCTGTTTTATAACCCATACTAAATTTCTTCACTGCTTTACCTCATTGGCATTGTTAACAGATAGAAAGGGAAGACTGGCTTGATAATTTTGCTCTTCTCCTTTCCTATCGCTCTGACCAGAAATCTGTTGGCTCTGGAAAAGAGGAAGCACAGGAATGTAGATACACAAATGCTCATTGGTGCTGCAGAAATCGTGAGTTTGGTCAGTGCTAGTGCCCTGACGGAAAGTATGTAGGGAAGTGGCTAACAGGAGAACCACGGGACAGGGGTCATTCTTGGAAAAAGAGAGGGGACTGAGAATGAGACAGAATTGTACTAATAATAAATTGGAAAAATGAAAAATGCGGTAGTTTGGACGAGCCTCTATTTGCAGTGGTTAAAATTTGTGGTTATGCTTTGTTTATTTTTAGTGTAATTTGATTTAGGACGTACCTAGATTGAAAGGTGAATTTAAGAATGCCCTTTTAGCATCAATCAGTATAAGATTTTAAAGCAGTAACTCCTAGGAACAGTTACAGGAGAACAAAAATAGTAAAGGATGTAATAAAGCCAGAAAATAAAAGCGTGAGGCATGCAAAAATACAAAAGAAAATAACAACAGTGTGGCAAAGGAAAGGAGATAAAATTGTTGAGATAAGAGTGAGTAATGATAAAAGAAAATCTTAAAGCATGAAGTTGTATGTACTATTCTGCATGTGGAAAGTGTACAAATTCTGTTTGTTTGACTGAGGGAGTCTCCTCTCCAGAAACAGGACTTCGTGCTCACAGTTGAATTGCCAAGTTCTCCCAGTTTGCATCTGCTTGAAAACATGCTGCTAAGTAATGCAGACCCCTGTGTGGACATATGTATTCATTACACCAAACTATAAACTTACAGGGTGAATTACTACAAGTCTGGTTTTGACTGAATAGTTTTGCACCTGCCTAATTTGTGTTGTAAAATTGCAGTCTGCCCAGGTGCAGAGCAGCCACATCACAACCAGTGCGCAACTGGTTGGTGCGAGAAGCACAGAGTGCTGCTCCTCTGGTGGTTTGTTTGTGAAGAGAGGATGGTGGCCCTCCACACTCTGATAGCGGCTGCTTTTTGTCACCCCAGCCATGTTAAGGCTTCTTCAGTGTCTGAATATTTACCTGCTCTCTGCCTGGACTTGTAAGATGTTAGATCTGGCTTGCTATCCGCTAAAGAATGGGATACCAGAGCTACCAGCAGGAGCCCCCTCTCTTATTGCCTATGGATCAAACAATGCATTATCTATAGTACTGGGAAAATTTGCCTGCTTGCCCAGCAAGGTTTTGATTTGTTAATGTCTTTGTTATCTTCCTGTCTTCTGCTACAGAAGAAGGGAAGCAGGGAGGAGTTTGTGCACAGCTACTTGCTGGGGGTGGGGGGGAAGATGAGGTGTCTGTGGAGAGGAAAGCATTACAGGGAGCTCCTGAAATAAAGATGTTTGGTGGCATGTGAAAAGCTGCAGCAAGGCCCTAGTATGGACAAAGAACTCAGTAAGGAGCCTCAGTGGGATCCTGTAGGCTCCCATGGAGTGGGAGCAATGCCTAAGGTGCTTTCCAAATGGAGCATGGTCTCAAGACCAGCTGGAGCAAATTTGAGCTCAGACTGCTGTTGAACGGGGGAGTCCTGTACTGCCCACCCACCTCTGCCGGGCAGGATCCTTCTCCCAGGCACACACCAGGGAAGGGTGGGAGCGTGTCTCGGGGCAAGGTCTCTTAAACATCAGGGTGGCCACAAATCAGCTTAAGCTGATTGCGAAACCTCACTCTGAGATAGCAACAAAGCCTGGGGTTTATCTGGTTAGGTTACATGTTGCTTTTGACAATACTTTTACAGTAGGTTTCTGTGCTAGTTTGGTTTTTTTCTTCTCCCTTGATTGCATGACATTTTTCCTGTCTGGTTTGTTGTTTTTCTTATGCAGCAACAAGGGAGGAAGATGGCATTTTAACCAAAGTGATTGTCAAATGTCTGCTGTTGCCTGGGTACTCAGAGATACACATAGAACTGAGAATTATACAGTTTTGCTGAAATTAAGCCTCTAATGACTGGAAGTACTTTACTTACTTTATTAGCTGAGTTGGTTTTATTTCCCCCAAGTTTTCTACTTGCCCAAAGTACTGTGATTTTCTTCCTTCTCCTTTCTTCATAGAATTCACAATAATTTGCTCCATAAGTGCGTCACCTGATTTTTTTCACTCTGTTAGCAGTTATTGTTTCCCTGTTAAATGCAACTCCCATTAAGCGCAACAGAAACAACATTTTTCTTGGTGGAAAGGATGTTTGATCAAGTGACTGTACAAATGAAGGTGGCCACATGTAGGCTACAGTATATAGGACGTGGCATTTGGAGGTTGCACGTGTTATGCCTGAAGTGCCAAGTGCCTGGCTGTGATTCACATAAAATTGGCACTGGGTGATGCCAACACCCCAGTGTAAATGAGGTGTAAGTCTTTTCCTATGCTGAAGGGGCCTGAAAAAAAAACAAAAGAGAAGGATTAAAGGGAGTGAGTGCCAAGGGGACTAGGCTATAAGAGAAGTAGTACATGTGTTCCTTATTTAATCTCCTTTGTGCCCACTGTCCCACATACTGACTCTATAACAGAGTGGGAGTGTATTCTTGTATCAGAGCAGTTGTTTCTGTAAGTAAGATGTTGCTTTGTTTTAATAAATGGAGTTTGTCACTTTAGAAATGGGGGAAGGAGGGGGGGGAGCTAATGGAAGAAGCATAAAGAGAGAATTCTTCAAATAGAATTTGGAAAACAATCCAGTAGGATTTCTGTGGCAAGAACTGAAGGGAAGATGCCTTCACTAGTCTTGGCTCTGCCTAAGGGTTTACTTATGCATTGATAGGATTTATATGAGAATTTCTGCCATAGTATCCTTTCAAAAAAGCAAGACAAAATCAAAATCTTATGAGTGTGGGATTTTTCACTTGTTTTCCTCCACCTCTCCTCCAGGTATCTTCCAACTCCTGTGCTCAGTCTGCCTTGGGAAGGGGAGGGTGGTGGTGATGGACCTCAGCAGGCTTTCACATTATGATGGAGCTCTTGAAGACAAACTATCCTATTCTTCCATGCATTACCAAGTGCAATGATGTTATTTGGCTTCTCATGACACCTTTCCTTAAAGACTGATGAATTTAAAAAAACTATATCCCTCCCACTTTAGAGGTGGGAACTTCCTTTGCCTTTTGTTTTCAAAATCTGTTGCCTTTCGGGTGGCTGCTGAGGAGGGGTTGGAGTGCATGGAGAGCTCTGCTTAGGCCCATCTTATGTGGGTCTCTGTGAGGAAAGGTTACAGAAACAGCCAAGGTTAATGGTCCTGTGGCTATGAGAGCATTTACTGTCAGAGCTCAAGTATGATCCAAAGGTCTGTTCTGAAACCTGCTTGCAATAAACCATGAAGTGTATAGTCAGAGCGTTGTTTCTCTTGTGTACTTAAAAAGCAGCAGTCACTGAAAACTTCAGTTCAGTGATCTATGCTGCAAAAAGGGACTAGGTTCTCCCAAGACCACCCATACCCCTTTGAAGGAGGAAAAAGCCCCTGTAATTTCTATACATCTTTAAGATTCATATTTTATTTGTGCGTTTGGCAGTATCTTCCCCTTCTTATCCTGTGTCTCTACCACTAAGAAGAAACCTGGAACAGCAGGTTCCAGCTGACCTTTAAAATGCTCGCAGTGGAAAGCTTGACAGAGGGCTCGTTCCTGGGGGGTTCTGAGTGCCAGCAGGTGCCAACCCTGTAAAGGCCTCAGCAAAGAAATGAAGAGGGAAGTTTGGGGGGGGGTTGGTTTCTGGGTTGGTTTATTGTTTGGTTGTTTTTTTCTGCATTTTGGGAGCAGCTCAGGTGTGTGAGTGCACTGTGTTTGGCGCTGGATGCAGACCCTTCTGGCAAAGCAGCTCTCTGCTGCAGCCACTTCCAGGGAGGAAGCAATGGCCTGGGGGCCCGCGGCTGGAGCAGGGGATGCAGCTGGTTGTCCCTGCTTTTGAGCCCTGCCTGTGGAGTGCCCCTGCTTCTGGCAAGATGCTCGAGTGCCCTGCTGCGCTGGCGTGTGCAGTCATGGTCGGTGCTGGGCCGGGCTCGGGTATGCAGCAGCGCTGCCTGGGGCACTGCCAAGGCCGGAGAAGGGCAGCACAGCGGTGGCAGTCAGGCTGCTGCCTGTGTGGAGTCATGCCGGTTGCTAGGGGACTCCTTTCGGCTATAAAGCAGCATTGGTCTACATAGCAGCTTTCTTGGTGTTTGTTGATTGGAGGCAATTACTGTAAAATACTTGATTTATAATGAGACATACTTAATAAGCAGCAAGCTAAAATAAATACTCGTTAATTACCTGCTGGAGTCTGGCTGTTCATCCTGCTGAGTTGTTGCTTTCCATCTGCAGGCTCTGCTTTGCCCTGCCCTGCCCCAGAGCCTCTGAGTCGCTGGAGGCAAAGGCAGCCATGCTGAGGCCTTGGCTGGTGGAAGTGTTGGGCTAAAGGAAGAGTGCGTGAAATCCTGTTTCTTCTCTATTTTGTTCATCCTGGGGATAGAGGTGTTTTCTGGGCAGCTGACTGACTGAAGGTGGGCTGCTTGCCCGGCGTATCGCTGTAGTGAGGCAGGTCAGGCGTGATCAACATGGCGGTGTGGAGCACACAGAGTGTGCAGCTACCGTGGCATTGTAGGTCTAGTCTGGGGGTCTAGTCTGGCTTTTGCTGTGGTGCAGGGCAATAGCAGTATGCCTGGATGTTTGAAGCTAATGTTTAAGAAAATTTGCTAGTTTGGGGGATATGTGTCCAGATAGAACAATTAATTTGTAGTATTTCTGAAATTATTAAAATAAGGATGTGCTTAGCCTTCCCCAGAGATCAGACTGATCAGACTGGTGGCGAAAGAATGATTAATGTTCTGCTTCCGTCTCACTGAGTGGCATTTCTCTGACATCCTCTTGGCATCAACGCTTTATCCAGCCATTTTGATTCACAGCAGTTTGTTTTTGCACAGGAAGTGTCTGTGGCGCTTGTCAAGATGAGAAAGTGACCGTCAGCACCTGACTTGGTCATCCTGTCACCAGAGTCTCCTGGAGCCAGTGCTCAGCCCAGCTGAAGCCGGAGGAGGAGGAGGAGAGAGAAGCACAGTCTGATCAGGTACTGAGCTGGGAATGGGAAAAGTTGGCTGATGCTGAGTTGAAGTTGTGGGTGATCTTTTGTTATAAAAATACAGTTCTGTTCCTTAAAACCTCTTGCTGACATGTGTGATAAGACAGTGGCCCAGTAACAACAGCAACATCATCTGTGTGCCTTGCATGGATGCATGTTATGTGCTTGAGTTCTGTAATAGATCTGAAGTAAACACAAACAAATGCAACATTGCATTTTCTGGGTGTTTGTTTTACACATGTAATGTGCAGTACAGCTCAGTATGTGTTTGCCCATACCTGTATGCAGGCTCCATGTGAGGTTGAAAGAATGGGCTAGGAATACTCTTGATGAACGGTTGAATGTTGAAGAGCAATTTGATGTCTTGAAGAAGAATTTTTCTTCAGTTCTATTCCCTGCTCTAATAGGGAGATATAAATGCCAGCTTTCAAGGAGCATAATGTTATGTGGCAGCCTTAGAGCACAGAAAGGTAGCAGACTAATGGGATTTTAAGACAAAACCAGCTGTCAGCTTGCTAGCTGTATTTTTATTTGCTGAGGTTCCCATAACCATTCCTGGAAACTGATATTTAGTCTTGCATTCACATCCTTCAAATTGTCATACTTGAGAAGACTTAGGTTCATTTTAATTGTATGGCAAATAAGAGAAGTTCAATGTTTTGGTTTATTGTATTAGATTTATATTTTTTGTCTTCTTACATAACTGTACTTTTCAGTTTATGTGGAGCTTCTGCTCTGAGGACGATATTCTGAAAAAAATGTGCATATTTTTATGCACTTTAAAGATTCCTTAAAAACAGAGATAATACTTATGTGTGCTTGTACAATGCTTGGGATGGTGGTGGCCTGCAACATATTTCTAGAGGGAAGTATTTTTTGAAGAGGTACAGTGTTTTTCACCTCAAGTGATGTTTTTTTCTCTAGAAATAAAACATCAGTCCCAATTGCCCCAAAACATCTGTCCCAATTTGATGGTCTCAATTTATTAGTCATCCTTTGATGTTGTTTTTTATTTATTGACTTGGCTGGAAACAGTGGGATTTTGTTTAGATGATTCCTAATGTTCTAGGGGTAATTTCCAGCTCTGTCTGATTATATCTTTCCTTGTATGGTTAAAAAAGGAAAGTCCTTTTCTAGCATGCATTGGGAATCCTTTGCTTTTTTGTCTTGGGAAATAAGAATCAGCATTTATTTGATTCAACAACCAGCTTCCTGCTTCCCAAGGAAGAGATAGCGGCTCATTCGCTTGCAAACATCCCTCCTGTGGAGAGTCTTTGTTGGGGAGTTAGAGGAAAGCTAGCAGCTACCAGTGAAATAGATGCATAGCAGGATGAAGAGAGATTATTGAAGCATTACTAGGAAATTCATGGCTGTGTACAAGACCTTATGTACTCCACAGACGAGCTGACCTAAATTCTGCAGCCAGGCTGTACTGGTTTCTGCATTGATGTGATGTGGCAGTCTGGATAACCTGCAGGATATCTGCATTTAAGAAAAAAAAAGAGGGTTGGGGTGACAAGAGAAGATTTACAGTTGGGTAGAACAGCAGACAGGACAGTCTTTATGTCTTTATATCTATGCTGAATCAGTCTTAAACCTTTTTGTTGTTTTCTAACCCACACTTCTTTATTCTTGAGTACTTTTCATGTAGTTGGGATGAGCCTGCATTATAAGGAGGCTCATTAGGAAGAGTGGAGAAGTTGTTTACTCCTGGATGGGGAAATACATGGATGGTTTTAACCATAAGAGGCTTTTACAGATGGTTTGGAGTTGAGACATGTCTTTAGCAAAGAAATGCTGATATGTATCTTATCAGTAGTGAAACAGTTAACCAAACTGACACTTAATCATCTCTTGGGGGGAATAGGATCAGTATCTACTTGACATAAATGGAATGGCTTGCATTTATGTTTTCAGGCAGCCTGTTTCTGAAGATTATATTATACACAAAACGTGACACAAAAATCCAGATAGAAAATGAAATGCCACGTCTGTCAAAGTTGGTTTTCTGACCTGTGTGCAGAATTCTACTGCTGTACTTCTTGTAGTAGGATTGTGACTTTGCAGTTTAGTTTCTGCTGGCACGAACCTGGCAGTTACTGCTTCCTCCCTTTTTCTGTGGGTGTAAGCTAGCCTGATGCAATGCTCCCTTTTCCCTTCACCCCTCCTGTGTTCACGCTTTTGTTACTCGGTCTTGCAGCTTCCTCCTGAGGTGCCCCGACAGTTACGAGAGGAATTTTTCTGCTGGTGCTGCTTAGGCTGGGTCCTATGAAAGGAATCGTTTATGCAGGCAGAAAAACTTCACAGCCATTAGAAGGGTTTCTACTAAAGCAAGGCTTTTGCTGGCATAGCTGGGAGACAAGAAAAAGTAAATCTGGGCTGATACAGCTAAATCAGCAAAATGCTACAGTGGGGCTAGGGGCTTTTCTGTTCAAGTGGTTTAGTCTGGTTACTGTGATGGAGTTTGTATGTGTGTATATATATATAATGTTTTTCTGTCTGGAAACCTCTCTTGTGGGAGCGTAAGCTTTAAGCTCTTGATTTTTTTTTTTTCTTTTTTGAGAGGAATTTCTGCAGCTGCAGAATCGTAAAGTGCCAGGGGAAACAGTGATATCCTCAAACATAGCTGGCTTATTTTAGATCATGTTTCATTGGTGTGCTTTTGATTCACGAACAACTTGTCTGTATAAGCTCTTGGTTTTCTATATGGACACAATAAGCAGTGATGCTGACCTCCTGGAAGCAGGAATGAAGGGACCCAAGGAAAGGTGGATTTACTTGGTTATTTTTTTCATTTCTTGTGTCCTGCTTTACTGGCATTTCGGCATGTAGCTCCTCTGTGTGGTGTGAGACAGCGTTTGTTCTCCAAGTTAATAAAATCTGATGGATTTACTTGCTATGCATCAGCTCGCTCTATGAGTTAATTACAAAAATGTATTGATACCAAGCTTAATGTTAGGAGGTAACCTGAGTCAGCCTGCTCTGATCTCTTTGTGGAGTGAGTGCCAGGTGTAGCTTGCACCGATGGTCTTTTGTATTTCACGTATCTGAGCTGTGTGAGCTTATGGCAGAGGGTGAGACCGGGAGCAGCTGGCTTATGAAAACAAGCTTTTGACAAAACAAAAATAATTTTTTGTCAATGGCTACCAAAGGGCAGACAGACAAAAAGATGGATGTCCTGAAGAGCTGTGTGTTTTGAAGCGCCCCTCGGCCTCCGGGGGAGGGTGTGCTGGCTCCAGACATGTTGCAAATGGCAGATTTTCCTGGACGTTCGCCTGCAGATCAACTTCTAACTTAAACACTGAGGTGTGCTCCCACTGAGTTGTAGGGGCTCCCTGCAGGTCTGCCTGCTCAGGCATCAATTGGGTGTGTTTCAACACCAGAAGCAGTCATTACGAGCTTATTAATTGATAAATAATTTAAATTTTAATTCCTCCCAAGCTGATAAACTGGTTTTTTGCTTGCAACAATGTTATTGCCAAGCCTGCCTCAAGGGCAGAAGTAAATTTTTCCTAAGGTGCAGATATGGATGTCATTCTGACTACTTCTCTGCAATGAAAAGACTTCTGTGTACCTCGCTTCGATGTTACAATTTTCACATCAGGTTATCTTCTCTTTCTGCCTCTCTTCCCAGCAGAATTGTCAGTGTTTACGTCCAGTACATAAACTAGAAAATAGCCCTACTTTGGTGGTTTTCCCATGTTTTGTTGCTGGGGCTGGAGACTTGTCTGGTACTGGTATCAAAATGGAGCAATGTGTCTATGACCTGAGCTGCTTCCATCCAGCTTGTACTACCTGCCAGCCTGGACCCGGTCCTGATCCCAACTGCAGCACGGAGGGGGAAGGAGACAGTGCTCATGAGTGTTGGGCAGCAAACCTGCTGTAGCAGAGAGCAATCTGAGCAGGGTCACAATGTGCTCTCTTAAAACCTTCAGTGGGTTTAATGTCGTGTTGCATGTTTTTGTGGGTTTCCTGCTGGATGTGTACCAAATTCAGTAGGCTGCAGTAATCTTAGCTGTGTGTTTTGACACAATATGATGATGTTTTGAAATATTTGCCTGCTGTCAGTTCTCAACTGGAGTCTCAGGAGGTGTGTTTTGGATAGATGGGAAGAGATTCTCAATGTGTGGCTGATTCCTTAAGGTTCATCCCTTGTCTTTGGTAGGTGATGAATAAGGCAGCACCATCACAGTGTGCTTGTTCTCTTA
The DNA here is from genome assembly GCA_013400555.1 of Jacana jacana. Classification (NCBI taxonomy): domain Eukaryota; kingdom Metazoa; phylum Chordata; class Aves; order Charadriiformes; family Jacanidae; genus Jacana; species Jacana jacana. Next base: position 17,706 of record VZTM01026800.1, on the reverse strand, counting down.
GAGACTGCCTGTAAACCACTGCAACACCAAATCAGTGCAGTGAGGTTCAGCATCAAAGTATACCCATCCTTTGTCCATATCTGATTTAGTTTCACAGGGGCGTGCAAGACTTCCAGCAGTCAAGAAGCCACAGAATGGTTTGGGTGGGGAAATATCTGCCTTTTCAAGACCTGGTTTTCCTTGTGTGTATGGGCCTTTCATGTTGTCTATTAATGTTGTATTTGCACCTCTTGATGGTGAAAAAGACATGCTGTAAGAAGTTGGTAACATTAATGCCTCGCACTTCAGACAGTAAAGATGGCGGGAGAGAGAGATTTGCAAGGGAAAAAACGAACAAACAGCTCTTTGTTGCCCAACTCTTTTAGTGCTGCTGTGGTTTAGCTTGTAATATTGCATTACTCTGTCCACAGCTTTTTATGGGCCTCTTAGAAAAATTTTAAATTTAAATAATGCATTTATCTAGTTTTATTTATTATTTCAAGTGCTAGAGTTTGCTTACAATTATAACGTTCCACTGCCTCTGGTGATTGGATATATGAAATCCTGGCCTTGGTGCTGAGCAATTAACTACCAAACTTTTCACTGATCTGACTTTGCATTTCATGAAGTAGCTCTTGCTCAATGTATTATTGGAAACTGGAAAAGTTTTCTGTGCATAGTTACAATTGATTTGATTGATAAGGCATCAGTCTCTTTCCCATTCCCTTAAGTCTTTATTTTCTGCAAGGAGCTAGGAAAAAAAAAAAAAAAAAAGAGGTTTCTGCTCATAAGCTGAATCAGTTGCCTTTTGAAGTAGAAGGTTTTTCGGGGCAGGCTGCAAAACAATTTTTATGGATATTTCAAGTAATTATGTAAGGAACTTTAATGATTGTTAGCTTTACTGATGTTTGAAACACTAGGGGAGTGAAAAAAAAATTCCATGAAAAGAAATTTTGTAAAAAAAGGACAGCCCGGGCAACCCCTGCCCCCACCATGTGTTGTTTCAGAGTCCTGCAGTAGAGAAGGAGAACACTACCCAGGTTTTGGGTTGTTTTTTTTGGTTTTGTTGGGTTTTTGTTGTTGTTTTTTGTTTGTTTTGTTTTCCCCAATCATTTCTACAGAGGAAGAGTGGTGGGTCTGGGTTTTAGAGGTGAAGCTCAGCTACCACCACCCCATCTTACCCTCCCAAAAAAAGACAGCCACAACCCCCAGATTGTTGCTTGTACTAGAGCTAGTTTAGGTCTAGCCATAGCTTATAATGGGATCTGGCAGTCCAGCATGCCTTGTCTTTGTGGTAGGTCCTGCTGTGGGGTTTTTATGGTGGGTTCTGCTACCTAGAAGTGGGCTGTGGTAGAGCTAGACAGTCCCACATTTAATTACCACTTTTTGGTTCTTTAGTAATGGCTGTTTTTTCCCAAGTCTGTGTACTGCCTAGTCCCTGGGCAGCAGATGATTGGTAGTGACTTACAGTCAAGATCCGCAGCAGTGCCAGTACTTCCTTTTCAGCTGAGGGAACAGGATGGGGAGCTGCGGGGAAGCTCTGCAGGCTGTTGATGAGTGTTTGGGAAAGCAGAGGTGGGTGACGGTGGAGCAGGGAGATATCAGAAGGGACAACAGCATGGAGCAAAAAGTGTGGGTGATGGTACAGGAACATACTGGTCCACTCCTCTGAATTGTGCCATCCTGGTATGTGTATTTAGACTGAGACAGCCTGGGATAACTGGCTGTCAAGTTGGTGAAATAAACAAGTTGCCAAGAACTCCATCGTCTTATTAAACGTAATTTCAGATTTATGACATTTGTCCATTTTTAATGCAGCTAATTAAAGATAGGCAAATGTGGTTTTTTAGCACTCTGTAGTTTCTCTCTTATAGCTCATGCAAAATTTTTTGTTTCTCTTGGTTTTGTACCCCTGCTCTCAACCAGGGTTCAGTCTGAAGGCAACCCCTTTCTTTCACTAAAGGGGTATGTCTACATTGTAGGGGATGGGTAGATGAGAGTTGGAGCTCTTGTCCATAAACATTTACCAAAGTTCATTTCAACAGCCTCTTCTGTCTTTTTTTTTTTTAATAATAATAGCTGGAGCTATGCCAGTCCCAAAAGCCCAAGACCTGCTTTGCTTTGACATTTAGCTAGATCTTTATGTGTAATATCCTAATGAGGGGTAGAGTTACTTCCGTTTTCCTATCGTGTTGGATAGCACTTACATCTTTGGTAGAACTCAGGTGGGTTTTTTGCAGTGTCATTGAGTTTCTTTTGCTTGTGTGGGTTGCTCACATAGCTGTGTTAGTGGGAAGACAAACACCTGAAATAGAAAAATATGAGGAGGTGAGAGCTGCCAAGTATTATGCGTATATTTTGTAGCTCGCATGCTGAGTCCCTGACCTACTTGAGGCCTCTATATACTTCTGCAATATAAGCGTTTAGCAATGATAAACTGCAATGTCTGGCAGAGGGATTCAGTGTGCAGGAACAACACCTGAAAAAACAACCTTTAATCCTTTCCCTGAAATGAGCCAGTTCCAAGGTTTCTGTTTTTTTGGGGTTGGACAGAGTGTTTCCATTCAGTCTATGCTGGCATGATACTCAGTGGCCAGCACCTTGTTTTAATAATTGTCAGCAAAGTAACATTGATAGAGCCAACTTACTTGACCCATTTTCTTCCTGCATGTGTGCTGCAGTAATTCTTTGAGAAATTCCTGCCCCCCACCCCCTGCCCTGAAATAGTCAATATACCAGGAAAAGCCCCACTCACCAATCACATCTGGACACAACAAAAAAAGAGTGGAAGACCAGAAAGCCCCCAGATAGTCCCTGAGCTATAATGTGGCCAAGGAGAGAGCTGCTAGCAGCCACGGGCACTTGCTAAGGTGGAGATGGGTTATGAAAACCCGACAGCTATCACTGATTTTTGAATGAGGACAAATGTAGTTGTGTTCCCCAAATAAATGCTCAGAGTGGCCATTTTACTTGGTGTTCCTTATAATATTAAATGTCTGCATTTCACAGCTTGTCACAAAAGGCCTTGGAACTTATTCTTGGCTTTCTGGATAGTCTGATCACAGATGATGGAACTAGGCAGGCTAAAGGGTCATGGCATTTTAGAGAATGATTCTCTTAAAAATAGCACAGTGGCCTTTTAGAGTTGGAGGTACCCACAAGATAAGCTGTTTCTGATTGATCTGAGGCCAGGGATATAGAATCATAGAATCATTTAGGTTGGAAGAGATATGAGTCGTTCTTAATTATTAAAAGCACTAAACATGTGCCAAACATGGATAGACGTGTATTGGATTAAAGGGCTGTGTGAATCAGCTCTGGTTGAAAATGTTCTCTGAAGTTTGAAAGGGTTAAACAGTGTTACTGATGTTCCTTGACACTTTTTTTTGGAATATCATCTATCATATTAAAAGTATATTTAGGGGGTGGACTTGTTTTCATTCTGTACAACCAGAGGGCACGTAAGGAATCTGCATCTTGTTTTCAGACTAGTCATAAACCAGTCCTCAGGAGCTGACTCACTGCTATTTTGTAAGCAGGGTTTGCCTTCCTTTCATGCGGTTCTGCATTTTTCCGTTCCCTAGTCCATGGTAATTTAGATCTTAAGTGTGCTGGTGTCAGAAAGCCTGCTTCCTGGAGTAGTGTCCTATGCTTATGTGCATGGTATGTACTCGGCCTGATTTGATACCAGCAAACGTAATTATTGTTTCACTTCTTTCTAGTTCGTTCTTCATCAAGTTTTGGTACAAAGGCACTTTTCCTGGAGCTAACATGATCGTTACTACACACTTATTACTCGTTTTGGGGGGTATTGTATTTAGTCCGTTATTACTATACTGTATACCTCATATGGGCTTGTTTTCTATTTTTCCTAAACAATAAATAAAACTTTCCCGAGTTTCAGATTAATTGACTTGTTCTGCTTGCATTTTAACTGAGCTTCACTATTGGGGTACCATAGTATGGTGGGAATGGGAAAAATGAGCCACAGGGAAGAACCAGAGGGAAGTTCATGGCTCTGTACGACTTCAGCATTCAAGTTACAATTTCTAGTATGTAGCACACTTCACATTATGACACTGGATTCCACTGTTGACTTTCATAATAATTTAAACTTAATCTTGTGCCTTTAACACTTTATTTGTGGCAGGTCAGGTATTTTCCCTGATCGATAATAACTTTTTATTACTTCCTTTTACTTGGATCAATTTTTTATTATTTTTTCTTTCTGTCAGCCTAGGAGAAGGTAAAGTGCCAGAAATCTGTCGTCATTCTTATTTTTTAACTAAAAGTTTTTTCGAAAATAACTGCCAATGTGTAAATCAAACTCTTTCAAGAGGCCTGATACCCATGATCTTTGGTTTTTTTACAGCTTTGCTAGGTTAAAGTTGGAAGGTCTGTTTGTTTTAATTGATGTTTTGCAAAACTAGTGTGACTGGAAAACCGACAAGAATCATGCAAATTTCATGTTACTTGCACAGGATTAAATTTAAAGGCGGTGGTGTGGGCTGCCATGAGAAATATTCCAAGGAAAATCATAGGGGAGAAACTAGGGGAGAGAACCCAGCAGAGGTGTTCCTTCTATTCCTATATTTCTATTCCTATACTGTATACTTCTATACTATTCCTATACTGTATACTTCTATTCCTATACTGTAGCTCCTTCTATTCCACTGTAGCTGAGCATAGTAAAAGGGAAAAATGGAAACCTTTCTCATGGAAAAAGGGTGGAGTGATAGCACTTTTCCTGATAGTAGCCAGGAGGCTGTGGAGAGGGGAGAAACAATAGGAAGCTTTTCGTTTCCTGGGTGGAGTTTCAGAGTTTCACATTTGACGGTGATAAAGCAAGAGCTTGATAGACGAAGGCATCGGGCTGGTAGAGAGGCAACACCTTCCCTGGGAGCTGCTGGACTTCAGCCTGGGTGTTCCTGCAGGAAACTCCACCCCGCTCGTCCTCTCTCTGGTGCGTTTTCTAAGCCTTGATGTCGCTGTCTTGTTACTGCTGGCAAAAAAGTTGCATGTGTGGGAGATATGCAAATGTGCTGCGATGTTCTGATGCTATTTTAGCCCAGGAAAAGAGCAAGCTCTGTACATGGGTGTCTTCAGCTGAGCTCCAGTCTTGCAACTTAGCTGACTTTACCAGAGCTGTTCCCTCTGAAAAGAGGCTTACACGGATGTGGGGTATAGGACCAAGTCATTAATTTTGTAAGTTTAAAAGGCAACTCCTATCCAGCCATACTTTCATAAAACTACATTCCATTATAGACAGTGGGAACTGTCTGTATTGAGCATAGAAGAATTGCATTGTTTAATGGCACGAGTATTGAGGATTTCTGATTATGTGAATTCTCTTGTTGCTTGCAGTGTGTACCGTCACCAGACAAACACTGGCTTTGCTATCAATAACTGAGGTGAACTTTATCTTCTCTTGTTTCTCTCAGTGTAAAAATTCTAAATACTGTGTTGCCTTTTGTGTGTGTGTGATTTTTTTCTTTTCAGGTTCGATGAGAATATGATCTTTTTGTGGGAAAGAGGAATGAAGCTACTAAAATCTTTTCTCATTATGCAGGGTTAAGTATTGCACTCAGGAGAGTAATGCTCCACTGGAATTTGTAGTCTTCTCATAACAATTTAGACTTTGGTAAAGAAAGTAGATGAGTCATTGCAGGGGTTGATGGCTGAAAAGACTGATTAATAATTAATTTAAAAACAAGAAGCCCTTTCCTCTGTGTCCCAGCTTTCAGCCATTCAAAAGATCATCAGATTCCCACACGTAGTTTTGCATTTGAGTACTATGAACGTTTGTTTTGATGTCTTTCCCAGAACTGCAAATGTTGCTTTTTCTTTTGCTTGCACGTTATTTATAGAAATAAATGTGAAATTTGATTTGAGCATTTTGATGAGGCTAGAGCACTTTGAAAGAGCGAAATGTTCCCATTATTTTGGAGTGTTTAGGGTTAATTATACTCCCTTCATAACCTTTTTGAGTTGCACTGGTATAGTAGGTGCTTCATGGGTAAAGGTATCCCAGTTTGTCAGTGTTTGTATGTTCTTGCATACAGGTTCGTGTGCTCTTCCTCAGCAGCCGTTTGTCAGTCAAGGCCTTGTATTTCTACAGGCTTCTGTTTAAGCTGGGTGTCTAATGGGAAACCCTAGGCCCGTGGTGCCTTTTTGCTTTTATGCAGGGATGGTGGTAAAAGTGGAGAATGCTGCAGACTGCAGTGTGATCCTGAAGGGGTGACTCCAAACTGGCCCTTTGAATGCAGTTAAATTAGCATCAATAATCTCTATTTGAGGAGTTTTTCAACTGCAGTAGGCTAAAGACCAATTCACAAAAGGCATAGAAGCTTCAGTAACCTTTAAGATGTAAATTGATGCCCTCTGAGTGTTCCTGTCTGGAGAAAATCTTTGATACGAGGTAGATTTTGTGGTTCTAATCCTAGAAGCCCCAGTAAATTGGGGTTTGTCTTTTCATTAATTAAAACCATGTTGTGTGCAGTCCTGGGCGTTTTTGGTACTGAATCTTTAATGTTTAGTGCATGGTGAGTATATATGTAGGCATTTGTTTGCTGACAGTGAACAAAAAGGCCACTCTCCAACATTCCTTTGGTAATTTTTTTTTTTTATTTAGAAGTGCAAAAGAGGATGAAAATGTGTGATACCTTGGACTATTACTATCATTCAATTAAAACCTGAAATACTTCACATTTGCAGTTCAGCAATCCCCTTGGTCATCAAATCCTGAATTATGTCTAGGCTGTATAGTCTTCTGACCAAGCTCCTCTAAAAAGAAGATGGCTGTCAGATATTTGGCACTGAGATGTAGCTACAACCTTCTGGTGCTGGTGTTTTTGTCAGATACATAGGGTGTAGCAGGTGAACCTTGCACTTCTCAAGGCCACAGTCTGTGAAGAGTTGTCTAAATTTTCCAGCTTGCAGATAGCGATACGCTTTGGCCTGCTTTAACCATGAACTTTAATTTACCTTAGTCGGAAGTTAAGATTTAGTTGCTTGCTGTATAAATTCTTTATAACAGTTATCGTGTGATGCAGAGTTACCAGGAGTATGGTTTTTAGATAGGAAAATAGAGTGCACAGGACAGCTTTGCAAGGATAGCTTTGGAGTTAGACTCCAGGTACTTTTTTGTAAAAAGAGGTTGTTTCATCTTTGTAATAAAAGAACTATTTGCCTTGGCACAAAATATGGAAGGGAAAGCCTTTTGTTTTTCTTTTAACGTCTGTTAAAAGGATTGAAAGTAGAAAATGTGAGCATGATGAAAATTTAGCTGCAGGAAAGGATATGCGATTTTATTTATAAAACCAGACCACCTCAAATGCTTGTTTTACTCCAGTACAACTTCCTCACGTAAATGTCATGTGCAGGATTGAGTGGGTGTTCACCTGCTGGCTTGTACAGAGAGGAGGACAGGAAAGCAGTTTCCTCTTGAGGGATACTGGAAAGAAGTGGATGATTTCAGGGCTTCAAGTAGATAAAACTTACTCTGGTGGCAGTATGGGCAGTGGAATTTGACTAGAAGTGGGAGGGGAGAAGGATATGTGTGACTAGGGTGATGTTTTGCGTTGTGGAAGGAAGAAGCAGGGTCTGGAATTTGTAGTCTGACATTTCTGAATGTGTGAAGTAAGCCAAAGGAAGCTTGTGGGTGTTGGGACATAACTGATTTGCTCCAATTTGTTGAGTAGGTGTGGACAGAAGGATAGCAAGAAATCACTGGGCTGTGTTTTAACCTAAGAGGCAAAAAACACACAAACTGCACTAGTCAGAAGGGAACGTCCCAAGGCACCCTGGGCTGCCATGTGTCCTGGTGTGTGAGTCTGGCAGTGCAGCTGTATTCTATTCACAGCTCCAGAGCTGCTTCTTTCTGGATTCCTGCCATTGGGAACCTTCTAATGCAGGGAAGGCCCTAAACAGAAGTAGTTGCAGTTACATTTGCTTTTCCTGTGGGATCACTGCAGAACCCCTGGACGGATGAGATAGGGGTCAGAGATGACCTGTGTTTCCTCCAGTCCTTAGTTTTTCCTACTTGCAGAGTTGCCTGCAGAGGGAGATTTGTGGGTTGAGCAATGGTGCTGTGAGGGGATTCCATGGCAGAGAGGGTGGATCTGGCTGTTGAAACATGCACCAAGGAGCAGGGCTCACCAGGGCAGCTCACCTCCCACACTTGGTCCAGAGCCTGTAAGGCAAGAGTTAACATACCTGAAATATGTGGCTAGGCAATGCTTTTACATTAAACTTCGGTAATTTTTCTAACAGTCTATCCACTGCTGGTTACTTTACTGCAGTGTAGGTGAGAAGGGAAATTGTTTGTTGGTTTGGGGTTTTGTTTTTTGTTGGTTTTTTTTTTTTTTTAAGCTGAACTCAAAACAGTCCCAATAGGTTTTCAGGCTTGGTCACCACTTGTCATGTGTTGTCACATCAACTGAGAAATCCTCAGACAGTAAGCCTGCTTAGATTTTCTGACACTTGCCTTTCTCCTAGTCTTGTCACAATTCTTCCATCATTCAAAATGACTTCTCTCATATGCTTGAGTTATGGGGTGGATAACAAAGCTTGCGAAACATTCCTGTCCATGAAAAATAATAGTCTGTACTATTCTTTCAGTTTTCCTAATGGGATAATTTTTCACATGTACATTTGCATTAATAGAAGTTGGCTTCCAGTTAATAAATAAATGCCCTATGAAAATAATGGGTTATTAGGACTCTGTGGCTTCCTATGGTGCCCTTGGTGCTGCCACTTTCTCTGGCTAGCCGTGTCTGCTTGTGTGCACAGCAGAGTTGTTTACATTTTAGGAATATGCTGGAGGCAAGGAGAAAGGAACAGCTTTAATGTGATGTGGTTTAGATGCTCTGTGGGGGAGGCCTCAGAGCTGTTCGTAACAGGATCAAATGTCGATCAATGTTTTAGGAAGGACAAAATTTCTGTTTATGAGACAATTGAAGAATAGTCTATTTCATGCTTTCCAGCCATCTTAAAGCCATCTATTTTTGATCCTGTCTGGGAAAATGATACCTTCCTTGGGCTCTTTTGAACCCTGTAGACTACCAGTGGTGCCTTGTAGAAGCATCCATCCAAACCACTCCTGTTTGCCTCCAGCTGCTTCTCTGGGCTGCCTTCAGTAAGGAAACAAGTAAAATGCCAGCTTTTCTTTCCAGAAAAGCCTGTTGATCTTGTTGAGTGTTGTTGCTGCTGGAATGTTGTGGCTACTATTAAATTTGTTTAAAGGCAAATCTGGGGTTTTACAGGCTGCATAGAGTAAAAAACCAGTTACTGTGATACCAACCCGTGAACATGAGAAGATGGCTTCTCCCTTATTGCAAGGTATAAAAACTGGAAGGAGAGAACAAAGACACAGCAGAAACGGCTAGAGAGGGCTGGGGAAGAAAACAGCTGAAAACCTCCTCCTCTCTGTCCAGAGCTTTTATTTTTTTTTTTAACTATGTTTTTTGTCAGTGACAGAGAGCTGTGGGATGAGCAAAGCTGATGTGTATCTGCAGGAGGCCATGGCTCTCATCTGAGAATGTACCCCCCGGGAACAAACAGTGAGAGCCTAGCTGCGGGGGAGGGAGCATCCGAACTCAAGGCACCTCTCTGCTGGCTCTGAACCTCCAGTTCCTGTTCCAGGCTGCTTTGTGTTGTGTCCAGGTGATGCTTGAAATCATACAGCAAGGGGCTGTCATGTTTTGTGTTAGATTATGCCCCGTGTGTCAGCTGTCTGGTGGCAGGCTGGGGTTTGGGAAAGAGCAGCTGGGGGATGGAGCTCGTACAGAAAGGGTAGGGACAGGGAAAGGAATGGAGAGGAGTCTTGGGAAACTGTGTCAGGATAAAAGGCTTTTCAAATTAAGGCTTAGGTGCCTTTGGAAATGCTTCTCTAAAACAAACCTGGCAAATACACTGTCATGAATTTACCGGAATCCAAGCTTTTCTGATTGTGTGGTTTCTTGCATTCTTGTTAGAATGGTTTGGTGTTGAACCGGCATCCTGATGTGCTTTGTTGTCTGGGCCTGTCTCCCCAGGGAGATATTTTGGACAGTTACTCCTGAGTAAATCCTGTGTGGTTCTGGAGCTAAGAGCTTGTCTTCACATGCTGTTGAGGAATTATTCAAGTCAGTTAAAGGTATGAATTTAAAGTTAATTGCTTCAACTGCCCTACATCTCAGAGACAGAATAACCGAGAGTCACTCTGATTCTGGAAGAGAGCATCTGAAGAGGATCTCAAGCTGTTTAATCAATCAATTTGTTAATTTGTATGGGTTTTGTCTCTTAAAAAGTAATCCAAAGTGCCTTATGCAGACAAAGCCTCAAAGTGGATTACGGTATATAGGAAGGCTGTTCTTAAGGATTTGGGAGGGTTTATGTGAATGCAGATGTATTACTAGCCTGAAATAGCACTTGTATTTTAAAGTCACTCTGTACTTTCATCTGAATGTAATATTTAAGCAACTCCTTCAGACTCTCCTAACCTTAAGCAGAAATTGAGAGGAATGTGAACTGACTTTTGGCTTTGCAATAGACCTTTGAAACACGGTTGTGGCATCTTAAAGCTGTCATTAACTGTGTGATGACTGTGACTTTCAGTAGAAACTTCTAGTTCACATATTTAATCTTTTACGGTGAATGGAATGTGTTTCTTGGGTGGGTAAAGCTACTGATTTCTTGTGAGATTTTCTCAGCTGATGGGGAGGATGATGGAGGACATTAAAGGAGTATGAAACACCCCCACCTGCAAATCTTGGACGTTCAGCCCAAACTGAGAGTCTCCCTATCCCATACAAAGTTTTGTTTTTTAGATACTGTATGAAGTAGAGAACTTTGGCGAAATCTGGGTAGTAGAAAAAGGCTGAATGTTTTAGTATCTGAGGCTTTTGGCAACCTGCATAGTTGTTTATCTGAAGCCTAAGAGGAGGGGACAGAAGAATCCAGCACAGGGAGTGTACACTTCAGACTGAACTGTCCCTGCAGACCAGTGCTTTTGTATATATGCTGCCTAATTTAATGGGATTTTGTTGCAGAAGGTATGAGTAGGGCTCTCCATTTTTCTTTTTAATGAACTGCTACAGTCTTTTCCCCTCCACATTTCTTCACATTTTGCTGTTTTAATAGAAGAGGAATGATTGAACTACTGTATTTTTATTTTTTTTTTTAGTCAACCACAGTTGCAGTGGCTGATGTACAGCAAGAACCCAGGTTATTTCGTTAAACTTCATAAGGAATTTCTATACAAGTATGTGCTTCAGGAGTCATGTGGGTCTCCTGATTATGTGGAAAAGTCCATCATGTATGTTGAATTGCAGAACTACATCTATAGGCTGCTACCACCATGGTTCTAGGACACTTAACAGATCACCGTGTGTGAATAGTTAGCATATTTGTTTAAATAGAGTTGTGAAACTGGAAAGCTCTGAATGCTTTTCCTACTATTGTGGCAATTACAAAACCAAATGTTGTGGTTTTATTGCTGAATGCATTAAATTTTATTGCCCTGTGAGAGACTTGGTCCTAGAGGCTAAAGAGGGATTCTGTACCAAACTTTAATTGGCTGCGTGTGCAAATCCAGGTTACGGCACAGATGCTTCCACTTTGGGCTGGTAATGAACATTGTATCTACACAGAGTGTGTGTGCTTTGCACTGCTTTTCTTCTCTGCTGAGACTGTTGAGGAGCACTGAAATCTCTTTGGTAGTGCCACACTGCGACAGGACTGAGGTCAGTTCAGTTTGCCTTGTTCATCAAAGGAGTAGCAAATGGCTGATGTGGAGAAGCTCTTAACCTGTGAGAGGAACAGGCAGATGAGGAGGAGCCTGACTGACTCACCAAATTGGTGACTTCTTAAATGCCATTACCTTTACAATCAAGGAATAGGAGAAACTAATGTAGATCTTCTTTAAAAGGACTTCTGGTGATGTCCAAAGTGGCTAACATACAGGTTTGTTTCCCTTTATACACTTTGTAATGTTTTGTTGCTTCTGAGATGCTGAGCATCCTGTTGGATGCCCTGGAAATTCAGCCCGTTGCAGTCAGCTCTTGTTTCAGCTCTTCAGCTGAGACAGCTACTATGGACTTTGGTATCGCACAACTGGAAGTTGGTGGTTGCCATGAGACCATTGAGTGTGACCCAGTTACATACAGGATGGACAAACAGAGTAGCCCTGAGGAAATTCTACTTAATGGTTCAAAAAAGCTTATCTGGCATAATGGAGAATTTGATGTTATTGTAGGAAGAAAAATGTGAATGGAGAGCAGAGATCTCTATAAGAAGATACTAAATAGCCCAAAGCTGAAATTCTGGTTTAAAGAAAAGAGACGACAACTACATTAACAGCCCTCTGGCTTCAAGACATATCTAGAAATTTCAAAGCAAAATACAGTAATTAAGGGGGCAATGGATACATGGAAATTAATGCACATTCAAAGTTAGGAAGTAAGTTAGACAATTGGCTCTGCATTTTCTCTCCAACTGAAGTATGTTAGGAAATAAATAATTCCAGTTACTAGATGGAGATAATAAAGTAGCTCATGCAAGAAAAGTATAAATATTTGTTAATGCTGTTATGTATTTGGGAAGGTGCAGAATGTGATACTATGAATGCCATTCCAACAGAGAATTAAGTCTATCTGAATAAATACAGATTTATTACCTTCTAGGGATAGATATATGTAAATCAGCAGTGCTATCACTCGATTGTTTTAAAGAGCTGGCTGAAAAGGTTGCACGCCTGCAGACAATTTCCAATAGCTGTTGGTATCGAGGGTCTTAAGATCATTTGTGCCAGAGTAGACATGGGAAGGGTGGGTCACTGATTTGACCATATTGACCATATTCCAGCTAGCTTGGCATTAATCCTCATCCAAATATTGGACAACTTAATTCAATATTCAATTGATAAAAGATTAGACAAACTAATATCAATCTGTATCACTTCAAGGGAAATGTGTCATAGCAAATTGTGATGCCATGCGGGAGACTTAAGTTTTACTTGAGAAAGGGACCTGCATGAGATGTAGTAAAGCTATGTCTTCTAAAGGCACCTGATGCAGGGGCAGGGAGACAGTCCGACACTTGCAGTCCCCTACTACTCTGTGGCTCCTTCCAAGTGCTACTTTTAGTTCCCTTTCTTGGCAACAGCAGAAGTAGTCAGTTAAGGCTTTGTCGTACCCCTTTAGGACTCCTGTCCTGACACGTTAGTGCTATGTGGTATTGCAAAAGTCAATGAATTAAGAGCTGACTAACTGATGTTTAAAAGTTAGTCACTGGTGGTGAATCATTATCAAATGGGAATGCTTCTAGAAATCTGTTTTAAGGACTGAGGTGAGGCCAGATTCCATTGAACTTTTCCATCGGGTATCTGGAGACAAGGACAGGGTCCATGCTGATACAACTAGCAGGCCGTATTGTGCTAGGCAGTGGGCTAAGCAAGGACAAGGCAGCTTGTACAGAGTAATCTGGGTTATTCTGGTGAGCTGTGTCAGTCACAGTCTTGCATAGTCTGATGCAAGATCGTGGGGCCTGCTGGTGGGCTTGGGAAGGAGGGTACTTGGGGCTACAGTGAATAGACAACTGGACATGATTGTCCTCTTGCTGGGCAGCAAAGGGGCATAAGTTTGGGTGTATAAGTAGGAGGGGCAGTGGGCAGAAGAAGGTGAATTGTCTACCATTCCGGGACTGTGAGCAGCCTGTTGAAAACAGAAGGCTTTTTCAAGAAGGCCTAGCAGCACTTTTTTGTCAAGCAAATGTCTCCAATTTCCTTTATTAACTACTTCCTGACAAAAAGCCTGTTGAGTTGGGAAAAAAAGTCAGAGTATATGTTTGAAGGTTGGGTGGTGTTCAGGTACCACAAGGAGAACCTGAGAAGCTCATTTTATTGCTGGATCTGTTGTTTCTCGATAGGTGAGCAGGGGGAGTTGCTAATTGGCAGGAAGCACATTGTGAGGAAGGGCCCGCTGCAGGCTAAGCTGACAGAAGCAGGTAAACCAGAACTGATGGCTGGGAGCTGATATCAGGCAATTGGACATGAGATGTGCATTTATAATGGTGGGAGAGCCAAAGTGCTGGGACAAATAAATGACAAAGGAAAGTGGTGGATTTCACACAAAACATTCCCAGGGCTGAAAGCTGTTTTGGAAGTGTGTTAGGCAAACAAAGGTTTGGCTTACAGTTACATGTAGTCCTCTGGGCTAGATACAGGCCTAATTTAGTATAGTGGTCTGTGGTGTCCTTCTGGCTTGAGTAATTCATTGCAAAACAAAATGTTCCTCGTGCTCATTAATTGAGCACCAGCTGGCCTCTCCAATAGAAAGTATATATATTGTGTGTATGTATATGTATATACATACGTGTATAGACGGATGATGTCTCTTGGCCTAAGATACAAAGTTTTGAGAGCAACAGAAGACATTGGAGTTGACAAGTGGTTGCCAAGGGTTTCCTAGCCATGCATATGGTTCCTTATGGACTCAAACCAGGGAAGCGTGGGTGTATTTCCACTCTGCTTGTGCTAGAAAGTAATCCCTTTCTGTGGGGTGGATTAGCTTGTGTATAGCGCTATCTGAACTCTGCTCTCCTCTCTGCAACTGATCTGGTTTGCATATAACCAGTTTTGGATTCTTTGTGCTGTTCTCTTGCGAAGTAGTAGCTCAGATTTTTCTTCTTGAAGGTGCCTCTGAAGGAAGTGACAAGGAAAAGTAGACTGGAATGGAGCAAGTGCTGTGGGAGGCTCACAAACAATGATTCATAAGCAATGTTTTTAGGGGGGTTGGGGTGGTTGGTGTTTTTTTTTCTTTTTATAGTGGACAATCTCTGGAACTTGCTGCTGCATGATACCATTATGGGTAAGAATTAACATGATTCTAGGAAGTGTTAGGCATCTCAGGGAATTAAATTATTTAGTCTCATATAAATCTAAAACCTCTTGTAGGGTTTAAAAACTTTTTGTCACAGTGAAGTTTAATATGGTGGGGCAGATTATAATTCTTTACTAGGAAACTTCTTTTGCTGTAACATCTGTTTCTAGCTACTTTAATCAACAGGAACTAGTGATTCAGAGGTCTGTTTCTAAATTAATTATGAGAAGGAGCGTATTGCTGGCTGAAGGAACACCGAGGATGTGTGTATGAAGGGGAGGCGGTGATAAAGGGAGAATGCACCCTGTGCGCTGGAATGTGTCATTGTGCCTCTGACTGTGGGGCATATGTGCTGATACACTGACAGAATACACACAGATAACAAGCTGGTTTTGAACATTCAGCTTTTCAATGACCATATTTGTACTGTATCCCTCCATTGTATTTAAAGTAATTGATCTGCAGAGAAAATGTGTGGTCTGTATTGGACGATTGATGTCTTCAGAAGCAGAGGGAGGAATGGGAATGGAGCAAGGAGATTCAAGATGTGGATGGAAGAAGGCTTAGCAGTGACTTTTGTCAAGCAAACATCTCCAGTTTCCTTCGTTACCTACTTCCTGATGCTTGTTTTGGAGAAATCTTCTCTTTGTTCTTAAATTGAGTTACAAATGTTTCCCTCTTCATTACTTTTTCTTCCCCCCTCCCAAAGTTAGGTGCAGGCCCACACAAGCACCCCTGCAACTTCATTTGTGTATGACAATTGCATCCGGTAGATACTAATGGACAGAAAGTCATTGGTGGGGAGGTAGTAGCTACAGGGATATTAACTGTGAGGGTTGTTTCACTGCTGCTTTGTGGTTTTCAAGCACTGGGAGTAGCTGCTCAGCCTTGTTGGCAGTGTCCACCTCAGTATGCTCCTGTGAGGTCACTTGAAGAGCAGAGAGCTCTTCTGTGTTTTGCCACTGTTTGTGTCCACGCAGAAACACAAGTACATGCTGAAAGAAAACTAGTCAGCTCCTAGACGTGTCTTGTGATGCATGTCTTTGCACTGTCCATGAGTCTTGGTGGAAAGGAATTGGCAGAAATGCAAAGAGGGGGAGGAAGGTCTTAAAACAAGAACATCAGAGGAATGGTAATACAATAAATTTTTTAGAACTTGAGCAAATGCGAAAGACCAAGCATTTTAGCATCTCTGTTTTTGTTGGTGGGAATGGTTATTTTGTGGTCGTGCCATTCATGGCCCAAAGATGGGACTTCCTCTGAAGCTCTGTGTAAGGATAAAAGTATCATCTTAGTCCTACCTCCCTGGGCTGCCTCTCTAATTTAATATAGCACTAGTCTGTCAAAGAATCGGGTAGGGATACTGGACCTTTGAACAGAGAAAAATACATTGTTAAATTCATAGGAGCTGTGATTTAGCTCTTAAGAGGTGCATGGAGAAGCACAGATGATAAATGTGATATTTTGTGGCTCTTGTATAAATGCCTATTTCCCCCTGTGTGTAGTCATTCCAACACAAGTTAAATTCTTTGTTGTAGAAAGAGCTAAATATTTTGGAATGCTGAGTCTGAAACACAGATAATATACTGCAGCAAAAGACTCCCGTGGGATTTTTTAACAAGATGGATTTTATTTGCTAAATGAGTTTTCGGTAGTTCTTCAGTACATGCTATTGTATTGTTTGCGTGATGTCTTGCAGTGTCACTGGTCTGATCTGGACTGTGATGACTGAATAAATTGCATCATTTGCTAACTGTGGAAAGATGGCTTGATCTGTAAGACACATTTGTGTATAGTGCATTTTGTAATGTAATTGTAAATCATAAATTAAGGGTGTTCAGTTAATGCCAAATACGAGCTGTATTCATAGCTCTTGGTGCTCTTGCCTGCCCGCAGGAGTTCCAAGAGTCAAAGGGGATCATAGAGGAAACTGAAGCTGCTTTTGTACTTTGTTTGGGGTAGGGGGGGAGTAATGAAATAAGTTATGTACTCCAAGACATCTTGAAGACTTTTAAGTGGTCTTTGGGCTTTTACCAAGGAACATGCTGCTGGCATTTTGGTTTTGTGAACTAGAGGAAAGAAAACACTAGAAATCCCTTGGCTTTCATCTACGGAGAAAGAACTACACTTTGCTACTATGTTTTGGCCTTATTGGTTTTTGACATGGTTGTGGTAATTTATAGTTTTATATCCTGTGGGTTTTCAGTGACTTAAATTACTAAGAAGAAATAGTTTGTCCTGTGGTGGTTGGTGAGATGGTGTTACAGTTGGCAGGCGAACCTTGTCTAGGACTTGGAGGATCAGACGTGTGATCTGTTGTGGCTTTGACAGCGTCAGCTGTCTCAAAGGGGGACTGGAGAAGAGTTATAGTAGCTGGCTGTGGTGACAAAGCCTGGTTGATTGTTCCTTGCTGACCTTTGCCTTGGACTGTAGAGGTTTAGAGCTCCTAACTAAAGAGCTTAAATGCAAGTCTAACCTGGAAAGTTTGATTATCTCATGTTAATCTGCTTTTGCTCATTGCTCATTAAACTTCCATTTTGGGTCTGCTACAGTGAGGGGGTAGAAAGATCTTTATTCAGATCTCTGTTCTAATTGCAACTATTCACAAACAGCAACTCGAAAAAAAAAATCGTTTTATGTAACTGAATAATTTCAGGCGTGCCATCATGACACCAGTAAAGATTCCCTAATAAATGAGTCACAAGAGCATTATTGCTCTTATTTATATAACTTGAGCTCTTGTAGTCTAAGCCTGTTGGCCTTTACCTTCATGAGTGTTTTAATTATTGATGGGGGCTTTGTTTTTGTTTTAAAGCTACTTCATGATTAGTCACTTTGTTTGTGTCTTAGAATCATTTAGGTTGGAAAA
>VZTM01026798.1:0-14569 GCA_013400555.1 Jacana jacana | reverse complement strand
GAGGAAGTCTTACCTTCCACTAAGGTATAAAATGCCAATGCTGAATTTTAAATGGCTCAAAGTAACACTTCAGTCAAAAAGCAGGTTTTGTTCAAAAAACGAGCTTTCAGAACTGTGTTTCTTAAACTCTGTGAACACAAATGAAGCAGATACAGCAAATGCAAATTTTAAATCTGCTTTTCAAATATGTATTTATTACAGATTAAACTATTGCCTTGCTGACTTTTAAATCCCCAGCAATTCTTACGTCGCATTCTGTTGCATATGATTTATCTATTGCTGCATACATAGCTTTGAATTCATACTACAAAAATAACCAGTCTAATTCAATATGTTTATTTGGCTATGAAACTTGCATTGGCCCATGTAGTAAAAACATCCCCAGGATATTTTTAAGTTTGCTTTTTTTTTTTTAATCTACCTTGAGTTTTCTTCCCTCTGTTAGTTTTAAGTGACTGTATTTGATGGTACAGCTCCAACACACCATTCTTTTTTACTTCCATTTACTTTATTGATTAGAATTTTCGATATGTATGAGAAGTCAAAGACACTGAAATTATTCAGCCTTTCAAGAACAACTATCAAAAATTGAATTTAACAATTAATTCTTTGTACTTCAATATGAGAATTTAATTTTATTCCTTTGGATATGTGAGTTTATTTAATTTGGCCCTATTTTGTTACTTTAGAAATGCACTTATTTTCTAGACAAGTCAATAGAAATGTAAAACAACTCACAATAATCACTGACCACTGTGAACAAGCAAGTAAGATTAATTCGATCATATTATTTTGCATGCACTTCAAGATATTAAAATGTGCATATAGTATTTCTGAGATTGAGGCAGAGATAAGACAACAAAAATAGCTATATGCATACTGTAATTTCTTGCCTATTCGGTTAGGCCCCAACCCAGAATTTATAATTAAGGAGTCATGTTATAGGACAAAGAAGCTTTATATTTTCAAGAAGAGCACATACAGAGTGAATTCTATTATGACAACATAGTGTTTCAAATGAGTTCACATGACAAACTTGCAGACTGCCTATAGCTTGAAGTCCCAGCACTGAAGAAGAATGTGAATTTCTACCTTTAAGAGGCAAAAGCCAGTGTAGGATTCTTCTCAGTCAGCTTTAGAGACCTAGCATACAGATATCTGTCATTTAATTGTTCCTCATAAGTTCCTTTCCTAATTAGAAAGGGAGAGGAATACACACTTTTAGGGAACACAATCTGGATACTATGCGAAGAGGTGGAGCATATCCTCTGTATTTTACGTATGGTTAATCGAGAAGGGAATAGCCCTACAGAAAAGCCATTCTGTATCTGGAGGCCAGGACTGATCTTGGCATTAACACCATATGAAGTCAGAGGTCACAAGATTGCTACATAAGTATAAGGGAGAAAAGCATACCTGGAGAAAAGTTCTGCCTGCCTATGTTTAGACACCTGTCAGGACAATGGATTTCTACAGCTCAGCAGCAAACTATCTCTATTTATGGACTTGATGGAGAATTACAGGGGAAAAAGATATTTTGGTAAAGATTTAAATACATGTTATAAAAGTATACATCCATATTCTTGCATAACTCTGCTATATGTCTTCTAGTGTCTACTAGTACAGCTTCCATCACTTACAACCCTGTTAGTGAGTAGGTTTTATTCAAAGAATAGTGCTTTTTCTTTATTTCGCTTGCTAGGAATTTCTAAGCTATTTGTGCCTCTTCAAACCTCATGTTCATTTACTATGACTCGCTGCCATTTATCCCATTTGTCACAGTTCTCCAAAATCTCTAAATATTTAATTATACAGACAGATGTCTAGGGGTACTTTCAGAAATGCTAGGACATTTAGTTTCTATTTAATTCACTGAGATTTAGATATTTTGAAACACCAGCCAAAGATTCCCCAGAAACCTTAGTAAGGTTAACAGAATCAGTTCATGATCAATGGTGTTGGTCTTTAGCTAGACAACATCCTTCTGGAAAAAATGCAGTTTTTTCAAGTTCTTCACCCTGAAAGTGAACCTGCAACCCNNNNACCCTGAAAGTGAACCTGCAACCCATCCTATAGAACAATGTCTTCAGAGAAACTTTTCCAAAACCTGTTCCAATCCTGAAACCTGACACCAGGTTTCATTAGGAAGTTATTTGAAGTAAAACCCCAAATGCTTTGGTAAGCTAATATCCAAGCCCACAGTTACACTGCCTACACTTTGTGTTTTTTATCTGAAAAAAAATATATAATTCAACTCCAGTTTTATCCTTTAAAATGAAAATTGAAAATAATTATTATATACTTATATATACTATCATAAAACGAGACATTTTTTTTTCTCTGTAATACCTGCTATACCTACACAGAAGCTATGGTAGTTTAGGAATTTCAGGAACAATACTAAGGCTTTTTATCAGCTCTTCTTTTCAGTAGAAAGATGAAAAAAAATTATTCTGCTGTCTAGGGTATATTTATGCCTATTCTCATTTGNATTTATGTTTAAAGTCAACAAATTGTAAACACTTTGTTTTACATTAAAACTTTTTAAAATTTTAAAATTTCTTTTCACTTTCAAACTCTTTTTTATAAAGAGCTCTGTTTTGTTTTGTTTTGTTTTGTTTTGTTTTGTTTTGTTTTTTGGGTTTGTTTTTCTTTTTTTTCCACAGTTTTTCCTTGAGCTTTTAAATCTGTAGCATCCTGTGAGAGAAAAGATGATGGGATTTTATGGATGCCAAAATGTCTCTCCCAATGCAAAAGGCATAATCTATTCTCCAGTAAAAAAGATATATATATGGTAATTATTCCATGTTTATAACCAGCTCTTGCTTTATAATCCGGTACCTCAAAAATGGGCACAGAAATACTTGAGGGATTAGTTATAAAATGCTTTCTGTTTCTTATTAAATTTGTTCAGTTTCATAGGTATGAGATATAAATAAAGGAATTAGCAGTTTTGCAAATGCTACATGTAAACTGCAATAGCAACATTCTATTTGTGCCTAACTGCAACTTCTCTGTTAAATGTCAAGCTTTGTACTCCAAAGGCTATCTAATAAGAAACAGTAACAGAAATAAGAGAAAACAGGCATTTGGTGTTTCACAGAAACAGCATCACTGCCTTCCCTTTTTTTACCTCCCAAGGGAGTAAATAATTTCAACAGAATTAGACAGAAACATGGCACCTGCCTTTAGCCAGTCCTAAATTAGGAATTACACTTTAGAAAGTTTAGATCCCTGTATAATCAAGAGAGAGGCAGATTGCTCTCACTAATGTTCTACAATGAGCCACTGACCACTAGCCTTTGGATGTGACCATCTGACTAATTACTCATCCACTGAACAGTCCACCCATCAAATCCTTATCTCTCCAATTTAGAGAGGAGGATATTATAGAGGACCATAATGTCTTGCAGAAGTCCAGATAGACATCATAGAACCATAGACTGGTTCAGGTTGGAAGGAATGTTAAAGATCATTGAGTTTCACCCCTCCTGCCATGTGCAGGGACACTTCCAGTCAGCCTGGTCTTGAAAACTTCCAGGGATGGGGCAGCCACAACTCCTCTGGGCAACCTGTTCCAGGACCTCACCACCTTCACAGTAAGGAATTTCCTCCTGAGATATCATCTAAATCTCCCCTCTTTCAGTTTAAAACCATTACCCCTAATCCTATCACTACACTCCTTGACAAAGAGTCCCTCTTCAGCTCTCCTGTAGGCTCTCTTCAGGTACTGGAAGCCTTCTCTTCTCCAGGCTGAACAAACCCAACTCCCCCAACCGGTCTTCATAGAAGAGGTTCTCCAGCCCTCTTATCATCTTCGTGGCCCTCCGCTGGACCCGTTCCAACAGTGCCACGCCCTTTCTATGTTGAGGAATCCAGAGCTGGACACAGTACTCCAGGTGGGGTCTCACAAGTGCAGAGTAGAGGGGTAGAATCAGCTCCCACAACCTGCTGGCCATGCTTCTTTTGATGTAGCCCAGGATGGGGTTGGCTTTCTGAGCTGCCAGTGCACATTTCCAGCTCATGTTGAGCTTTTCATCCATGAGGACTCCCAAATCCTTCTCAAGGCTGCTCAGCTGCTATCCAGCCATTCTTCGCCCAACCTGTATTTGTGCCTGGGATTGCCATGTCCCAGGTGTAGGACCCTACACTTGGCTTGGTTGAACTTTATTAGGTTTGCACAGGCCCACCTCTCAAGTTTGTCCAGATCCTTCTGGGACATTCTCTGCTATTTCTTATTGTTTGACTTAGTTATTTTCCTGGACAGTGTATTTCCTGCTAGGAAAATTAGCTTGGAGGGCCTCTTTACAGAAGATGAATCCAAGGGTGTATTTTCCTTACATAATACTATAGGATACAAATCTTCTGTCTGCTCCAAAAGTAGCATTCCAGTCACATGAGAGGGCAGTAATGTGCAGAGATGCTACTGCATTATTCAAAATTATACAGGTTCTCTACTTGTCATGGATTATTAGCTTGAATATGTCACTGTGTTCTTGATGAACAGATACTGACTCCAATTCTAGAACTTTTCTGGGCTAAAGTAGATTAGAACTGCTTGCCCATATTATACTGCATGATGCAGAAAGATTTCACATTGCAGAAAGATTCACATTTCACATTCACAAAATTTCACATTGATATGTGAAATTTGGGAATGTGCTTTCATTCTCAAAGTCCTAGCATTTGATTTAACTGCCATTTGGGGATCTGTTTTTTATTATTTAGCAAGCTTAAGAGTTAGCTGCCTTCTTTTTTTTAGCACACAGGCCATGAGAAGAAATGATACATTAATAGAGGGAGAAGCCACACAAGTCAGTATGAAATTCATTAGATGGTAAAGCATAGCAGACTGAAATATTAGTACTGTGTTGGATGGCATACAGTATGTTGTCTAGTACTCAATACTTAAATATAGCACCTAGCTAAGATGGACACCAAAAAGGAGGTTTAGCTTTTCAACTCCTCTTTTTTGGTAACTAAGCAAACAATATATACTACCTCTTGATTATAAAACTTTTGCAATTTAAGTACTAGGTAGTCTTTTGCATATTAATAAAATTTCACCTGGTGATAAAACAATATTTTACTAGCAGACACCAAACTTATATGTCAAGATATAACTTAAAAAAATATAAAAAATCTAATACAATTCATGAAATGTGTTGTCAATTTTACATCCAGACTGAAGCAAGTCTTCAGAGACACATTCCATTTGCTACTCATTAGTCAGCTATTTTATTTTTCTTTTAACAATATATGTAATGAAAAAAAAACCAACAAAACATCTCCTTGTAGATGGTCTAAGTACTGTGTGAAGTGAGACTACTACTGATCATATACTGATGTGCCCAGTTCTGTTTTAAAGTTTACTCTTTTACTTGTGCAAGCTCTCAAGTTGCATTTTGTAGCTCTTATATATCTTAGTTTGAGAAGATATTTTAGGGGATGAATTGTGTTAATTCCTTCCTTGAAATAATGTCAAAAGAATATTTACTAGGCTTCTAACAAATTATATATCCAATAAGCTAACTGGAGTCAGTAAGATTACTGAAGTACCTCAAGAGGATAACCTGAAGAACTCTGCTAATGGTGCAGCCTTCTGCTATGACAACATGTAAAGTCTACAGTTGATCTATAATTTGTATTGGAAATGATGATGCAAAGTTTTAAAATCAGTTTTCAGATAACAGGCTTAAATAATTTCATCAATTTGATTAAAGGAATTTTGGTCAGTGTTGAAATTGTTCTCCTGGGTAATAATTATTACCTGACAGCACACACACATTCTAGTCTTCTAAAGTATTTTTTATCCAGTCTTTCAAAGTGCCTGTTATCTTCAAGAAGGAAACTTCTTGTGCAACATTTTCCCTTTGTCTTGTTATCTAGGAAACAAGTTAACCAATAGCATAATTATTTAAAATACATTATAATACTTTGCTTAAGAGAGAAGAAGAACCTGAATAGATCCAGCACTACAGAATGGTCAGGGAACTTCCAATGCTTTCCTTATGACCACCTGACATATTTTGTTGTGGATAAACACTGCCTCACATTTTAGGAAAATAACAAATGAGCAAATGTTCAGATACAAGTGTAATAAAGCACCTGGATATTAGATGCTTTTATTCTCCATCTTGACTAAAGTTAAAATGACAGCCTTTTCAAAGGAACAGTTCACAGGCAAATACAGTTTTGATTTTGAATGGATGTCACTCCCAACTGAAAGGCTGGGACTAATGCCATGTATTAGGAACACAAATATGCAGTTTATAAGAAGCTAGAATGAAAACACATGATCCTTCCTCACAGGATGCTTTCAACACTCAGTAGCTTCAATTCCTTCAGCAGTTTGTACAGCTTCTAAAAATTCTACAAGTCAACAAAGCTGGCAATCATGGAAACTTATTTTTCTCCCATAAGAAACTATTTTATTCATCTGTTTGCTTCCTGACAATTTAGATGAAAATAATCATCTTACTTAATACATTTATCTCATTTATTTATAAATGTCACTAGGTGTGCCTTAAAGATTTATTTTCAATTGCACATAAATAGATATGATAGATATGATATTATTAGGCAAAGATGTGCCCACACATTATTAATTTTTTTCTTTATTTCTGCTTATTATATTTGAATACTTTTTTGACTAATGAAAATCATACAATTTTTATACTTATTTCTAAATAAATTAGTAAATGGTCTTTCTACAATGTTTTCTGAAGTGAAGACATCCAAAAATATCTATAATCTATTAAATATTTACCTACATTTTTTTTAAATAATTATTATATTCTCCTATGATTTACAATATAGCAGTAATTTTTCTTTTTAATAAAGTACAATAAATAAATAAATAAATAAATAATCAATTTGAAGTGCATTCCTGACTGAGATTGGCTAGCATCTCTTCTTTGGAATGATAAGAACTTCATTGAAATTCACAAATTAAACACTTGGACTTTCGGAGCATGTAAAACTGAATGGATTTCCAGACTAACTCTTCTAGGCATAAGTATCATTTTACTTAAAATCAAATAGGACCTCAAAACCCATTAGAAACTAGTGAAATTGTTTGAAAGAGTTGTAAAGGCAGTGTTAGTCTTGCTCTTCATTGCCGCACAACTCATCTTCAGGTAAGTAACATGCCCTCCCAGTGCTACAGACTTCCTGAATGTACCATTTAAATGGGGGATGATTTTCTGATGATAGGGAATCAATATAATAGCTCCTGTGCAACTTCCACTTAAAGTGGACATGTGTCACATGGCTAGAGTTCCACTAAATCCAGTAGTTGTCAAGTTGCTGTACTGGTTTTGGAAAAGCCAATGAGCAGGAAATGCATTTTCATTTCATTAAAGAGAACAGAAACAAATAAGGAAGCTCAGCACCCTGATTTTCTATTTGTGTTGTGCACCCCTCAGTGTAGTAAAACATCTTCAATGCCTTTTTTGTAAGTAGGCTTGAAATATTTTTTTTAATAGGTACAGAAGAAATGATTGAAATTGTTAAGAAAGACAGTTGTTACACTGTCTCAGTTAGCTAAAGGTTCGTAAAAGGACATCAAGAATTTTGAATTATTCAGATCCTTGGGTACAGTTGACTGATTCCAGAGCCCTGATGTTAGTGAAATATTCACTATTGCAAACTATTTGTGGATAACAGAAGTTACTCATATTCAGCAGAGGTATAATCCCTTGAAAATTATGCTGGTACTTAGCATTTCTCCAGTTCTGACAGAATCAACAGCCATCCAACATCCAAGAAAGAAGAGTAGATGTCTTTATAATTCTACTGATATACAGAGCAATGGATCAAAACTGACTAGTCCATGAGGTTTTTCAGTTTTGTTTTGTTTTTCAGACTCGACACTTTTATTCAAGTAGAAGGCAAGAAAAGATTTTGAAATAAATACTGTGGATTGGACCCTGGTGACTGAAATATTGATTTCTTTACTACACTGCCTGTGAACTGACCAGTTAGAGTAACCTGGAGTAAACTTCTGTCAGATAAGTATGATTTTTTTTTTGTTTTGTTTTTGTTTTTGTTTTTGTTTTTTTATATTATAAAGTCTGTTGCTGTAAAAACATGATCAAAGTAAGTTGGAAAAAAAATTTCATCTATTTCATAGAAAGCAAAAAACAGAAAAAAGGTTACTTGGAACAAGTAAGAAAACAGTGGAATGCATTGACAAGAAAGGGAGACCAAGAGCCAAGAGAGACCTCAATCAACAACACATGGCTGTAGGAGGCCCTTACCAAGTGTATGCATACAAATAAGGCAATGCCTATAGGTAAACATTATAAGTGAAAGTCTTGTTCATTTTCGAGGAAGTCATTATGATGTTATGCCTCTCTAAAGTATCTGTACACAACGCAGGGAACATAAAGAAGGAATCAGAGTTCTCCATGCAGTTGGAAGGCTATCGTCTCAGTGGGATCATGGAGATATGGTGGCATAACTAATATAAATGAGTGATGTCATGGGTGGACACAGCACCTTTAAGAAGGACAGGGCAGGACAGTGAGTAGTGGTAGATGCCCTTTTGTGGAAAGCAGTGTGAGTGCATGAATTGTAGAACCGTAGAATCATAGAATCATAGAAACGCAAGGTCGGAAAGAACCTACAAGATTATCTAGTCCAACTGTCCTCCTGTCACCATTAATACCCACTGAGCTACTAAATCATGTCTTGTAGCACTTCATCCAGACGGTTTGTGAACACCGCCCAGGACAGTGACTCTACCACCTCCCTGGGCGGGCCATTCCAGGGCCCTATCACTTTTTGGGAGAAAAAAGTTTTTCCTGACTTCTAATATAAATCTCCCCTGGAAAAACTTGTGGCTATTCCCTTGAGTTCTATCATTAGTTATCTGGGAGAAGAGGCCAACCCCCTCCTCTTCACAACCTCCCTCCGGAAGTTGTA
The DNA here is from genome assembly GCA_013400555.1 of Jacana jacana. Lineage (NCBI taxonomy): Eukaryota > Metazoa > Chordata > Aves > Charadriiformes > Jacanidae > Jacana > Jacana jacana. The sequence continues at coordinate 5,641 of VZTM01026798.1, read as the reverse complement.
GAGTGTGATGAGGTCTGTCCTGAGCCTCCTGTTCTCCAGACTAAACAATCCCAGTTCCCTCAGTTGCTCCTCTAAAGATATGCGCTCCAGACCCTTCACTAGTTTCATTGCCCTTCTCTGGACATGTTCCAGGGCCTCAATGTCTTTCTTGTAGTTAGGGGCCCAAAACTGAACACAGTACTCAAGGTGTGGCCTCATCAGAGCTAAGTACAGGGGGGGATGATCACCTCCCGCTCCTGCTGGCTACACTATTCCTGATACAGGCCATGAAGCTCTGCCTAGAAACAGGTAATGAACAAGGCAAGAGGTTATAGGTGGGGATTAAGTCCAGACCAATGTGAATGTACACCAGATCCAAAAAAAGGTAGATAAGACCATATTCCAACTAACAGAGGAAGCATCACTTTTGCAGCATTTGGTCCTTATGGTAGACTTTAACCAGCCTGATATCTGCTGGAAGAGGAGTGCTGAAGAGCAGAAGTAATCAAGGAAGTTTCTGGGAGTGATTGGTGATAGCTTCTTCACAGAGGCGATTAAAGAAGCAAAAATGAGACATGCTTTGCTGGACCTGATCCTTACAATCAGAGACTGGTCAGGAACAGGAAGGTCAAGGGCAGTCTTGGCTGTAGTGATAATGAGATCATGAATCCTGAGAGAGGAAAACTGAGAGAAATACAGGACTTCAGGATAGCAATTTGACTGGTTCAGAGATCTTCTTGGAAGAGTCCCATGGGATACAGTCTTGGGAAGAAGAGGGACCCAGGAAAACCAGTTGATTTTCAAAGACTTCCATCATCTGAGCTCAAGACCAGGCATTCCTGATGAGTAGGAAATTAGGTAAAGGCAGATGGAGTTATGCATAGATGAACAAGGAGCTCCAGAGTAAGCTCACACATGGAGAGGAAGCCTACAAGTGGTAGAAGCATGTAGCCCAGAAGGAATTTAGAGACATGAACATTCCAGTGCAGGGATGAGGTTAAGAAAGCCAAAGTCCATCTGGAGATATGAAGGGCAACAACAAAGGTTTTCTACAAGTTAATCAGCAGGCTAAGGAAGACGGAAGATATGGGTCTGCTACTGAATGAGGCAGGGAACTTGGTGATGAAACAGAAAAAAATAGAGGTGCTCAATGCTTTCTTTGCCTTGGTCTTTACTGAGAAGACAGAATTCAGGAATCTCACACCTCTGTGACCAGCAGGAAAGTCTGGAACAATAAAGACTTTCCTTTGTTGGAGGAGGCTCAGGTTAGGGAAAGATTATAGAAATTGGATTTACATGAATCTATAACGTCTGTTGAGATGCACCCAGGAATACAGAGGGAGCTGACTGATGTAATTTAGTACACCAAATGTGCTGCCATTGAAGGTACCTGCACCAGCTGGAAAATTAGACTGAGAGGAATTTCTTTGAGTTCCACTGAGGAAATACAAGTCCTGTGACTGGGGAGTAATCCTCTCAGATACCAGTACAGTCTCAGGGCTGACTGATTGGAAAGCAGCTCAGCAGAGATGAACCCTGGGGTTCTAATAGACAACAAGCTGACCATGAGCCAGCAATACATCTTTGCAGAAAAGAACAGTAATGGCCTCTATTACGAAGACATTTGCCAGCAGGTCAAGAGAAGTGATTCTTCCCCACTGCTCAGCACTGGTGAAACACAATCTGAGTGCTAAGTCTAGTTCTGGGCTCTGAAGTGTCTCATCACTCTCACTGTAAATAATTAATTCCTATCAAGGAATTCCTATCAAGAAGGAGTAATTTTTTTCTTAGAAAACAACACTACAAAACTATTTAATGTTTCCTTGTATGGAGGAAAACTTGTTTGTGTAGTCAGTCCTTCTATTTTGTTCTCCCGGTTTGCCCTCCAGTCCATTGTTAAGAGCAGAGTCATGTAACCAGGAGCAACCACATCAACTTCTGTTAGTGCTTATAGTTATTGAGGTTCACTTTTTTTTTCAGAACTTTATGCAACATTACATCATTAGTGTTAATTATATGAAAAAAAGCATTGATTTTTAATAGCAAAATTGCTTAGAGAGAGTACATTATAAAAGTCCACTTATTTCCACTTACCAAAATTCAAAGTTCAGTGCAAGATAGGTGCTTCATGGCAATAAAAATCAGATTTAAGAGCAATTTCAAATGTATTATTTTGAATTGATAACAGAAATCTCAATAAACATGCAATGTAAGCAAAACACCCATGTAGAAATAATAATAATAATAAAAAAAAGTAAAATAATCTTCATATCCTTATCCTTCATATCCTGATCTCTAAACCTCATGAAATGCTTTTATTGCAACATTGTTAACAATTTACTCATATGGCTATCAGAATAACAGCAGAGTAAACAGTCTTGGGAACCTTTTGCAAATATTTATGAGTGATCAAGTTAGTTCTGTCCGAGGATAAATTCACCTGACTTTCTCTGTACCTTTTCACAAAGATGCCTCCTGGCTGGAGGAAAAGTAATGTCACCTTAATTATGTTCTTGCCTTGGAAGCATAAATTATTTATGCTTTAACATATTTATATTTAGCCTTCTCAAGCTTTCATTTCTGTCCTACAGTTCGTGAGCTCTGTGTAATTATTAAAGGAAGCACAGTGTTAAGGTGTATGACCTGGCAATGTTTACTGTTTTTTTTTTCCCCTGTCATATCTGTTTGTAACATAGATCATTGGCTCTGAGCAGCTATGATAACCAGCCCAAGAAGATGTAAAGGGGAAACTGTTCTTAGTTGCTTAAAGAGGATTAACATTTTATGTGTACCAAGAAGGTCATTCCAGCTGCTTCAGCATCTACTATACCAGAACTTTAAAGCTCTGGAGAATGTCAACAGGCATAATGTAACTTGTCATAGCTAGATCATTAAAAAAAAATAAATTGTCATCATGGGACCCAGTGTCCTAGGAGTACCAAAATTCATAATGTACCTCTTCCCATCAACCATAGGAACAAGAAGACAATGAATGACAAGACTGGATTCTAAATTGGTGACCCAGTACCTGAAAAAATACATTTCCACAGCGCTACCCTTTTCCCTGAATCAATATTAATGGCATCAGTCTCTCAACTAATTTTCTGTGTCAGGAGTCAGAAAGTTATAGAATTTGGATGCTTCTGGATCCATAGAAAACATGCATCACCTCCTGCAGCAGATCCAACTTATGTTTTGGACTGATACTGTTGATGTTTCAGAGTCATTAGCTACTGAAATTTGTTTCCATCAGTGCACAGTAGCTCCTGTTGATAGCTATGCTTCCACTTCGACTTTCTAGACAGTAGTGTCAACATGAGGGTCTTAAACTTAGCCCCATCACTTCATTCTGGAAGAAGAGGTGAAGAAGCAGACCACATACACCACACAGACACCATACACAGATACACACAAACTCAGACACGCACACAGAGGCCCTCACCTGCTGGTGTCCAAAAGATGAACTTCTCTGCTTTACCTGCTTTCCCTCTGAACTGGTCACCACATTGTCAGTGAGGAGAAATAGCCCTCTTCAGAAAGAAAGTCATCCTGTCTTAAATGCCTCTTTAGGATCACTAGACATAATTGTCTCAGAATTATGTTATGACTCTCAGGTAGACAACTGGCTCAGACACCTAATTTGCTGCAGTCCTCACTCAGGCCAGATGAATTTCACCCACAGCCACCTTTCTGTGAAATGAGATCTTTAGACTTCTCATTGGAAATGTTTCAAAATGCAGCACTGGCAACTCATTTTTTTTTGTCAGTAATATGACCTTATGCATGGTTTGCCAACATGGAAAGTTTACAGAATGTTCAGCTGAATGGCTAGTCACAGTCAACAGGGATGGGGACAAGTAGCTAATGCACATATTTTCAAGATGTGATTTAATACAGAATTTTATGAAATCAGTAAAATGTTTGAAGTGAGTGCACCATTAAATTATGTATCTACTACATATCTAGGATTGCCCACTGTTTCTACCATTGCCTAAATGCTTTCAAAGTTCTTTACATTCTCAACAGAGCTCTGTGTTGTGTATTGCTCTTTTTCCTGAAGAAGAAACTATCCTAATTTATGGTATCCTAATCTATTCACCTAAAAATTGATACATGTGTATATAAAAGAATAAAAATTAGTGTTTTGTGACAAGTAAATAGGGGAATTAATTTAGTTACATTTTATATAAAACCTTGATCACACTGGCTGAATGTTGGTTGTAACTGCAACTGCTTTGGAGGGCATGTCTTTTTTGTGGGTTGTTTGTTGATTTTTTTAATATTTTTTTTTTTTAATTTTGAATGTAGAGAAAGAACACTTTTGTAGTAAAAACTGCTCAAATCTGAATTAATAAACACAACTGGATAGAAAAAAAATGAAACAAAATCCTCCATCTCTATATGTATATACTATTTTAACCTCAAAAGAAGGAGGCAAAAATGAATGTCAGCTGTGTCCCACTTTTGAAGGAGTCAATATTTTGGTTGTCATTGTTTCTCATTGCAGTGAAATAACAGTTTTCCTACACTGATTTCAGTTGCAATGTCATGCAAAAATTGCATACCACAAGTCCACACCAAGGAAATTATCTTTGTTATGACTACATGATGTTATTTCTGATCTTTCTTGAAAGCATCCTTATGAAATATACATTTAATTAGAGTAGTGAGTACAATAAATATAGCATGGCCTCAGAGTTAAAATGAGAAGCATAAAAACATGCACATACTCATAGTTACAGTAATAACATCTACTAAACTATTAACTGGCTTTACACATAATGATAATGTCTGAATATTTCTTGTATATTACGTGTTTTCTTTTAATAATAAAAAAAATCCTTAGATTCAGAAACAATTCGATTTCTTTGGTTAATTGTTTTCCTAGATGTGTCTTTGATCAAACATCACAACAACTTGTTTCTAGAAATGCATCAAATTAAAAGGTATACAAATAATCTGTGGAGGCTCTCCTGCCCTGAGGCAATGCATTTTGAGATGATAAATTAAAGAAAGGGTAGTAAACTCAGTATGCTATGCACATCATGAGCACATTTTTATCTCTCTTTAAATAAACATGTTTTAAACACATCAGATAGCATCATTGCTCAGCTTCAAGAACTTTTTTATATCTCCCTCTCCCCAACTCTTTTCTTTAACACTGTAGGTTACAAAATTCTCCACTGCAGTGATCTTACAATGTATCCCTGTCATGACATCTATAAGAAAAGAGTCATTTATGATTTCTCATTCAATAAAAAGTTGGTATCATTTGTCTTTGTTTAATTTTTAAATATATCAACCTTAAAGTTAAATGTCCATTTTCCTGTGCTTTTTGTTTTGTTTTGTTTTTCTTTGTTTTTTTAAGCATTCCTTCTCATTGCGATAATTGTCAAACAATACACAAGGGCTGTGTATTCCTAGGTATCAGTTTAGTCTAGAAAAATGATTTAAACATTGCAAACAGTAAGTTATGTTGAACACTGGTTCCTATGTCTATAAATAAAATCTTGCTCTAACATCCGCTCCATTGTCTGTTACCTCTCCAAGCACTTCTGCCTCTAGGGCACTTCTTAAAAAAACAAAAATCTCACAAACAAACTGAAATTTGACTCTTAAAACATTTTCATAATTTCCTCAGTCTTAGAATCATAGAATCATA
>VZTM01026797.1:518253-545391 GCA_013400555.1 Jacana jacana | reverse complement strand
CGGGATGCGAGGGGGGTTGGACGGGACGGGACGGGGGGCACCGGACTGCCGGAGGGAACGGGGGGCACTAGCGGAGAATGGGGGCGTCGAGCGAACCCGACAGAAAGCCTGTAGCCAGGACTGCACCGAGGCCACCGCGGGGAGGTGGGGAAATGGTGGTGTTGGGGGACCTTGCAGAACATTGGGGAGGGTGTGGACCAGGAAACCGGGGGGCACTGAGAGATGAAGGAGGGATCAAGGGGCACAGGGGGACCGAGGGACAGGGAGACACCAAGGCAGGAGGTGATAGGAAGACTCTGGGGGAAACAGGAGGACGGGGTGAGTATGGGGGGACCAGGGGGACAGGAGGGCTTCGGGAGCGGATCAGCAGCACCAGGTGGGCACTAAGGACACTGGAAGGGAATTAAGGAACTAAAGGCACTGCCTGGCACTCACAGTCCCTCTCCATGCAGGTTCTGCCTCCACCCTGGGCTGTCCGAGGATCTGGTGGGCACGCACCCGCCTGGGGCACACAGCCTGGTCGCCATGTCTGTAGGTGAGGTGGGGGAGTGGGCTGCCCCCTGTTATGACCCCCGGGGGGGGTCCCCAGGGGCTTGTCAGTGCCTGACACCAGCCCCTAGAGCCGCATCGCCAGTGGCAATGTCTCAGGCACTCGGGACAATTGCCCTATTCTTGGCAAAGGACAGTGGCTCCTTTCTGTCCCACAGCAGCCACAGCCAGGAGGTACTGGGCACCAGGCTGCCGGCCGCCATCCTTGTGGGGCAGCCAGGATTTGGGGCAGCCAGAAAGTGCCCATGGTATGGAGTTGGTGCAGACCCTGCCAAAGCCTTGAGCTAAACCTGCTGGTGCAGAGACCAGGAGCTTTGAATCCTCTGGCTGTGTGAAGCCTTTCCTCCTCCCTCCCCTTGTCACCTTCTTGCAGATCTGTTACCAGCCCTGTGGTCCGTGCCAACAGGCTTCCTGGCATGGCTACAGCTCAGCAAAGAGGTTTGAGTACCTGAAATGCTGACATGGGGTTGGTTTGGTGGCAGCAAATCCTTAAGGGCTTCAGGCTGAAAGGACTCGGAGTGGGATCTGATCCCAGGACAATAACATGAGTGAAGGTCCATGTGCTGCCTTTGCTCTCACCCTTCTCTGGGAACAAATCCAAGTGATCTGTTTGTGCTTCTCCCTAGGGGCATAGACCCAAACCACACCAATTTTCTTTCTCCTGCTCTGTGCATGACTCACCACGCACCCAGGGCTTGGGCTGAGCTGTGCCCATCACTTATCACTTGCCCAGAGGTGCTGCCCAGCCCAGGTGGGTGCAGAGCCTGCTGAGGTGAGGGAAGGTCCCTTGACACATCCCTTCCTGGCCCCATCTTTGCTCACAGCCTCTTTGTTCCCAGGTTATTTCCTTGAAGACTTTGTGGACATGTTGTGCAATCAGAAACTTCACCAGTCCTGGGAGCTCCTCTTCCATCACTCCGTGGTGAGTCCACAGGCCACTCTCTGGTGGGCATACATTGGCACTTGTGCCACCAGAAAGGCTGGGGCTGCGGGACCTGAGTGGGGTGACTGCTGTTGTTAGTTGTGGGTGTTTGTTGCCTGTTATGAAATCTAACTTTTAATCTAATCCTGGAGAGAGGAGCCCAGCAGCCCAGACACCAGGGCGTGGGACCCCTCTTGGTCCTATGGGACTCGTGTACGCATTTTAAGGCTCTATGAGAAGGCACTCAGAGATGGGGTAGGGAAAAAGCCCAAGTGTGCACAGAGTAGGGGGGCAGACAGCTGGGCTGAGAGGATGACACATAACAGCGGTGTGGGCAGACGGTGACACAGGTGTCCCCACCAGCACAGGCAGTCAGCTCAGCTCCTGACAGCTCTCAGCCACTTGAGCATTTGCCAGGAAGGGCTGCACATCACTTGCTTCCAACTCCCGCTCCCTGGGATGCTTTCCTCTCGCTCAGGTCAGAGCCTTGGCCATGGGGCTGGGGTGGCTGGAGCAGCCACGGTGCAGGAGCCCCCCACACCAGTGCCCTCTTCCTGCCTTGCTGCTGGCTGCTCCCAGCGTGGGTTTCCTTGGAGCACTGTGGATGCTGCAGGAGAGTGGAACGGCACAGCTCAGCCTGGAGCTGAGCAGCAGAGAGGCTGTAGGGTACAGGGGAGTCACAGGGATCTGCTGGGCCTAGGGAACAGGGACAGAGCTGGGACCTACCCGGAATGAAGCAGGGCAGGCGATGGCCAGACCTGCTGTCCCACAGAGCCCAGTGAGCCCCACAGCTCTGCCGGCCGTTGCCAATGAGTCAAAAGGTCATTTTCACAATAGAGCTAATTCAGGCCGGGACGGTGACTTAACAAGCAGGGAGCAGATAATCTCATTAAAGACCCAATACAGAGAACAGCATTAACGGTATAAACTGAAGAAAGGACTGAGTGTGCTAAAGTACAGGCAGGCAGAGCCTGTCCCTTGGCCTGGCAGGGAGAGTGCGGGGCAGGAATCATACCCGCTCTGTCCTCTGCTGCAGCATCCAGCAGCCTTGGGGTGCTTCATGCCATGCTCGGAGTATCCCATAGGGCTCTGATACACCAAAGCTGCTTAATCCCTGCAGTGTGCCTGTGCTAGGAGAATCCCTGAGCCAGAAGCAACTGCAGCCCTGGGCTACAACGTCTTCCTTCCTGCCCCATTCAGCCACTGTCTGTGTGTGGAAAAACCTGCTGGGCCACAACCAACTTCTTTCCCCAGGTCACCATAGCAGGGTGAGGTTGGGCTGCTCTGTCTCCTCTGACAACCTGGACTCTATAGAAATGTTTCCCTCTCCTCCCACAGAAAAAACAAACAAAAAACCCCAACCCACTTAGGTTTCATGCAATGGTGGGGAGGCTTTATCTCGTGCCCAAGGCTGCCATGCTGCAGAGATATGTGTGGGGTGATGACTGATCAGTGGTTTGGCACTGGTGTGGTATCTGTTTCCATCTCTGCTTCAACTCTGCACCCAAGCACGGATGGCTCCAGCTTGCAGAAGCGGAGATCAACCAGCTCCTGGGCTCAGCCTCTCTCCTTTCTCCTTCTCAGGTGATTGTCTGCTTTGGTATCGCAGTGCTGCTCCATCAGTATGTTGGGTTTGCCCTCGTGGCTTTACTGGTGGAGATTAACTCCATCTTCCTCCACCTGCGGCAGATCCTGCTCATGGCCAACCTGGTACACACCACCTGCTACCGCCTCAACAGCATCATCAACCTGGGCACCTATGTGGTGTTCCGCATTGCCACGCTGGCCTGGATGACCCGCTGGCTCTTCCTCAATCGGGAGAACGTGCCCCCAGCGACGTACGCTGTGGGCACGGTGGGCATGGCAATCATGACACCCATGAACATCATCCTCTTCTACCGCCTGCTGCGTAGTGACTTCTTCAAGTCCAGACGGGAAGTGCAGCGGGAAAAGGAGCAATAAGCCCCCTTCCCCGCAAGGTCCAGGGGATGAGCAGCCCTGAGCCCGTGGAGTAGGGCAGCAAGGCGCAGCAGTGACTGAACGTGGCTGTTTCAGTACCTTGCATGGAGGATCCACACTAACAGAGCATCTGGGCTTTTCTTGTGGCTGCCCATCCTGGGCTCTGCACAGCAGAGAAGGTGCTCACACACTGGGACTCTGCTTCCCCTGCACCTTCAGATGACGTGGTTGGACAACCGGGAGCTGCTCAGGGAAGCCTTGACAGCTCTCACAGTTCCCTGAGGCACCACTGAGATGAGAAGGGAACAGAAGAGCACTGTTTCCCCGCTGCTCTTCTGGACATCCAAACACACCAGTGTGTTTCTAACCCCCTCAGTGCTGTAGCTCACACCATCTCATTGTCCAGGGGACCCTGTGTTCAGCCCTGCATTCTCTGTGGCACTTCCCATGGGAGCACGACCAGGCAAGAGAGGCTTCAAGGCTTCACCCTCAAGGCCAGGGCACGTAAAAGCCAAATCCTGCACTCATGAGTCCTCCCTGAGGAGATTGTCCCAGGTGGGTGATGGAGGGAGAGGCTGAGATGTGTCTGGATAGGGGTCCAGGTCAGGGGCAGAGCACTGAGCCACGGGCACTGTGGCGCTGTGCTGGGGGCCAGGTGACAACTGAAGCTTTTCCCGTGTTGTTTTGTTCCCAGATATGTTAAATGCTCATAAATGAGCGTGGGAGAGTGTGAGTCGCTGGCCAGAATGATGCTGTGTGATGGTCACTTCCCACAGACGTAAAGTTTTCAGGCATAGGCATCTATTAGGATTTAGGCATCTATTAGGAATGTAAAGTTCTGCTGCAGAGCCTGGTGTAACCCTCTTACCCAGCAGCAGGAGCTCTTACTAACACAAGCTTTTAATAAATGGCTGAGAATGAAATGGCTTGAGGGGAAAGGGCTTAGACAAAGAAAAAGGGACTCAGTGTCCCAGCCTGCTGCAGGGGGGTCACTGCTTAGCACAGCACTGCTTAGTCTGTGTCTCCCCACTGCAGAGTGAAAATACACTGTACACTGGCACAATCTACCTCTCTCGGGGGATTTCCCCCCCTCTTCTCCTTTCTATGGAGGAAGATGAAGGTTTCTCCTGTTCCTGCTGATGCTCTCCTGCCCTCCTGGGCAACAGGAGGCTGCACTTTCCCTACAGCTGGCAACTGGGAGGCTAAATGGCAGCAGGACAAGTGTCACCTCCCGTTGTGGCTCTGCCCTTAGCCCTGCTGGACCAAGGAGCTGCTTGCAACCTGCGAGGTCAGGAAAGTGCCAGCTGTGAAACAGGGCAGGCTGTAAGCAGAGCACCCAGCATGTGGCATCGCTGCTCTCATTCCTGCTGCTGGACACCAGCTCGCAGCAAGGCTACGATCCTTGTGGTTCACCCTGCCTGTCCCTGGAGCCTTCCTAGGACAAACAGTCAGGATTTTACAACTTTTTTAACTCCATCTTTCCTTTTCCCTCACCGATTCCCTCACACTGAATTGTCCCCCGCAAGCCCAGCACCGTGTATGAAAGCAAGTTCGTCCCACTCGGGGTTAATGTGTACCAGTTTTGAGAAATCCACTGGATCTGTTGTGCTTTGTGTGGCAAATAACCTTTAGCTCAAAATCTCTCCTTTGGCTGGGGCACAGGCTGAAAGAATGCACTGCTCAGGGTGGAAGGCACTTGTTTCGAGGAGGAAAATAGGGGAGCAGGCGCATTTCTGCCTGGGCAGGGAAAGACGGGCGATACTTGTGGGCAGTGGGAGGCTGGAGATGACTTGTGGCCAAAGCTGCTTAGGTTTCTATTTGTGGAGAGCACAGGGAAGCTTGCAGGTGCTGGAGTTACCTATTCCACGTTTGGGTTTGTCACCTAAAGCGGTGTTTAGGTGCCCGTGTCCCTCTCACAGCTGCAGAGCTGGCAGCCAGGGCTTTCTCTTTGGTTTGACCCATTTACACCCAGTTTTTGAGGAGCTGCTCTGCCAATCCCTGCCCTTAGTGCAGCCTCTGTGCCTGCTCAGTGATGCGGGCTCCATTCTCTGGCCTCTGCCCACTCCAAGGACGTTTCTCAAGGCCTGGATTGTGTTCCCACATTCCTGCTGTCACGTGGGTGTCGCGTACCCCGGGCACACAGGGCTGAGCGCATGGGAAACCTGTCTCGGGATCCTCTGGTCAGACGTGATTTTCCCACAGTGCTCTGGTGGGATAAAGGGTGACTTTGCAAGTTACTGCAGCCAGACATGGGTTACCTTGTGCCTGTCCCCCCTGAAGGAAAATGCCACAGCCTTGGCTTGAAGGACATTGGGAAGGGACCTGCCCTTCCAATTGCCCCATAAAGCGGTTCACAGGGCTAGAGGGAGCATTTCCATCAGGGAATTACTCGCCAGGGAGCTATGCCCCAGCCTGACACTCACCCACACCCCCTTAAGCCTTGTCCCACGATCCCAGATCCCCTCCAGCACAGGCTCCTCTCCTCATGGGGACACCCTGGGGAGCCCCCACCCTACTGAAATCCTAAGGCAGGCAACCCCCTCACACTGCAGGGTGGCCCATGGAGAAGGCTGAGCACGCTTGGCTGCCTGCAGTGAGCTGGATGATGTTTTCATAGGGTGCTGGGCCAGCACAGAGGGCCAGGGGGCACCTGTGCTCCTGGGGTGGGGAAGAGACCTCCAAGGCGGGGGTCTGCTACTTGATGAGGCATTAAGGGCAATAGTACGGCCATGGGGAAAGTGCCGAGGGGTGAAAGGTGTCGCTCCCCAGGATCTCCAGGGTGCAGCATCCTCCTGCAGTGCCTTGGGCTGTGCAGGGATGCGCCTTGGGGGTGGGCGCAGGGCCGGGCGGGGGACCCAGATCCGCGGTGGGTGGGGGGCAGTCCCGGGGGGCGCATGGTGGTAGCAAGCGGGGGGTCCTTAGGACCCTGCCCCATGGGTATCCCCCCCCCGCTCCCCGCCCCGCGGATGCGCCCCCCATCCCGCACCGGTCTCCCGAGAGGCGGGGAGACGTTTGCTCCTACAGTGCCCCCTCCGGGGCAATCTGTGCGCGGGGCAATCTGTGCCAGGCGTTGTCCAATGAGAGCAGGCCCCGAGCTGTCACCGTTGCCTCTCTCCGCCAATCGAAAAGAGCAAAGGGCGGGACCGGAGAAGGCCGGACATCGCACCGGAAGTGTACACCAGGCACAACATCCTTTCCTCTTCCGGTTTCGGTCTCGCCTCCTACCCCTCCTCCGCATTCTGATAGGCTGTGCCTGCTGTCCCTGAGGCTGAGAGAAAGCTGATTGGACAGCCCTCGGCCTGCACACCCCGCCCACATCCGGGTCTCTGAGGCGCGGAGGGGACGGCTCTAGGCCGCCATTGTGGTGGGGAAGTGCGGGGTGTCGCGGTAGCAGGTGAGGGCGGACGGGGGGCGTTGGAGGCCCGGGGACAGGCGATGGGGGGCGCTGGGGATGGCGGGGAGGAGGTTGGGAGTGACCCCGTCCCCTCTCTCAGCCCCTCTCTGCTCTCCGCAGGTGCGTCGCCATGGCCGCCGTCTTCCCGTACCGCGGCGGTTGCGCCCCGGTGCCGACCCCGCTGACGCCGCTGCCCGACTACATGTCTGAGGAGAAGCTGCAGGAGAAAGGTGAGTAGGAGCGGCCACTGCACCCCCATCCTCTCTAGCGGGACCGGGCCTGACCCTGCCGTCTGTCTGTCCCTGCAGCCCGCAAGTGGCAGCAGCTGCAGGCCAAGCGCTATGCGGAGAAGAGGAAATTCGGGTTCGTGGATGCGCAGAAGGAGGACATGCCCCCAGAGCACGTCCGGAAGATCATCCGCGACCACGGTGACATGACCAATAGGAAGTTCCGTCACGACAAGCGTGTCTATTTGGGGTAAGGGAGCCCCCCCCCCGCAGTGTGACACAGGGGGAGGCAAGCTGAATCCTTCTTTGTTGCCCTGTCAAAGCCCTTCGTTGATTGGTGAAGGGAAAGCCCCTTCTCCAAAAGGCTTTCCCTGTCAGTTGTCCATAAAAAGCAGCGTAACAGCTTGAGGAGGACAGGATAACCAGTTGCACTGGGATACCAATGCAGAGGAGGATAAGTGAAGGAAATTGATACTCCAACCTTTTAAAAATAGTGTGATTCTGGGTAACATGTTTCCTTACAAGGTGTTGGGGGAGAGTGTGAAGTAGCCAGCATACATTTTTTTCAGAATTAAAAAGCATCATGAGGGTTTCTTTACAGTTTGGGTTCAAAGAGCTGCTCTTAAAGAGATCATGTTGATATTAAACAGATCATCTGTTGCTTTAACTTACTGTTAGCCATAAAAACTCCAGAAACCCACCTGGAAATGTTTTGTTTGTAACACTCTTAATGTGTCACAATCTCTCAGAAACCAAATCAGCAGAAAATTTTTTTGTAGTCTGATATATAAAGCACAAGGATAGAATAGGAGGTTAGTGTAATTGTCGCTGGAGGCTTTTAAGAACAGGTTAGATGAGCAGTTTCTGGGGGTGAAAGTTGTAGAGGTAATTGCAGCAGATGGATGGCTATTTTCTTGAGATCCCTTCCAACCCTGCTTTTCCTTGATCTCTGATTGTAGTGCTCTGAAATACATGCCCCATGCTGTTCTGAAGCTTTTGGAGAACATGCCCATGCCCTGGGAGCAAATCAGAGATGTTCCAGTCTTGTACCATATCACGGGTGCCATCTCTTTTGTGAATGAGATTCCTTGGGTCATAGAGCCTGTGTACATTGCTCAGTGGGGGTAAGTGCCTTCTGCCTTTGCCCTGGTGGGAACTTGTGGGCAAACAGTGGTGAATCCACAACAAAAGCAATGTTTAATGGTCTCTGGGTTTCTGCCAGGTCAATGTGGATTATGATGAGGCGAGAGAAGAGAGATAGGCGTCACTTCAAGAGGATGAGATTCCCTCCGTTTGATGATGAAGAACCCCCTCTGGATTATGCTGATAACATCCTGGATGTGGAGCCCCTGGAAGCAATTCAGCTTGAGCTGGATCCAGAGGAGGATGCCCCCGTGCTGGACTGGTTCTATGACCACCAGCCACTGAAAGACAACAGGAAGTATGTGCCACAATTCACTGGGGGGGAAACAAATGCACTACATATATTGCCTATATGTAGTAGCATATAACCTTTTAGTTGTGTTATGCTTGGCTATGTGTGATGGTGGTGGGGAGAGAAAAACCTTCCTTCAAGGGTGGGAAGGAGAACCTGATTGTTGTAAGGCTATACCTCTTGTCGTGAGCACCCAGCGAGGGCAAACAAGGCCTCTCTGTCCAGGAGGGCTGTTCCCTACTTGACAGCTAAAACTTTGGTCTTACCATACCATAGAGCTGACAGTCTGGATTGTGTAGTTGGAATTCCAATTTATATTTGCTAGGAGTGCATGGATGTTGGGATATGGAGGAGGAGATGAACTGGAGCAGCCAGTATTCTCTGGGCAGATGTAATCCATAGTGGTCTTCAGCAGTCCTGCAGCCTTGTTTTTTAATGTTTAGGGGGGCCCATGTGTTACCTGTCCTTGGTATTTTCAGCAAATGATGGGCAGTGAAAAGTGTATTGCTTATTTCTGGTCTTTTAATAAGGCCCACTTGTCTTCTGGCTTCATGACGAGTGTGCTTTGTTCTCAGGTATGTAAACGGTTCAACGTACCAGCGTTGGCAGTTCACCCTCCCCATGATGTCCACGCTGTACCGGTTGGCCAACCAGCTGCTCACTGACCTTGTGGATGACAACTATTTCTACTTGTTCGACCTCAAAGCGTTCTTTACCTCCAAGGCGCTCAACATGGCTATTCCTGGAGGTCCCAAGTTTGAGCCTCTCGTTAGAGACATCAATCTGCAGTAAGTGTTGGGTTTAGGAGGAAAGATCAGTGGTTATCTGGAAAAAGGGATGGGAAGGTTGAGGTGTTATCAAGTGTCTTGCCTTGGGTGAGGAATTCCCGGGTGCTTACTCTCTTTAGCATTAAATCTGTGATGTGACTGCTGCTTTGGAGGCTGAATGGTTACTCGTGTGATGAGAAGGCTAGAAGGAAAAGCACCGATATCATGTCTTCAGTCAAAAATGCTTGTCTTTCTGTCCCCCTGGATGTTCATATAACATCCTCTTTTTGTCTCATTTTAGGGATGAAGACTGGAACGAATTTAATGACATCAACAAAATCATCATCAGGCAGCCGATCAGGACGGAGTACAAAATCGCGTTCCCGTACCTGTACAATAACCTGCCACACCATGTCCACCTGACCTGGTGAGTGCAGCAGCCTCAAGAGCAGGGTGAGGAGATGAAGGCTGTCATGGTGCCCTAATGTGTACTGTTTATTGCAGGTATCACACTCCAAATGTCGTCTTCATTAAAACGGAAGATCCTGATCTCCCAGCATTTTACTTCGATCCGCTGATCAACCCCATTTCACACCGACACTCTGTCAAGGTGAGTCAGTGTCCAAGAGAACCTGTGATAAACCCAGGGTGTAGAGGTGATGGGGCTTTAGTATCATGTTTGTATTAGTGGCACACACATACAGATATTTCAGGAGAAAGCAATAGCCCTTTCACACCCACCCACACCCCCATTTGTCATTTGTAGACTTCTTCTACTTTTGGAGTTGCACAGTTGGTTTCTGTAGGGTACAGCTCAATGTGTAATTAACTGTTCTTTTAGTGTCTTCTGATAGGTTGTCTTTTTGGTTGCCCGTTACGGAGCTGACATCTCCACTGAGTTACCTCCATAACACCCAGCTCAGGGTCTAGCAGCCAAAGTTAGTTCTCAGGCTCACTGGGGTCGTGTAGAGTGTGCTCTTTGCTTCTCTGATACTCAGCACTGTCGCACTTGTACCATGAGAGTAAAGAAATAGTTTTTACTTGGTTCAGCCTGAAAACTGAGCTGAAGCCATCAGGAAACTGATGTTAGAATCATAGAATCACTTAGGTTGGAAGAGATCCTTGGGATCATCGAGTCCAACCATCAGCCCTGAATGTTGTGTGGTGTTTCTGCATTTCAGAGTCAAGAACCGTTGCCTGATGACGATGAAGAGTTTGAGTTGCCAGAGTTTGTGGAACCTTTCCTGAAGGATACCCCACTCTACACAGATAACACAGCCAATGGCATTGCCCTCCTGTGGGCCCCACGGCCCTTCAACTTGAGGTCTGGGAGGACTCGGAGAGCTCTTGATATCCCACTGGTCAAGAACTGGTGAGTTGTTCTCTGGTGGAAGCGGTGTTCTAGTGATTGTGACACTACTATCTTGTTAAAAATGAAAATAAAACAAAGGTGCTGGGTGGTGACCGGTTTCCAGAGATTTTAGGAGAGTTTCCTGGAGTAAGGAATGTGAGTTATTGAAGAATTGAAGTATGGCTTATTCCTAGGTACCGTGAGCACTGCCCAGCAGGCCAGCCAGTGAAAGTGCGGGTCTCCTATCAGAAGCTACTGAAATACTATGTTCTGAATGCACTCAAGCACAGACCCCCCAAGGCCCAGAAGAAGAGGTAGGTGGGGGTCTCTTTGGTGGGGAACTGCTGATCTGTGTAGGGGATTCAGCTGATCATATTCTCTGCTCTCTCCAGGTACCTGTTCCGGTCCTTCAAGGCTACAAAGTTTTTCCAGTCGACAAAGCTGGACTGGGTGGAAGTTGGCCTGCAGGTGTGTCGCCAGGGCTACAATATGCTGAACTTGCTGATCCACAGAAAGAACCTGAACTACCTGCACTTGGATTACAACTTCAACCTGAAGCCCGTGAAGACCCTCACCACTAAGGTATTGCTTTATGTGCTGTTTTACTCAAGAGCAAAGTTTAGCTGAAGGTTAAGTACGTAGCATGGTAAGAGACTGCAGTGCCCGGGCTGGCTGTTTGGTTGTTGGTACAGACTGACCAAATTGGAGCTGCTTCACCCTTACATAATGTTGTTACATAAATCCTGGGGTTTTGTCTCTTCCAGGAAAGGAAAAAATCTCGTTTTGGTAATGCTTTCCATCTGTGCCGAGAGGTTCTGCGGCTCACTAAGTTAGTGGTGGACAGCCACGTCCAGTACAGACTGGGAAATGTGGATGCATTTCAGGTAGGTTCTTTTTGTTCTTTAAAGGCAAGGATGTGGGGAGTTGAGAGGAGGAGCAGAATATCTGGGTGGGCTTACCTAAAACACACAAAATGCCTGAGCCCTGCAGTGTTACAGAGAAGAGGAGGAATGATGAAAGCGTGCAGCATTGCATGAAATTCTGCTTTTTGCCTAGTTTATAGGAATTGATCAGTGAGTGGGTGTTAGGAGCTTTGTGTGGCCCAGTACACTCTGCTCCTGGCTGTGAAATAGACCTGGCTTCCTGAGGCAATGCCTGTAGTGTTCGTTGTTATCTGACTGTGCTGCCTGTGTTTCAGTTGGCAGATGGCTTGCAGTACATCTTTGCCCATGTGGGTCAGCTGACAGGAATGTACCGGTACAAGTACAAACTGATGAGGCAGATTCGGATGTGCAAGGACCTGAAACATCTGATCTACTACAGGTTTAACACAGTAAGTTCCATTTTACCATGTGATGGTGACCTGGTGTAAAGCGGGTCACGAGGGAGGAATTCTGGAGTGTCAATAAGTGACTTGGTCTTACCTCATCTCTCTCCTTCCAGGGGCCTGTGGGCAAAGGTCCTGGCTGTGGCTTCTGGGCTCCAGGCTGGAGAGTATGGCTGTTCTTCATGAGGGGCATCACGCCGCTGCTGGAGCGCTGGCTGGGGAATCTGCTGGCCAGGCAGTTTGAAGGTCAGCACGCTGTGTGACTCTCAGATGTGGGAGGGGGAGGAGGAGTGTGTGGTAAAGATTAATTCTCTTTATTTGCCAGCTTGAACTCCAGTCTTCCAAGCGATGGTCTGTACCCATGCTCCATGCCAATCCCAAGAGCTATTGACTGGCTTAGACCTCTTAGGAGACCAGTGCTCCCAGAGGCAGTACCAAATGAAAGTGGGATTCCCCGCTCCATAGCACTATGGGCTCCACAGCCTTCTAATTATCTGCTCCAAACTTATCAGTTATGTTGTGTCTGTGTAGTTTCCTCAGACACCCTGCACCTCCCTGCACTCCTGTATTAGTCCCTTCTAGTCCCTGATAGTCTGTGATTAGGAAGAAGGAGGAGTGCTGCCCGGTAACGTCAGAACTGCTCTACTTTGCTTTTTCCAGGCCGTCATTCAAAGGGTGTAGCAAAGACTGTCACAAAGCAGCGTGTAGAGTCTCACTTTGACCTGGAGCTGAGGGCAGCTGTTATGCATGACATTCTGGACATGATGCCAGAAGGAATCAAACAGAACAAAGCCAGAACCATCCTGCAGCATCTGAGCGAGGCCTGGCGGTGCTGGAAGGCCAACATCCCCTGGAAGGTAAGTCTCTCACTTGGCTGTTCGGTTCAATTTTAACATCTCCCAGGCAGAACTGCTCTTCTCACTCCTGCTTCCCTCGTGTTACTGTCCCTCCCCAGGTGCCTGGGCTGCCAACTCCTATTGAGAACATGATCCTGAGGTATGTGAAGGCAAAAGCTGACTGGTGGACAAATACTGCTCACTACAACAGAGAGCGGATCCGCCGAGGTGCCACTGTGGACAAGACCGTCTGTAAGAAGAATCTGGGTCGGCTGACCAGGCTCTACTTAAAAGCTGAGCAGGAGCGGCAGCATAATTACCTGAAGGTACTTCTGTCCCACCTGAGGTTGCCCAAATTGGTGTTATTTTCATAGAGAAGCTTTCACTGACTAATGCTGGTGGTGTGGTTCTGCAGGATGGGCCTTACATCACTGCAGAAGAGGCTGTTGCTGTGTACACAACCACAGTGCACTGGCTGGAAAGCAGGAGGTTCTCACCTATTCCCTTCCCCCCGCTGTCCTACAAGCATGACACCAAATTGCTCATATTAGCCCTGGAGAGGCTGAAGGAGGCTTACAGGTGAGCACTGGGAAGTGACTGTTCTGCCAAGGGGCAGGCATCTGCACTGGGAAAGGCTCTTGAAGCTATTTTATTATCCATTATTCCTGGAATTTAGTGTGCTGTAAAACACAGTGGACTGGTAAAGGCTATAGGTTGTGGTACTGCTAAGGCCTCCTTGGGGTTCCTCATGGTCTCTGCCACCTGGGGCAAAACCAGTGCTTGTAAGGGTTGTTGGGCATCTTGGGGATGTAGACTGTGAGGAGCTAGGAATCTTATTTTGACCCACTGTGTTGAAGAGTGTTTTTCATCTCAGTTTGATACAGTGGCCGTTGGTTTGTTCATGCTTGGGTGCATGAGCTGTTCTTTCTTGCTTTCAGTGTGAAATCTCGCCTGAATCAGTCACAGAGAGAGGAGTTGGGCCTGATTGAACAGGCTTATGACAATCCTCATGAAGCTCTGTCCAGAATCAAACGACACCTTTTAACTCAGCGAGCCTTCAAAGAGGTGAGTGTCTTGGTGAAGGCCAGACAGTACTAAAAGTTATGCTGCTCTCAGAAAAGAAATGCTAAGACCTCGTGTTCCTCTGTCATCTTCCTTTCTTAGGTGGGAATTGAGTTCATGGATCTCTACAGCCACTTAGTTCCCGTTTATGATGTTGAGCCCTTGGAGAAAATCACGGATGCTTACCTGGATCAATACTTGTGGTACGAGGCTGATAAGCGACGACTTTTCCCGCCGTGGATCAAGCCTGCTGACACCGAACCTCCTCCACTGTTGGTGTACAAGTGGTGCCAAGGTCAGCAGACCTTATGTTCCAGGCAGAACATGAGCTTTCTTATCGGGAGCTTGCTTCCTCCGAGTCCCCTTGGGAGCTGAGTTTTCAGACTTGCAACTTGCAGTCAATAGTTACAGTAAGAGGCTGTATTTTGTAGGCTAATATAAATATATATGTGTGTGTATGGACTGGAGGAGGAGAACTTCCATAGCATTTGTGGTTGGTTACATTATTCTGTTCCAATTTCTGGAACACAAAGACCAGAGGCTGAAAAATCAGCTATTACAGGAAACATGCCTGTGCCCAGAGGGTGGTTCTGCACTCAGAAATGCGTTGTGGTTGGTAACACAAGCTCGTTTGTCTCCTCAGGCATCAACAATCTGCAGGATGTTTGGGAAACAAGTGAAGGTGAATGCAATGTGATGCTGGAATCTCGATTTGAGAAGATGTATGAGAAGATTGACCTGACGTTGCTCAACAGGCTGTTGCGTCTTATTGTTGATCACAACATCGCTGACTACATGACAGCTAAGAACAACGTGGTGATCAACTACAAGGTGATGACTGCTGCCAGGAAAAGGGTTGTGTGGACTGTAAGATGGAGAGGTTTTGAGGCTAGGGGGGAAGAGAGGACACAAAACTTGTCAGAGAGAGGAGTGATGAGGGAGTCAGAAAATCTTTCTGAGGTCCTGCTAAAGAACAACTGCTCAGGTACAAGGCCTCTGCTGTGTTGTGACAGTCAGGTTCTCACAATTTCCTCTCATTTCCTCAGGACATGAATCACACAAACTCCTATGGCATTATTCGTGGGCTGCAGTTTGCTTCCTTCATTGTCCAGTATTATGGGCTTGTGATGGACCTGTTGGTGCTGGGTCTGCACCGTGCCAGTGAAATGGCTGGGCCTCCCCAGATGCCAAATGACTTCCTAAGCTTCCAAGACATTGCCACCGAGGTGGCCCATCCCATTCGCCTCTTCTGCAGATACATCGACCGGATCCACATCTTCTTCAGGTGAGAGCTCTGGGGCTCTGCTTTCCCCAGCTGAACTTTTGTTCTCAGTTTGCTTTTCTGCAGCTTCACTGCACGAGTAGAAAAGCAACAATGTCAAAAGTTAAACTGGTAGAGGTTTTCCACTGGTAAAACAAGCCTTTTCTGGCTTCCAAGCAAGTGGACATAAAAGTTTATGAAGTCCTCTTCAGTGGGAGGATACAGCAATGGGATGGTTACCTTCAGACATGCTAGGTCAAACAGCAAGTTCATATCCATAAGTGAGTTCTTACCTGTTTGGGCAGACTGAGACGTTCTGAGAAGCTGGTTGTGTAAGTCCCAGGTCTTGTTCTGTGTGTTTCCAGGTTTACAGCAGATGAGGCAAGAGACCTGATCCAGCGGTACCTGACGGAGCATCCAGATCCCAACAACGAGAACATCGTAGGCTACAACAACAAGAAGTGCTGGCCCCGGGATGCTCGGATGCGCCTCATGAAGCACGATGTGAACCTGTGAGTGCTACAGCCTGCAAAAAAGAAGTGAGAGGAGGGTGGGGAGAAAACTAGTTGTAATAAATAAGTGCTGGAGATTGAGAGACAGGTGCTCAGTAAGAAGAAACGAGGGTCTTTGTGGTAATTCTTGACAGTGAGTGATGGGTGTGAGACACTGTAGTGCCAGGAGAGCACTGAGAACTTGCCTAGTACTGCTTCAGCAGCAGCCTGTCACTCTGCACATCTTGTTTTTCAGTGGTCGTGCTGTATTCTGGGATATCAAGAACCGCTTGCCTCGCTCAGTCACCACAGTGCAGTGGGAGAACAGCTTTGTATCCGTTTACAGCAAGGATAACCCCAATTTGCTCTTTAACATGTGTGGCTTCGAGTGTCGCATCCTGCCCAAGTGCCGCACCAGCTACGAGGAGTTCACCCACAAGGATGGTGTCTGGAACCTGCAGAATGAGGTAGGGCGAGGGCTTGGCAGGGAGGGAGAGCAGTCCCTGCTTGGCCCATACTTGGCACCAAAGCAGGGTTTGTACCTGCTGGGACTTCTGGCGAGTAGTTAAAATGAGCTGAGCGTGAACCTTCCTTCCCAAGAGGAGTGAGAAATGCTTGGCTGGGGCTGAGTGGGGACCTGAAACTGTAGAGGGTGCTGTTTGGCCCCTTTTCTCTCCATGTTTCATAAATGCCTGATGGGAAGAGCTCATCTTGCTTTCTTGTGTTGGAGAGAGGGTTCCCAGGAGGGCACTGATGTCCCTGTGCTCTTGCAGGTCACCAAGGAGCGCACAGCTCAGTGCTTCCTGCGTGTGGACGATGAGTCTATGCAGAGATTTCACAACAGAGTGAGGCAGATCCTCATGGCATCAGGCTCTACAACCTTCACTAAGGTGAGGTGGAAGGAGCTGTGTGATAGAGCTTTCCACAGATGCTTGGAGGCTGAGGACTGATCCTTTGCTTTCTTTTCTAGATTGTCAACAAATGGAATACAGCTCTGATTGGCTTGATGACGTATTTCCGGGAAGCTGTTGTAAATACTCAGGAGTTGCTTGATTTACTGGTGAAATGTGAAAACAAAATCCAGACTCGGATCAAAATTGGTCTGAATTCCAAAATGCCCAGCCGTTTCCCACCGGTGGTGTTTTACACCCCGAAAGAGCTGGGAGGGCTGGGCATGCTCTCCATGGGCCACGTTCTCATCCCGCAGTCTGACCTGAGGTGAGTAGTGCTGCTCTGTCCTAAATGCCTACAGGAGTTGGGTGTTTTGTTTACATACTCCTTCCCATAAAAATAGGTGAGAAAGCTAAACATTGCCTTATTCTAGAGATCTGTTGCCTTTATGGCAGTGTGACCTGTGAATTCCTATCGCCCCCACCTCACTCTTGTACCTCTTTGCTGCAGGTGGTCCAAGCAGACAGATGTTGGCATCACTCACTTCCGCTCAGGAATGAGTCACGAGGAGGACCAGCTCATCCCAAATTTGTATCGTTACATCCAGCCCTGGGAGAGTGAATTCATTGACTCTCAGAGAGTGTGGGCAGAGTATGCCCTCAAGCGACAGGAGGCCATAGCCCAGAACAGGTGACTTTCCATGCGTGCCATCAGAGCTGGGAGGGTGGGGGGAGAGGCAATGGGGGAGAGTATCACGCTGTCTCAGGGTTCTGGAGACCTCACTGAGCCTATGATACGTGCTACAGGCCACCCACAAAGCTGCTGTGTTACTTCTGGAGGAGGTAGGGGCTCCTCAAGCAGATATTATGCCCATGGCACAGATTGAGGAAACTGCTATGCCAGGTGGTGCCAGGAAAAGCTGACATCAGACCCATTTCAGTTAGTTCTGTGCACTTACAAGGGCAAGGCATTTCCTTTTGGCTGTTGGACACCAACGTGTTGATAGACACCTTGCTGAGCCTTTGAGTGCTTGGCATTTTAGAACATCTCCTGCCAGAGCCCTGGGGTCTGTGTTATTTCTGTGATCTCATCACCTGAAATATTCATTCCTCTAATATTCATTGCTCTAAAGTTGAGAGGTAACAAAGCAGGGGGATATTTTTATTTCAGGCGTCTCACTCTGGAGGATCTGGAGGACTCGTGGGACAGAGGAATTCCTCGTATTAACACCCTGTTCCAGAAGGACCGCCATACCTTAGCTTATGATAAAGGCTGGAGAGTCAGGACAGACTTCAAACAGTATCAGGTATGGACAGGGAATTTCTCTGGCTGAGCATGGGCTTCAGCCAACGTTCTTTCACCTGGCATTGTTGCAGGTGCACTTCCTTGTCTGTCTGCTGAAGGAAGACATTAGAGCCGTGTGCTGGAACTAGTAGAGGCTGTTGAGAACCACTTGCTCCAAAACCTGTAGCTTCTGAAACATTTGAGTAGATTGTAGTGTCTTGGGGAACACCAAACACCACGCTTAGAGCAGCCAAGTATTAAGAAAGCGGTTCTGGGGAGGGGAAAAAAGGTCTCAAAACAACATTGCAAAATCTTAAGTTTTAATAACAGTGTGAAGATTTATTCTTTAAAGCCTCTCTGATGGTGGCTCTGTAGAAGGTCAGTCCCTGAAAGATAAAAACATGATCTTAGAATGTCACCCAGTCTGAATTGCGTTGACTGAACTCATGTTGCAGATGAGCTGTGTTCTCCAGGACTGAGGGAATGAGTATTTTTACTCGTTAGCTGATGTCATCATCTTGGTCCCTACAATTACTGCTGCCTGGTGGAACGGTCTGAGTACAGAACTGCTCACTGGTGTGCTGTTGTCTCCAGGTCCTGAAGCAGAACCCGTTCTGGTGGACACATCAGCGCCATGATGGGAAACTCTGGAACCTCAACAACTACCGCACAGATATGATCCAGGCGCTTGGTGGAGTGGAAGGGATTCTGGAGCACACCCTCTTCAAGGGCACTTACTTCCCCACATGGGAAGGTCTCTTCTGGTAAGAGAACCTTAGTGTGGCCTTGTCTTGCAAACTGGACCTTAGTGGAGCTGTACTGGTTCTGTTGAGCCTGTTCCATTTTTCAGTCCCTGAGCACACTATAGTTCAGTTGTGAGGGCACCTGGGACTGGGCTGTAGCTGAACTTCAGCGTGCAAATTCAAGGAGGTTTCTTTGTATAAAACAACCTTCTCCACTCCTGGTGTGTGTTTCCTGTCTGTTATGTGTGGCACGTGGCAGTCAGTGGAGGCAAGGGATATCTTACGTGATTGATTGTCTGCCCTTTCTAGGGAGAAGGCCAGTGGCTTTGAGGAGTCTATGAAGTGGAAGAAGCTGACAAATGCCCAGAGATCGGGTTTGAACCAAATTCCAAACAGAAGATTCACCCTGTGGTGGTCTCCTACCATTAACAGAGCCAATGTAAGTACCTGGAGTTTTGTTCCTGTAGAAACCTCTGCTAATTGAGGGCAGTTAATTGATCTAACTAATTCTTTCAGAACATCTCTTAGAGATAAACTAAACCCCCCTAACAAGTTCTGTTTTGTAAACTGGATGAGTTGTGCTGTTGGGTGTTCTCACAGCTCCTTTTCCTTTGCAGGTGTACGTTGGGTTTCAGGTGCAGCTGGATTTGACGGGCATCTTCATGCATGGCAAGATCCCCACCCTGAAGATTTCTCTCATTCAGATTTTCCGAGCTCACTTGTGGCAAAAGATCCACGAGAGCATTGTCATGGATTTGTGTCAGGTGGGGGCAGTGTGTTGACTTGGTCTGTTTCTGCACGATGCTCCCCTGCTCCTTGTGTACCAGCAGCCTCCTGCTGGCCACAGAGGTGGTCCTGGGGGTTGTAGCAGGGCTCCCCCTTCCTAAGCAATTTGACAGGGAAGAGGAAGAAATGGGATTTTCCTGGATGCCCATTTCAGCTCTCTTTTGGGGGTAGATTCTTTAGCTGGGTTGCTTGATTACACCTCCTCTTTGACTGCCCTTTCCCCAGGTGTTTGATCAAGAGCTGGATGCTCTGGAGATTGAGACAGTGCAGAAAGAGACAATCCATCCCAGGAAGTCATACAAGATGAATTCCTCGTGCGCAGATATCCTTCTCTTTGCTTCCTATAAGTGGAACGTGTCACGTCCATCATTGCTTGCAGATTCCAAGTGAGTGTTTCCCTTTTTCCTTCTCCTTCATCTTGCTGCAGAGCAGAGCTGCTGAGCCAGACATCCTGAGCCAAAGCCTGTATCTCTTGGGCACTTTGAGCTGTTTTTCTCTGGGGACACGGGAGGACACAGTCGTGTCTGGCAAAGTGCAGGGTTCGTTTGGGTAGATGGTTGTAATACCTCCTAGCACTTCCTTCTGCAAAACACAAAGGCTGTCTCTGCTGCTGTTCTCTCCTCTATCTTTCCCCTGAGCTTAGAAGCTTTGAAAGGTTCTCCAGGAAAGCCCACAAAGCTGGGCTGTCCTAGAGCTGGAGACTGGAATGAATTGGACACTGTGCACCTGTGCTGCGTTCAGTTTGACTGAATCTCCACCAGACAGTCCCTGGGGGAGATGACCCTCGTGACTGCACAGTAGAGGAGTCACTGCTGCTTTGTTTAAACCTGCAGCTGAGCCCCCTTGGCTCTGAGGGTTTCTCTGAACAGCTTCTGTGTTCAGCTGCTGTATAAAGAGAGCAGTAGAGTCCCTTCTCAGGCTGGTGTGCAGATAGCAGCTGGCTTCACTGCTTGTGCTTGGTGACAGTTACTCTCTGTCAAAGACACACAGCAGCTGCAGGAGAGTTTTGTGCAGGATTACACGGTTCTGGCTTGCTTTCTCCTCAGAGATGTGATGGACAGCACCACCACTCAGAAGTACTGGATAGATATCCAGCTGCGCTGGGGAGATTATGACTCCCATGATATTGAGCGCTACGCAAGAGCCAAGTTCCTGGACTACACTACAGACAACATGAGCATCTACCCATCTCCCACTGGGGTGCTCATTGCCATTGATCTGGCCTATAACTTGCACAGGTGAGATCTGCACCTTCTGTATAACACTAACTGGTAGTGACTGGCTGTGTCTTAGTGTGTCTCCAAACTGGGTTGTGTCCTCGGCAGAAGGATGACGGGAGAAGGCAGAAGCCAGTGGTGGGAATGGGACAGGGGCATCTAGGCAGTCCTTTCAGGTTGCCTGATGTTTGCTCATTCTAGAATAATGGTTCTGTTCTCCCAGCTCACTAACCATTTGTTTTCTTTGGGATATTTCTGTCAGGCTCTTCTTGGAGCTAAAGGACAGGCTTTGTTTAAAGGCCACCTACAAGTGGAGACAACTTCACTGGGGAACTAGGGGGAAAGTCCGAGCAAGCCAGCTTCTGCTCCAGTGTGGCTGTTAGAGAAACTGCAGCTTTTGTAGGAGCACTGGGGCCTCCCCACTGAGAGGAGGAGGAGGGGGGAAAAGCCATAGCTGTTTTCTTCACATCTCCCGAGCTGCTAGCAACAACGAGGTCTTCTTTTTCTTTTCAGTGCTTATGGGAACTGGTTCCCTGGGAGCAAACCTCTGATCCAGCAGGCTATGGCCAAAATTATGAAAGCCAATCCTGCGCTGTACGTGCTGAGAGAACGAATCCGCAAGGGGCTGCAGCTGTACTCGTCTGAGCCCACAGAACCCTACCTGTCCTCCCAGAACTACGGAGAGCTCTTCTCCAACCAAATCATCTGGTTCGTGGATGACACCAATGTCTACAGAGTGACCATTCACAAGGTAAGGCCAGAGGTGTATCTCGGGGAGGGGTAAGAGGACAGGAAGTGTAGATGTCCTCTGCTCGGGGTGGTTGTGGAGCCATGTGAGATGGAAAACTAGGAATCAACACGGACCCAAATTTTTGCAGTGTGCTTAGGGCAGCTCTTGTGTTTCTGGTGCAGTTCCTGCTCAGTGCACAGTGAGTCGCGTGTGCGTGGACGGGCTACGTTCACCTCACTGTGCCTTTCACTTGTTTTCTCAGACTTTTGAAGGGAATTTGACCACAAAACCCATCAATGGAGCCATTTTCATCTTCAATCCCAGGACTGGCCAGCTCTTCCTGAAAATCATCCACACGTCTGTGTGGGCAGGACAGAAGCGACTGGGACAGGTAGGGCCTGGCTGCCTGCTGTGCTCTGAGCTGGGGGTGGGCTCCAACTACTTGGGATGTTCTCTTGAGCAGGAGACTTCAGCTTCCTGTCTCTTGCCAGGTGGCCAAAGTTAATGGCATGGCCTTCAACGAGGCCAAGTGCCAGGTCCTGCACTTGGGCCACAACAACCCCAACCCCATGGATGGCTACAGGCTTGGGGCAGTGTGGCTGGAGCTGCCTGGCAGAAAGGGACCTAGGGGTGCTGGTCGATGGGCGGCTGAACATGAGCCAGCAGTGTGCCCAGGTGGCCAAGAAGGCCAAGGGCATCCTGGCTTGCATAAAGAATAGTGTGACCAGCAGAAGTAGGGAGGTGATTGTCCCCCTGTGCTCAGCACTGGTGAGGCCACCCCTTGAGTCTTGTGTCCAGTTCTGGGCACCTCAGCACAAGAGAGATATCGAGATGCTGGAGTGAGTACAGAGGAGGGACACGGAGCTGGTGAGAGGCCTGGAGAATAAGGCTTATGAGGATCGATTGAGGGAGTTGGGGTTGTTTAGTTTGAGGAAGAGGAGGCTGAGGGGAGACCTCATCACTCTCTACAACTGCTTGAAAGGGCATTGTAGAGAGATTGGTGCTGGTCTCTTCTCACGGGCAATGAGCGACAGAACAAGAGGGAATGGCTGCAAGCTGCAGCAGGGGAGGGTTAGGCTGGACATTAGGAAAAAGTTTTTCCCAGCAAGAGTGGTCAGTCAGTGGAATGGGCTGCCCAGGGATGTGGTGGAGTCCCCATCCCTGACTGTGTTTCAGAGTAGATTAGATGTGGTGTTGAGGGATCTGGTGTAGGGGAGAACTTGTAGAATAGGGCAGATGGTTGGACTTGATGATCCCAAGGGTCTCTTCCAACCTCTATGATTCTAAGTGTAAAGCTCCAATTTCCCCGTGTGTAACCAGTGCTCAGGCAGGTGTTAGTGTGGGATAGAAACATATAAGAGCACAGATCACAGAATCACAGAATATCAGGGATTGGAAGGGACCTTGAAAGATCATCTGACAGATGTTGATGTTACAAGGTTTTTGAGGCTCTGAGGCGTAAAGAGGTTACATCTCCAAGCAGGATTTGAGAAATGGTGCTGTGCTCACTGGGTACAGCAAATCCCGTTGCATTTGGCCGTACATCCAGTGCAGCAGGAAGGCTCTCAGGTGGCAAAGCCAGGGAGGTGGTGTAGCTGGTTATTTTTTCTGAGCCAGTCAGGAGTAGCTGAACGCCAGGAATGGGAGCTGCCCTCTGTGATCAGTTAGAAGGAAATGCTGGGCCTCGACACTCATCTGGAACAAGCCATAAATTTCAGTTGTATTTTTAGAATTTGGTTTGAGTCTCTCTTCATTCCCAGAGTCACGGAGACGCTGCTGTTTGCAGGGAGCTACTTCTCTAATCCTGCTCTGTCTTTCCATAGCTGGCCAAGTGGAAGACAGCTGAAGAAGTGGCGGCCTTGATTCGATCGCTTCCTGTGGAGGAGCAGCCCAAGCAGATCATAGTGACACGGAAGGGCATGTTGGACCCACTTGAGGTACCGATGCAATACTGCTCTGTGGGGACATCGTAGAGTCTTTGGGAGGCTGCAGAACTGTCCCATGTTCCTGTGAAGGGCTTTATCTGGACCAACGTTCTGCAGTAGTTGTGAGCTAATTCCTTGTCTTGGTAACCTCCAGGTGCACTTGCTGGATTTCCCCAATATTGTGATCAAAGGCTCAGAGTTGCAGCTGCCTTTCCAGGCCTGTTTGAAAGTGGAGAAGTTTGGTGATCTCATCCTGAAGGCTACTGAACCCCAGATGGTTCTCTTCAATCTCTATGATGACTGGCTGAAAACCATCTCTTCCTACACGGTAAGCATGGTGTGCCCAGTCTGCATTTTGCTTTGCTGCTGATAAATGAAGCATGTGTATTTGGTTTCCTTCTTCCTGACTGTGTCTTTCTTCCTTCTCCAAGGCATTCTCTCGTCTGATTCTGATCCTCCGGGCGCTGCATGTGAACAATGATCGAGCCAAAGTCATTCTGAAACCAGATAAGACGACCATAACGGAGCCCCACCATATCTGGCCAACCCTGACAGACGAAGAGTGGATCAAGGTGGAGGTGCAGCTGAAGGATCTCATCCTTGCTGACTATGGCAAGAAGAACAAGTAAGCAATAATCCTGCCAGCCTTTCTGCCCTGCCCTGTGCCCAGAGTGCGCCTTGTGGGGAGTAGAAGACTTTTCAAGGGCCTTTTGCAACAAACTCTCAGCTTTGTAGGGAAGCTGGTGGTTATTACTAATTGCTTTCTAGTAAAGCAGATGAAAATGCCTGCACCCAACCTTTTCTGATCTGTGCATCGTGTGATTTGGTCCCTCCTCTTGTCTGAAAAGTTGTGGTTTCATTTTTCAGAGCGCCCTGAGTGGATGTTCTGAGCTTGTGCTTTGGCGGGAAGGGTCCAGAGGGTAGTTTGGAAATGCCTGACTCGGGTGGGTTTTCTCTTCCAGCGTGAACGTTGCGTCCCTGACACAGTCGGAGATCCGAGACATCATCCTGGGCATGGAGATCTCTGCTCCCTCTCAGCAGAGACAGCAGATTGCAGAAATTGAGAAGCAAACCAAGGAGCAGTCGCAGCTGACAGCCACGCAGACCCGCACCGTCAACAAACACGGGGATGAAATCATCACCTCCACCACCAGCAACTACGAAACCCAGACCTTCTCCTCCAAGACGGAGTGGCGAGTCAGGTAGGGAAGCGGGGGGGGGGGCTGTTGGGCAAGGAAGGGGTCTGAGCACTCAGGAAGGGATCCGTGCACCCTCTAATAACTGTCTCCTCTTCACAGAGCCATTTCGGCTGCCAACCTCCACCTGCGAACAAACCACATCTATGTTTCATCGGATGACATAAAGGAAACGGGTTACACCTACATTCTTCCCAAGAATGTGTTGAAGAAATTCATCTGCATCTCGGATCTGCGGGCCCAGGTGAGTGTGCAACAGCTGTGTTACAGCTGTGTTACAGCTGTAGCCCTCTCTGCTGGGACACACACCAGTCAGGACCCCCCTTCACAAGGGCTGGGACTTGTGAAGCCCTGTCTGTGCTCAAGGCAGACACTGGCAATGTGGCTCAGCACACAAGTTCTAGCCAGGTTCTGGTGGCTCCTTGTGGTCCAGACTTGGCAGGAAACTTGGCATTGAACAGAACTACGATGCTCTCCTCTAGCAACAACCTGCTGGCCAAGAGCTACTCTCCTTATGAGTGCAGGGCAGGGTCCATCCCGCTCTCACACAGTTATAGGGAGGTCTCTTCTTGCTTCTGAAGCTGGTGTCCGTGTTCCTAGATTGCAGGTTACCTGTATGGAGTGAGCCCTCCAGATAACCCCCAAGTGAAGGAGATCCGGTGCATTGTGATGGTGCCCCAGTGGGGGACACACCAGACTGTGCATCTCCCGGGGCAGCTGCCACAGCATGAATATCTCAAGGTGAGTTGAGCTTCTGCTCCTGGTGCAGCTGGAAGATCACGTTCTCCAGTCATGGGGATCTGAGATGGTGGGGCAGCTCCCCTTGGTCTGCTGGAGATGTGGGACTTCAGGGCCCAGTGTGGTGGGATGGGTTGATAGGGGCAGCCTTTGGTCCCTGTGTGCATTTTGCCATGCTCAAAGCCATCTTGTTTTAAACATCTTTCATTTCTAAAACACTCCTTTTTTTGTCAGGAAATGGAACCTCTGGGGTGGATTCACACCCAACCAAACGAGTCCCCTCAGCTCTCACCGCAGGACGTCACCACCCACGCCAAGGTCATGGCTGACAACCCTTCCTGGGATGGGGAAAAGACTATCATCATCACCTGCAGGTGAGAGGCAGGGAGGGCTCTGTGCCTCCCCTCTGGCAGAAGGGGAGTGTTTGCTCGCTTCTGGTTTCCCTCCTCTGCCCCACGTCTCTTTTACTTGCTCCATCTGTCTGTTCTTGCAGCTTTACACCGGGCTCCTGCACGCTGACGGCCTACAAGCTGACCCCCAGCGGCTACGAGTGGGGCAGGCAGAACACTGACAAAGGGAACAACCCCAAAGGCTACCTGCCATCCCATTATGAGAGGGTGCAGATGCTGCTCTCCGATCGATTCCTTGGCTTCTTCATGGTCCCAGCACAAGGGTCCTGGAACTACAACTTCATGGGTGAGCTGCCCTGGGAAGGGGAGAGGAAGGGAGGGGGAAGACTAATGAGCCTGGGGAGGGTAAAGAAGTGTCTCCTCAGGAAAGTGTTCCTTACCCAGTCCAAAGTGTTCCCTTTCTTGGAGGGCTGGCAGGGACAGCAGTGTGTGCTCTGACCTTTCCTTGGTGCCAGCACTGGGATGGTGGTTCTCAATTTTTGTCAGTGGTGAGAGAGCAAACTCTGACAGAGGTGGGGGATGGAGTGTGTCTGGTCTGTTCCCACTGAATAATTAATCCCTGTCAAGCAGAAGAGATGAGAATGGAAAATGCAGAAGAGCTGTGCCCAGTAGGAATGAAGCACAGTCAGCTGTAGCCAGGAGGAGAGGGGCAGGCAGAACACTTGACTGGCAGGAGATTATGGGGACATGAGATTATGGGCTGTAAACATCTAGGGGGAGGAACCTAAAGGGTGATGATTTTTGTAGAATGGTTTGAGTTGGAAGTGACCTTAAAGACCATCTTGGGGCAGGGGCTACCTCCCACCAGACTTGGCCTCTTAAAGCCCTGTCAGACCTGGCCTTGAAACCCTCCAGGGCTGGGGCAGCCACAGCTTCTCTGGCCTACCTGAGTCCATGTCTCACCACCCTCACAGTCAAGAATTTCTTCCTAATTTCTAATCCATCTTCCCTCTTTTGGTTTGAAGCCATTACCCCTCATCCTATCACTCAAGAGTTCCTTCCCAGCTTTCCTAGAGCCCCTTTAGGGACTGGAAGAGGTTCCAGGGTTTGCCTGGAGCCTGCTGTTCTCCAGATGGAACACTCCCAGCTCTGAGCCTGTCCTCCCAGGAGAGAATTCTCTCTGCTCTCATGGTCTGCTTAGTAAGGATCTCATGAGGGTAGGAGGGCTTCATTAAGCTCCTGATGGGTGGTGGAGGCAGGAGGGGCTTTCAGGTGGGTGATGATGGCCTCTCTCTTCCAGGTGTTCGCCACGACCCCAACATGAAGTACGAGCTGCAGCTCGCCAACCCCAAGGAGTTCTACCACGAGGTCCATCGCCCTTCTCACTTCCTCAACTTCGCCCTGCTCCAGGAGGGGGAGGTCTACTCCGCCGACCGGGAGGACCTCTACGCCTAGTCCCGCCCTCGCCTCCCACTCTTAGTACTGTTGATATTCAACAGCGTGTGTGTGTGTGTGTCCCACTGCTCCTCCCTCCCCGCATCACCCCCCTCCGTGTCCCCGCCTTGTGTCTCGGGTTGTTGTACCCCAACCGGTTGCTCAATAAATTTTGTACGAACGGGAGCGGCGTCCTGTGAGATCCCGCCTCAGCGGGGGCGGCCCCAGACGGGGCGGGACGGGGTCTGGGCGGAGCGTATTGC
>VZTM01026797.1:503160-518236 GCA_013400555.1 Jacana jacana | reverse complement strand
CTGATCGAGCAGTCCCCGTCCCCCTCAGGACGGCTCTGACTCGGCTGTCCCCAACCACTGGGACGGCTCTGACTTGGTTGTCCCCGTCCCCCCCATGGTGGCTATGACCCGACTGTCCCCAGCCCCCGGAACGGCTCAGCCCCCGCTGTCCCCATTCCCCCAGGACTGCACTGGTCCGACCGTCCCTGTCCCCCCGGGATGGCACTGACCCGGCTGTCCCTGTCTCCCTGGCTGGCTCTGACCCGGCTGTCCCTGTCCCCCAGGACCCCGAGCAGAGGCTGTGGGAGGCCGAGTGCCGGGAGCGGGTCCTGCACGGCCGCCTGGCCCGTCTGGAGGAGCAGAACCGGCAGCTCCTGGGGCAGCTTGCAGAGAGCCAGTCCCAGGAAGGTGGGTGTGACAGTGGGTTCGGGGTCCCCTGCCGCCATCGGGTATTCCCATGGGGGATGTTACAGGGCTGAACAAGCTCTCTTTGTTGCCCAGCCCTGGGAGACCCATCCCACCAGGGCACACCAGTGCTGTCTTGTTCTGCAAGCCACAGGGAGCCGAGCTCCCCCAAGCCCGCAGGAGGGTGGGGGGGGCAGACACAGGGAGGTGTTGCCAGCAAGAGGATGTCACACACAGCCTAAGGCTCTCAGCTCCCCTCTTTACTCTGCTCCTACTCTGCTGGCTACCAGAAGTCGTGGTAGAGCAAAGCTTTGCAGAAACAGCAAGGAGCCCCACAGTACTGTAGGGGTGGGGGGATCCATGTGTCCCGGGAGGTACTCACGCCTGTCCCCCCCATGTCTGGGCTCAGACAGCACAGCACGGAAGGAGCGGGAGGTGATGCTGCGGCTGAAGGAGGTGGTGGACAAGCAGCGGGATGAGCTTCGTGCCCAAGCCCATGAAATCGTCTGCAAGAGCCGAGACACGGAGGCGGTGAGCACGTGGGAGCTCCTGGGTGTGGTGTGTGAAGGGCCTGGGGACCTGCTTTCATGTCACCTGGCCCTGGGGCTGTTGTGGTGGCCGGTGAGCCTGCCGGGGCAGATGCCTTTCCTTGTGGGGTGATGTCCCTGGGTGGGGGCTCAGAGCTGCTGCTGTGCCTCACCCTCTGCTGGCCCCTGGGCTCTCCAGCTGCAGGAGCAACTGCATCGCTTCATGGCCATGAATGAGGACCTGCGTCACAAGGTGGCCATAGTGCAGGCTCAGCTCAAGAGCGCGCTGGAGAAGAAGTCGGACCTGGAGGCCGCCATGCAGCAAACCCAAAGAGAGATGAGCAGGAGGAGCAGGGGCACCCCTGAGACCCAGCAGCCAGACTCCAGCCTGGTGAGTCCAAGCCCGTGGCCCCGCTGCCATAGGGTTTAGCTAACGCTGACCCAACCTTCTTGTCCCTGCACGGGGCTCCTGGCACACCCAGACCTGCTGCCAGCAGGACTCGGCCGCTCGAGTGAGCCCCACTGCTGGAAATGGAGCAGGGCAGTGTCTGCAACGCCGGTAACACCTTGTCTCTAAAAATTGGTAGAGGTGGAGGCAGGAGTGAGCAAGATGAAGTGATGGGGAGGACTTGGAAGATGAGGAGGGTTTGCCACATGTGGCGGTGGGTGGTGGGTGCTGGCTGGGGGGCCACCATGGTCTGCGGAGGGCTGCAGTGGCTCCGAACTAGCAAAGGACACTTCTCCATCTCTGCCTGCACGTGGCACCCCGACCTTGGGGTGGGGGCTTTGCTTTGAGGTCTCCACTTCCCTGCTGACTCTCTTTCTGCCTCCCAGGAGGGAGCGATATCTCCCACGGAGGGGCCGCAGCACCAGGATGCAGACTCAGGCAGGAGCCCTGCTCACTGCTGCTTCTCCAAGGAGGAGCTGCAGGAGATCCTGCAAGAGCGGAATGAGCTCAAGACCAACCTGTTCTTGGTGCAGGAGGAGCTGGCCTATTACCAGCGGTGAGTCCTGCTGTGCCGGTGTGGGGCAGAGAGACGGGTCCCTCCTGTCCCTGCAGCCACCCATGACCCATGAGAGGCCACTCCTGGCACAGCTGGGGGGGATTTCTTTGCCAGGTTCTTGGTTAACCAGCTGGCTGCTTTTTGCCAGGGAGCTGCTGAACGAAGAGCGAGTTCCCAGCTTCTTCTTGGATGCAATGAAGTCGACTATCAAAAGACAGAGAAAAAAAATCAGAGCCAAAATGCTGGGAACGGAGGAGGAGCCAGCGAGCAGGTGAGTCCTGCTCACCAGGAGAGAGGACAGGGAGCCTCCGGTGCAGGGTGGATGCCAGCTGGTGGCACTGGAGTTTCCTTGTGGTTTGACACCCTGGAAGGGAACTCCCCTGGGCCAAGAGCTGCCTTTCTCCTCCCTGCCTCCTTCCAGAGATCAAAGGTTTGTTGTCAGCAGTGGATGTCTCGCTCTTGCTCTGCCTTAGCCCTGGGAGCGCCACAGGGGCTGGGCTCTTATCTGCTGCCACTCACATGTCCCTGTCACCAGTCACACACAGCCTGGCCAAATGCCACTCTTCCCTGTGCAGTAGTGGCAAAAGGGAGGTGAGGTGATGGCACTGGGACCCACTGGATGAGACAGGCTGGTCCCTGTACTGTACAGTTGGAGGTTGTCCAACAGAGGGCCTTTGAAGAAGACAGTAGAGATGTTCCCTGGAGGCTCTGCAAGATGTTCGTGGGCAGCACTGGCTCCAAGAGACTTCTCACAGTGGGGAGGGGAGGACCCCAGCGGTGTTTCTGCGTGTCTGCTGGCAGCGGGGGGTGAAGCCTGCTAAGCTAAAGCCACTCTATGGCACGGGGGGAGCTGGATCTCAATGGCTTTCAGGGGCTTTAATAAAGGTCTGAGGGAGGCTGAGCTTTTCTGTGCTTCTGAAACCAGCTGCTTGCTTGCGTCGGGATCTGGGGGTGTTGGGTCCTGCCTGCTCACCTCTGCCTGGCGAGGATAGCTGCTGCTGTAGGAATGCTGCCCTGCAGCCACCTTTCATGTGTCACCCTGCTCCCCTGTGAGGTCTGGCTGTCACCTGCCTCAGCTGCGAGCCACAGTCAGTGTCAGGCTGTTGCCCCATAGAGGCGTGTGCTTGCCGTGGAGGGGGGGTGAGATGCCTCAAGACCTCACTGCTGCGGCAGTCGGTGATGCACCATCCGCTGACCAAGCACTGGGGGTTTGAAGCTGGTGTCTGAAGGGTTTTGTGGCTTGAGATCACCAAGCCACAGCTGGGGCTTGCCATGAAACATGGCACCGTCTGGGACACGAGCGTCCCTAAGCTGGCTGTGGCTTTGTGGCACATCACAGCCCTGGGTCTGCAGCTACCCCTGCATGTGCAGCTCTGTGGGGACACTGCTCAGCTCAGGAGGGAGTCCCAGGGTGGCTCTGGCACTCACTTGTGTCAAGGCCATGACTCAGGACAGGTTTTCCCCCCCAACTCCTTTGTGCTGCAGCGGTGAAGATGAGGGCTCCTGGCACCCAGCTACGGACACAGACTGCGTGGATGCTCAGCCTCCCGAATCCAAAATCAGGAGCTTGTAAGTTCATTCCCGTGCTCTGGTGCCGCTGGGGACAGGAGGCTCAGCTGGCAGAGAGGAGGTTTGGAACTCAGCTGTGGAGCCAGTGCCCTCTGAGCTTGGTGCCTGCCCCGCAGGGTACAATGGGGATGTACCCAATGGTGCAGGGCTGGCAGGGGTGCTGATACAGGGGAATCACTCGGTTTGGGAGGGAGTCTGCTTTGCAGGCAGGCAAGAGCAGGCCTGGCTGATATCTCAGGGACACTGCACACTCCCAGGGGCTCACAGCTGGGCTGTGTCCCACTGCTGCCACTAAACACAGAGGGAGGTTGGGATCTGGCCACTTCCCTGAGAAGGCTCTTCTCCCCCACAGCCATTATCTGTTCTCTCTGCAGTTTCGGGCTCTGGTATCAGGGCAGCAGCAAAGAACCCCCCACAACCAGCTGCTCTGGAACCTGGGAAATCATCGACTCACTGGATGCGCAGCTGGAGCCGAAGGGAGAGAGACAGCCAGTGGCTGGCTCCCCAAACAGAGCCACGCCGCCCCTCTGACCCCACCTGAATGGGAGCCGGATCTGTCCTCGCAGCAGTTCTTCCCAGCTCTTCTTATCCTGGCACATTTGAGAGCTGTACAGCAGCCCTGGCTGCTTCCCCATGCCATAGTGATGGTGGAGCTGCAGTGTGGGCAACCCTCCTGCAAACCCTCTGGGATGCTCGGTTGTGGGGTGCCCCCCTGACATGGGACAGTTCAGCACCTCTGGACATCACTGCCTGTCAGCCACCCTTTCCTTGTGCCCACACCTGCTTGGGGCCATGGCTTAGCTCCAAGTGTTCTGCACAGCCATGGCTCTGCTCCCCATTTCTTCATGGTTGGAGCTCAGCATGGTAGGCATCTGCACCCATTTCCCACTGCTGCACACCAAAGGGGCTCTTCCTGCCAAGCACTTCTACTTGCAGCCCAGGATCCCATCACTGGATCCTGCCCTGTGGGGGTATTTTGCTTCACCCCTTTTTGTTCATACCTCACCCCATCCCTGCAATGTGAAGGTCGAGTTGGGACCAGCTGGGCACTGTCCTGGGATCTCTGCATTGGCTGAGAGGGACTGATCACACAGCACCAGGTGTCCGTGTGCTCCCATGTCTGGAAGCAGTCAGGATCAGCACCGCCAGTGCCACTCCTGCAGTCTTCAGGCATGGGGTGAATTGGTTTTTGTACTGGAACCTCTTCCTGCTGTTACTGGGAACTGGAAGACTGGAACAATCCTCATGTTCACGGGGCGAGTCGGTCCCCTTGGGTCAGGTACTTTCTAGCTCCAGATCTGGAGTGGGAAATAAATCAGTTTCATTTCTCCTCCGAGGTACCCACTGCAGCCTCCACTCTCTCCTGGCTTGGGAAAGGCTGGGTGATGCTGCCTGGCTCTGGTCACAGTTTTCCAGCACAGCCATCGCTTTTTGTCTGCTGATGCAAAGGGCTGCACCACGCCAGACTCCTGAGCCCTTGTTGGGGGGGCAGCTAGGATGGTGAGCAGAGCTACAGGGGTTGCAGTGCTGGGCAGGATGGAGTTAAGTCCTGCATGATGCGGGGAGCAGTGTGCTTCCAGCCCAGGCCCTCCCCTCTCCCCCAGCCAAGCTGGCCTTGGGTAGGAAAAAGGTGTTTCCTGTACATCTGCTGACACAACTCTCCTGGGGAGATGGCGAGGTGGGATGGCAGCCAGCAGTTGTTCAAAGGCCAGCCCTGGGAAGGCCATGTCCCCATGGGGAACATGGAGACCCCACCTCTTAGCCTTTGCCAGGGGCTGGCAGTGCCTTGGGGCAGCTCATGAGGGTTGGGGCAGGAGGAGGCAGTGGACACCGCGTGTGGGTTGTGGGGATGTTGGCTGAAACAGCTTTGAGGGCAATGGAGGGTGGCACAGGGGGAGCGGGATGACCGCAGGTGGGGTGTTGGGGCAGGCACCAGCCCCTGCCTGGCTGCGCTGAGCCCCTGGACGCCCATTTCTGCTGCTAGGGTGGCAGCAAAGACCAAAAATAGCCCCTGCGGTGGCATTCCCTACCTCCCCCTCCCTGCCGCACCCCTGACGTCTGGATCGGGGCGCCTCCTCCCACGTTTCCTCAGGAAGAAACCCAAGGCTGGCGGGAGGAAGAGGCCGCACCACAGGAGGGACAGGACGGGACAGACGGACACTGGTGCAGGGCTGAGGAGCTGCCAGGACTCGGGCTGTTGTGCTCCACGGGGATGGGGAGCGCCCGGCCCATCCTCTGCCTCCAGCTGTGGCTGTGGGTGCAGAGCTCTGCCCAGGAGCTTGACCCCGATGGCAAGAATGTCTGCAGGTAGGTGCCACGAGGGTCCCCACTTGTGCCCCTCCATCTCCTGGGGCTTCTCAACAGCCCCAGGGGTCACCGTCCATCTGTCCTTCCATAGCTGGAGATCTGCAGCCTGGCATTGAGTGGGGGCGGAGATGGGTGATGCTGGGCAGTGTGGTTGGGGCGCGCGTGGGCATTTGGAGCACACAAACCCTTTCTCCAGGGTCATTTTCTCACATTCCCACAGTGCATAGGGCAAGGTGGGGATGCAAGAGCGTTCACAAAACTTCCAGAGTGCTCCAGGTGGGAAATGTAGGTGTTGGGAACCCCACAGGGCTTTTGGAGCTGCCATCCCCTCCGCTTTGCTGCTGCATTGCCTCTCCCGTTGATCTCGCTATCAATGGCGGTGCCTTTCATTGCCTCCACTTTGGTGTCTTTGCTCTGGGTTGCTGGCAAGGTGGCTCTGAGCCATTCCCAGGGCACTGGGGACGTGGCACGGGCTCCATAGCGGCAGATCCAGGCAGGCTTACCCTGCTACCCAGCCCCATCACCCGCTCGGACCGCAGCCTCTTAAATTTCCTTCTATTTTACTGGCTTCCTTCCGGAGCAATGCCCCTGGGGCCACGCTGTTTCCCCACCCACCGGGCCCAGCTGGGGAAAAAAGCGCCCATATTTACTTCACTACATCCAAAGCTGCGAAGCTTCACCAGTCCCAGCATCCTCTCAGCCCTGGCTGATGGTCCCCGGGTCTTTCCCACAGGCTCCCTGCTGGCCCGGCGTGCTGCCCCGGCTGGAAGCAGGAAGGGCAGGCATGCACAGCTGGTGAGTGACGGAGGGTGACAAAGCCCAAAGTTTGGTCCCTGCAGTCGGTCAGGTGCCTCCTCTGTGGCGCTGGGTGTTGGGGGGAAGCCTCACAGCTCTCCTCGAGCAGTGGCAGTGGGGTGCTGCACCATGAGAACCCCCAAACGCACACCCAGCAAGCTGCTAATGGTGCTGCGGCTCAGCCAGAGGGATGGAGCAGGAAGTGGGATGGAGGTTTCCCTGGGATGGTTGCCTTGGTGGGAGGTGGCCAGTGGTCTGGTGGCCAGTGGTCCGGCAGTGGGATGTAAGCCCAGGGTGGGGCCCATCGTATACTGACATACCCATCCTGCTGCCAACAGCTCTGTGTGAGGGAGAGGATGCCTGCAGGGCAGACGAGGTCTGCGTGAGACCTGGGGTTTGCCTCTGCAAACCCGGCTTCTTTGGAGCAGACTGCAGTTCCCGTGAGTGTTTCCCTGGAGCTCAGCCCTTGCCATTCCCTTTGCCAGCCTGGATGCTTGGGGTGCTGCCAGGCTTTCCTGTCATACCCTCCATCCCATCCCATCCCATCCCATCCCATCCCATCCCATCCCATCTCTATGCTCCCCATCTCCCTTCTTTGTCTTTGCAGGCTGCCCTGAGCAGTACTGGGGTCCTGACTGCAAGCGGAGCTGCCCGTGCCACCCCAATGGGCGCTGCGACCCTGTGAGCGGGCACTGCACCTGCGACCCTAACCACTGGGGAGGGCTCTGCCAGTTCCCCTGCCAGTGCGGCCCCCACGGCCGCTGTGACCCCCTCACTGGCACCTGCCACTGTGAGCCAGGTTGGTGGGCACCCACCTGCAAGAAGCAATGCCAGTGCAACCCTGCCAGCTCCCACTGCGACCCCCTCACTGGCCACTGCCGCTGTCTGCCAGGCTGGTGGGGCAGGAGGTGCAGTTTCAAATGCTCCTGCAACCTCTCACCCTGTGCCCAGGAGACGGGCAAGTGTGAATGCAAGGCTGGGTTTTGGGGGCCGGCATGCCAGCGGCGCTGTGACTGCTTGCATGGCTCCTGCAGCACCCTCAGCGGGCACTGCAGCTGCAACCCCGGCTTCCAGGGCAGGAGCTGCCGGGACCCCTGTCCAGCGGGGAAATACGGGTCTCAGTGTGTGCACAGGTGAGCTGGGGGCAGCGCGGGGGGGTCCGGTGAGTACTCGGGGGCAGCAGTCAGACCTTGTGGGGAAAGTCAATATGGGCATGTCTGTCCCTTTGGCTGGGCAAGGAGACTTGTCCCGTGGGGTTTGAGGTGGAGCATCAGCATTGCCCTAAAAGAAACATCTTACTAATGCCAGTAGAAAGCATTGGTGTCACCCCAAAATCTGGTCGTCCCCGATCTCGTTCTCCAGGGCAATAAAGCACCATCTCTCCCTACTTGCCTCCTGCCCTCTTGCTGCTATAGGGCATTAGGCTCTACTGAGTATTTCCCTCTGGTCCGAGCTGATGCTCAGTGCTGTCGCAGGGTGAAACCTGCATTTTGGAGGGGCTGGGGGTGGGCACTGAGGCCTCACTGCCCCTCTGCCCATGCAGCTGTGGGCACTGCAAGCGCAGCCAGCCCTGCTCGCCCGTGGATGGCTTCTGCCTGGCCTGCCAGCCCGGCTGGAACGGGACCCTCTGCAAGGAGCCCTGTGCTCCTGGCTTCTACGGCGAGGACTGCCTCCAGCTGTGTCCCCGCTGCCGGCAAGGAGAGGACTGCGACCCAGAGACTGGGGCCTGCCAGCACTGTGAGCCTGGTTGGACAGGACCCAGGTATGCTCAGGATCAGGCCACCGGTCCTCAAAGGGTGGTCCTTGCTGTGGAGCCCACCGGGGTGACGCTTCACCCTCTGTCTTGGCAGCTGCAACAGCTCCTGCCCTGCAGGCACCTTTGGTGATGGATGCCAGTTCCTCTGCCCCGAGTGCGTTGCAGGGAGCTGTGATCCTGTCTCAGGAGCTTGTGTCTGCCAGGCTGGCTACTGGGGAGCCAGGTAAGGCCAGGCGCTGGGCAGGGCTAGGGCTCTGCTCTCCCCTGGGGCATTTCCCTCCTTTGCTCTCTCTTCCAGTTGCAACGACACCTGTCCGGAGGGGTATTTTGGAGTGAACTGTTCCTCACCCTGCCAGTGTTCCAGGGGGACCTGCCACCCTGTGCAGGGTGACTGTGTGTTGAGTAAGAGCAACCTCAAATTTACTCCTCGGCACTGGGCAAGGGGCTGGAATATCCTTGCTGGGGAAGGTGCTGGGAGGCTGCGATGCAATGTTGTCCCATTTGGTGCCACCTAGTCCCAACAGGAGATGCCAGCTGCTGCCCTCTTTGTGAAGGGCAGCTCTACTGGCTTGGCAGCTGCAGGACATGCCAGATTCAACCCATCATCTCTGCACAGGTTTGAAGGACCATGGGGCCCTTGCAGCCGCCATCCTTGTTCCTCTCCTGCTGCTGCTGCTCTGCATCACCTGCTGTTGCTGTGGAGCTGGCCCAGCAGATGCTAGAGACAGGTATTTCTTTAGATATTTTACAATCTCTGATGCAAAACCCTGTCTCCCGTGTCCCCTGACATCAACCTCCTCTCTGCAGGGCAGCCGTGCCAGATGATGACGTGGTGGCCAGGATGAAGCACCACGTCCAAGGGGTGCTGGCGAACCTCAGCACTATGATGCCTTGCTTTTCCCTGGGCGGCTACAAACTTCCCAAAGTCACAGGTGAAAGAAACAGCGCTGCTGACAGCCCTTCCAGGTTGTCACCTCCACCCCACGCTCTCTGCATTGTCACCGTATGGGGAGGAGTCTTCAACCCCCCTCGCCCCACTGCATGGTTGAGAGCAGGCATTGCTCTCCCACCTCAGGGTGCCTGCGCTCAGCTGGGTGTCCTCTTCTCCCCAGTTTCCCACCATGACACGGAAATCCCCTTCAATCCCAGCTTCATCGAGCCACCATCAGCTGCGTGGGCTTCAGACAGTTCCTTCTCCTCCTCCTTCGACACCGACAATGAGGGACCTGAGTACTCTGTCCCTCCCAGAGAAGGTGATGTTCATGGCTGGGCTTCCTCTCCCCAGCTGCCCACAGCCCTTCTGGGCTGCCCAGAGTCAATCCTGCCCAAGGACCAACCTTGGGCGTCCCGGGGATGGGTGCTGGGCACAGGCATGTTTATTTTTATACCCTCGTTTTCCTGTCTGCAAGGACATGCCGGGGCTGTGTTTGGCCTCATGTGATGGGACATGCCTGGCACAGGCAGCCCCATTTCACAACCTCCTCACAGGAAAACATTCTCAGGGACAATCCTATTGCATCAATCCCTGTCCCAATGTCCCTGACTGTGTCCCTGGACAGGGGATTAGTTCTGGCAGCCCTAAATCTCATCCTCTTTTCCTGCAGGCATCCCACTGCTGGGAGGGGCTGAACTGCAGGATGGAGCATCCCCGCCTGCCGAGGTGCTCCCAGACCCATCTGCCTTCGACTCCGAGGACGTCTCGCAGCCCTTTGCCATCCCTCGCACCTCCAGCATCGCCAAAGCCAAACGGCCCTCTGTGTCCTTTGCTGAGGGAACGAAATTTGGGGCAGTGGAGACCCCAAGCCCTGGGCGGAAGCCCAAGACCCCGTGGGGCCCATCCAAGCTGAGCTCAGCACTGGGGGACACGGCAGCTGAGTCCCGCACTGATCGACCAGCCAGTGATTGCTATGAGAGTCCTGAGCCACTTAGCAAGGTGGAAGAAAGCCACCGGCCATCACCCCGGGCCACTCCAGGGGGACGCCGGCGGGTGGTCTCTGGCACCAGGCATGTGGCCCAGAGAGTGGAGGCACTTGAAGCGGCTGCAAAGTCTGGCAGCTGGGAAGCAAAG
This sequence comes from Jacana jacana, assembly GCA_013400555.1. Lineage (NCBI taxonomy): Eukaryota > Metazoa > Chordata > Aves > Charadriiformes > Jacanidae > Jacana > Jacana jacana. The sequence continues at coordinate 507,826 of VZTM01026797.1, read as the reverse complement.
GGGAAAGATTCCAATGTCACCACCATCTACATGATGGTGGGAACAGCTGGGCAGGACCCCAAGGCAGAGGGTGGTGGCGAGGGACCAGTCCAGGCTGTGCTCAAGCGGCTGGGCAGCTTGCAGAAGGGCAAGTGGGGTGCAAAGGAGGAGCCCAAGGTGAGGAGGAGCATCGAGGCCATCCAGAAACCACCCCGCCGGGCCCTGGCACAGTGCAGAGACTCGGTGAATAGCTGCAAGCAGAGGGAGAGTGTCCCAGGGGCTCTCACCGAGTCATCCCCTGGCAAACACCAGAATCTCTCTGGGAAGAGACGTTCCTTCCTTTTCCTATCTCCCTCTCCGAAAAGCACTGGGGCACAGGATGGGGCTGGAGATGCTGCAGGTGTCATGGAGAGGAGCAAAAGTCCTGAGTTAAACCTCAGCCTCGAAACAAAGGGACAGGCTGTTCCAGAGGAAGAGCCAAAATATGAGAACGTGACCAGTGGCAGTGCCGATTCAACCCCTGGCCCCACCGATGAGCCACCGGCCACCCCTGTGCCCACCTGAGCCACCACAGCCTGGGCTGGGGCAGCAGGAGCCCAGGAGGTCCCTCCAACCTCAGTGTGTGGGGAGGCAAGGTCCCCCTCCAAGCTGTGAATTGGACACACATTGAACTGGACACTCCTGTTTGCCTCCTTTCCTCTGCACTATGGACCTTCACCAGCTGGCACAGCCAGCAGGACGCGTGGTGCTGAGAGCCACAGTGATGGCAGCCCCTCAGGGTTGCAGTGCTTCAGGGCTGTTTTCTGCACACCCTGCCCTGCACGTCCCATTTTGTGTCTGTCACAGTCTGGAGGGACAGTGATGCCATGGATGAAGCGGTGGCACCTTCTGGTCCCTGTCGGCTTGGGGACACGTCCTCCTCGTACATTGTATGGGATGATGGTTGGACTCGATGATCCCAAGGGTCTCTTCCAACCAAAATGATTCTATGATTCTATGATTGAAGTAGGGCTGCTTGGAGTTCAGCTGGGAAACACACAAGAATAAAAACCAGTTTCACCCCATCGGCTTTCACCCTTCCCTGCCCCAACTCCAGTAACGCTGCTTGGAGCCTCTTGCTGTAAAGGTGCTTCTTGCTGGAGGAGGATTATTTTGTGGAGCTGGGCTGGAGGGATATGACAGGCTGGAGGGATATGATGGGCTGAAGGGATATGAAGGGCTGTCACAAGCAGGGTCAGCGAAAATTAATTTCAGCTGCTTATCTCAAAGGGTATCTGGGTCTGCAGGGGTTTATCTGTGTGGCTCTGGCTGCCTTCGTTTCTATGTACATGTGGAGCACACGAAAAAGCTCGGGCTTTGGCATGGCTCAGGGTTTATCAACGGCCTTTTAAACTCCACGCGATACCAAGGTGCAATTGTGCAAGAGCAAACGTGGCAGCTGGGCTGTGACCATCAACCTGTGCACCCGGTGCTGTCCCAGCCCTGATAAGGACGGAAGTTACACAGAAACTGGCATTTCTGTGGGTGCCTGAAGATCCCACCATCTCCCACACCTTGTTTCTGCCGCAGAGATGCATGGCTACGGGTGGCTGAGATGCAGTGAAGCTGCTGCAGCATCACCAGTGCAGGCAGAGGACCTCAGGCCACCCTCGGGCAGTGAGGGCGAGATGGGAACAAGGTCTCTGCTGCCCGTGCAAGGCAGTCAAGACACCCAAGAGGGTTTGCAGCACAAACTGGTTTTAGATATATCTAAGTGGTAGAAACTTCTTGTAGATTTTTCTGTTATTTCACATGGCATGAGAGCCTCTGGACCAAAATTAAATGTTGCCAAAGCCCTTCAGGAGTCGGGTTCCCTAGCCACCTTCTGAATCTAAGACGTAGTGAGAAATAGTCTCCAAAGTGTGGAAACTTGTCAGCAGCCCTTAGGCTTTCAAGATTGGGTTGTTGGGTGGGGGGTTTTGGGGGGGGTTGGTTGGTTGTTTTTTCATTTTCTAGTTCAGTTGTAGTGATTTTGAACTCTCACTTTACAGAGCTGAGCCCAGAGCAGTGCTGGGCAGCGGGAATGTGAGGGGGCTGTCGGCGTCCAGAGCGCCTGACGCTGCAGGCTGCGTCTCACACAGAGCTCTGTGTGAATCCTCCTTGTGTTCTGGCACTGCTGAGCTGGGTTTTAGGGTTTGGGGCATTTCAGCAAACTGAGTGGGTTTTACTTGTTCCTTTTTGGTTTTCTCCGGTGCTTCTCTGCAGCGCAAGGAAACCGAAACACACACCGCCCCCCAAGTCCCATGTGGGTGAGGCTTCCAGTTTCTCTTCCAACCAAAAGCACCCCTCCCCGCAGGGGTATCACCCACCGCCCCCATCATAACACCAAATATTCCGCTGTGCAAATAAAACCACTCCTCCTGGCGAGCCCTGAGCAGGAGCCCGGGCCAGACCTCTGCTCTGCACAGGCTACTATTTGTTTTGATGCTATTTTATTGCGGTGCCAGGGACAGCCCCACGCTTTATTTTTAAGCAGCCATTTTTTCCCCCCCTCGCCGGTTGGTTGTTTTCAGCCCCGCAGGCTGGTGCCAGGAGCGAATGTCAGGTGAGCCGGTTCGCCCTGGGCACAGGACGTAAATAGCTGACAAAAACCCCAGATCCTCCTCCGACGCTGAGGAAGATGCCTTGAGAAAACGCTGCCGCCGCTGCTTGCGAGAACCTTTCATGTCGATGGGCTGAGCTGCGCGGCAGGATGTTTTCCCCCTCTTGAAGATGGAGCATATTCACCCCGTCTGGGCGGTGCGGGGAAAACAAGCGGTGGATTTTCGGCCTGGGGCTGCCCATGCAGACACCCGCAGCGCGGTCGCGCTGGTGCCTTCTCGTCAGCGATGCTTCGCTCCAGCTTTGCTGCCCTTTTATAATTCCGGATGCGGGAGGTCTGCGAGCCAGAGCTGGCTGGGGAGGGAAGGGTTAATGTCTTCCCTTGCTGGATCTCTGACTTCCCAAATCCTGCTGCAGCGGGTGAAGCCCGGTGGGAAGCAGTGGTTTTCCCATGGGAAGCAGTGGTTTTCCCATGTGTGAGTCCTGTCTGTAAGCAAAGAGGTGTCGGTGCTCTCTGCTGGGGCAGATCTTGGCCTCCAAGAGGTAGGAACAGAGGCTCAGGCTGCCTCCCCATGGCCATGGGGGTCTGTCCCCCATTGCCACAGCCTTGTCATCTTTCCCAAACGGTCCAAGCTCTGCCTTTGAAGAGTACCACATCGTTTACCCCAGCGGCTCCATCCAAGCCTGTTGAGGACCTCCCTGCACGGCCAGGCAGGAGCTGTCACCTCCCTTCCAGTCTAAACTCATTCCTGGCCAGTTTCTATAAACGTGACTCTGTGCCAGTGCTGTTCTTCAGCTTCACTTTATTTTTTTTCTCTCCATGATGTTTACTCAGTCCCTGGGTGTATTTATAGATGGCAGCTGATCACCTGATAGCTTCTTTTCTCCTTCTAGGATATGAAAACCCAGCTCCCCCGTGCCCTGGCTGCTGCAAAGGCTTCCCATGTCCCCAGAGAGCCTCTCAGCCCTCCTGGTGCTTCTTCCCCAAGCAGTTTGTGTTTCTTGGACACAACAACGGGCTCTGGGTGATGAGGTCTCCCAGGGCCTCGTGCTGTCTCAGCCTTCCTCCACCTCTGCTAAAAACACCGCACTGATACCTCCTGCCTTGTTTTCTTTGGGCTTTTTTTCCATCTTGTTGTTGTTGTTAGTTTGCCTTGGCCTCCATCCCCTTTCCAGCTCTTGCAACGTTTGAACCTTATCCCCCAGTCAAGGAGTTTCCTCTTCCCACCCACTGTGGCCTGCCCCTTTCTCAGGGATGCAGCGGTGGGGGTCTGTCCATCCATCCATCCGTCCATCCATCCAGGCTCTCAGCTTCTGCTGAGCAACACAGAGGTGTTCCCCTGCCCACCAGCACCGCTTCCATCTCTTTCGGTTGACAAATGAAAAGAAATCCCCTATCAGGATTTCCAGGGGTTTATGGCCACCTTCTCCAGCCCAGGATGGGGATGGGGCTGATGGGGTGGTAGCCGAGAAACCCCAGGGAGGAAGGCTCTGGAGAATAACTGAATATAGAAAGAGGGCTGAGCTCTGGTGAGAGCCCGCACCGCTGCTCTCCTGGCTCAGTGGTTATAGGGTTATTTCACCCAGCGGCAGACCCCGCTCAGGGGTCGGGGTATCTCCAGGGCTGGTTGCCCGGGGCTGTGTTATGGGGTACGACCTCCCAAAATGGCCTTTTAACCGGGGACAGCTTCTCCCACACCCTCCTCGGGCAGGGGGAGCGGGAGGGGTGGGCTTCACAGGACGGATCCGGTGCTTGTCACCATAGCAGATGAGAAATAACATGGCTCCCGTTACCGAAATGGCCCCATGTGCCCGGTTTGGGCTGACCTAGCAAAAGCCGTTCGGTGGCGAGCACGGTGCGGTTGTCCCGGCTGTCACCCGGGACCGGCAGAGACCGGCAGCCGCCGGCACCAGGGGCCGCAGGGAATTCCCCGCCGCCGCTGCGGGACCGCGCCGCGCCGGGAGGTGGAGCGGGAGGGCCGGCGGGGCTTCGTCCTGCTCCGCGCCCGGCATCACCGGTGTCCCGTTTTCCTTCTTTTTCCCTCTGGAAAGCAGCGAGTCCCATCCCCGCCCGGGTGTCGCCGTGCCCGGCAGTGCGGGCACCGCG
>VZTM01026797.1:481568-502604 GCA_013400555.1 Jacana jacana | reverse complement strand
GGTGTACGGGGATGGTGGGTGTGCTGGGGGTGGGTCGGGGAAGGAGGGAGCGGGATGAAACGGGGCTGTTTTGGGAAAGCTGGGTGCGTGGGGGGTTAGCGAGGGGAGCAGAGTGTACCTGGGGGGAGAATAGGGTGCGGGTGTGGGTGGTTGCGGGGGAGGGGGTAAGCGGGTTGTCTCTGTCGCCATTGCAAGGATGTCTGTGCTGGGGAGGGGGCGTGGGGCTGCAGGGGTGAGGAAGAGGAGGAGGTGGGGGAGGGTGGAGGCACTGCTGTAGGCTGGCTTCATGAGTCTGGGGTCTCTGCACCAGCCTTTGTGGCTGGAGGGTGGCCCTGTCCTCCTTGCCCCCCCCCCTCAAAGCCACCCAGGGTTGAGGCCTCTGCCCTATGGAAAGCCCTGAGAAACCATCTTGGGCTGTGGTGTGTAGCGTTTCCCCACAGCGCCTGGTCTGGGCGTGCTCTGGGCTGGGAAAAGGCTCAGCTTGTCTAAAATGGCCACCTGCCTTCTGACCTGGGGTTGGCCCTGGTGTTGTGCACCCTGGGGCTTTTCAGAGCCACCTTTTGGCCAGCCAGGGCTGTTCCTGAATCTGCTGCTCTTGTGGCTCTTGTGGCCTCGGGGACTGGGGATGGAGAGCTGAAGACAGTTAATCTGGCCACAACATCTGTGGGGCAGCCCTGGGGATGCAGGTGTGCTGAGGTGGAGCAGTTTGTGCCCCCAGGCCGTCCCAGACGGCACCTTAGCTGTCGCATGGCTAGGACAAGGTGGGAGGATGTGGCCACCTTGTCTCCCAGCTGGGTGGTCTGGTAGTCAGCAAAAAGTGGTCCTTAATGAACCATCTGTGGAATCAAGTGCGTATATAGGACCCATGGCACATGTAGGACCTGTGCTCACCTTCTAGAGCAGATCTGTGCTTCTGTGTGGGGCAGAGCAGACCTGGTGTGTCACTAAAGGCACCATTAGGGCTGTGGAACTGCCTTCATGGTCCCAGACCCTTGCAGATGAGAGGCTGGGGTGCTGGTTGAAGTCCCCCTGCTCTGGCCCATGTTTCCTCATTGCCTTACAAATGGGCTGCCTCTCCCATACAGGTGATGGGGGAATGGGCTCTGGGCAGTTGATGTTTGCTGCATTTTCATACCTGTCGCTCGGGAAGCGGAACGGAGTCCTTGAACACTCCTTGGTTGCATGGTGTGTGTGTTGGAGGGGCTGCTCCAAGGGCACCTGTGCCCGCCCCCCTCATCCCTCCAGGCCACTTGGCAAGCTGGTACCTGCTAAAACAAGTTTTGCACCTGAGTGACTTCCATCCAGCAGGCAGGTTTGCTTGTGTTCCAGTAGAGATCCCTCTTCTTAAACCATGCTGCATTTTTTTTTTATTTTTTTTTTCTTCAGTCTTTGAGCAGCATGTGCTGTGTTTGTGGACTCACTGCATGTTCTTCTGGTCCCTGCAGGTTGAACGTCTGAACGAGACCATCTTCCCACGCAACAATGACGCCCACACTTGCAACAGCCCATCGCCGGCGCTGGTGGATGGCATTCACTGCCATCATTGAGAACCTACTCTTCTCTGCTGTCCTGCTGGGCTGGGGGTCCCTCCTCATCATGCTGAAAGCAGAAGGGTTTTATTCCTACCTGTGCTACAATTTAGGTAAGGATGCTCTGGAGACTTGTGTGAATAGGTTGCTGGTGAGGCTTGCTGGTGTTGTTCTGTCTTAGAGTGATGTGGAACTGGTTAGAGTAGGGTTGAGCTTCAGGTCAGTCCTGGTGTTGAAGGAAGGGATGTGAGCTCCTTTCCAAAACTGATGGCACCCTTGTGGTGGTGTAATGTGCCTGTAGTTGCTGTTGCTTTGCAGAGTGATTAGAAAAGAAGCCTTAAAGCTCTTCTGGATGGCCTTTTTTACTTGCCCATGGGTTCTTCCTCTGTTTGGTGGCCTAGCTGATTTCTGCAAGGGAAAACCCAATGGGTTCTGGAAGATGTTTGGGGTTTTTTTTGTGTGGGAAGGATGCCCTGAGCTTGTAGGGGGGGAAACAATGGGCACTCTTTCCTTAGTCATAAGGAAGAAAAGATCATGAGTGAAAATGAGATTGAGCGAGTCTGGTTGCAGAAGTAAATGCTATTGATGTTTTGTTCCTCTCCATGTTCAATGCTTAGGTTGTGCTCAAACCAGGCTGTCTCTCTGCAAGTGAAGTGTTTTTTCATGTTGCAGACATGGCCTTGCAGGGAAAAAGGCAATTTTGTGGTGTGGGAAGGATAACTCTGGGAAAATGTGTAGGTGGACCTATACCCCCAGCCTGGGCATGGAAAGGACTGTGGTCTGGGGAATCCCATGGTGTGGTAGGGTGGACAGTAGGATTAAAAGAAACCTAAGGGCAAAGGTGAGATGTGGACTTAGAAAGCTGCTTTAGTGACAGATTTAGGTGTGCTCAGAAAAGGGAGTGGCAGAGGGGAGAGAGACAGAAGCTTGATGTCTGGGCTCTGTCCAGAGATGTGTGATGGTGGATGAGAGGAGTAGTCTATTGAGAGGGATCAGCCCATTCTGGGCTGGTGGGCATGGAGATGGAGCAGGAAACAGTAGGAGAAGAGGTGGAAGTTAGCGCATGGACCCCAGAGCTCTCAGTGGGTGATGGCTGAGAACAGCCATTGGAAACAAAGTCTAAGTGAAAAGTGACTGAATAGTTGTGGTGATACTGTGTTATTTTTTTCTTCTCATTCATCAACTGCTTGTCGTGGTCTCATCTGGTTTGGAAACTGGGTGGCTGCCTCAATCTTGCAGAGCCTGGGTTGGTGCAACCTGGCAAACATGCACGTGTTTGTCTTCTACCAGCTGTAGCTTGGCTGCTTAATCTTCATCCTGTGCTCTGCTCATAGTGCAATGCTTCCAAGTGTGTCTGTGTCACTTGGGTCCCCAGTAGTGCTCCAGACTGCATGAGGGAGAGTCCTCAGCAGCTGGAGATCATTTAGGACTTCTGCCAAGCCATGGTGACTGTCACAGGCCTGTGTAAGAGATCTCACTAAACCAATTAGGTGGAGGTTTTCTGGTACTGAGATAAAACATAGGAGAGCTGATAAGCAACTGCTGACTGTCTCCGAAAGCAGCCACCTTCCTATCTGCTTTCTGGGATGTGTCCTGCTGACAAAAGCCCTGCTTCACTTGGGACCCACCTTCTACTCTTTGCCTTGATTGCTTTCAATTCATCTGGTTTTTTGTCCAAATCAGCAAGATTCACCTTGGCTTCTCACCCATGTTTGCCGATCTATGGTCTGTCTGGTCTGTCTGTCCCCATGGGAGTGCCCATGCCGCAGACCACAGGGAAGATGCAAATGTTTGGGCTGTGGTGACATTGCTGTCCTAGAGGCAATTTCTTCCTCCTAACGACCAACCTGTGCCTTGAGGCAGGAGAACTTAATCCCTGAAAAGAAATCAATGTAGTCAAATGCTCTCATTGTCCTCAAGAATCTGGCCATCACTGCTGAACTCCTGGTGGCTTGTGATGAGCATGGAGGACCAGTTATGCTGGTTTCCTTGTTCATCCACACTAATTCACTTTTCTTTCACTCATTTTCACCGTTGTTGGTGGTTTTGAGGGCTTTTTTGGGGAGGGGTTTGGTTTGGTTTTTTGGTGGGTTTGTTTTTGCTTTTGTCCTCACTGTAATAATACCATTGGTTTGGTGGGGAAGAGTCCCAGCTTGCAGTGAGGGGACAGCAGACTCCCTTGTAGTGGTCACTGCATGAGTAGCACCAAGCAGAGCTTGACTTTTGCTGGGATTAGGATGGCCCAGTGGTTGCCTTTTTCAGCATAACCTATTGAATCCTGCAGCCCAAGTGGGTACTTGGCTGGAAGGCTGGTGGAACCTAATTGTAACTAGTAGCCTTTGGGCATTTGTTCCCAATGCTGCTGGGAGCATGCAAGTCTTGCAAGGGAAAAAAGGACTTTCTAATGAGCCAAAGGTTCTTGGCAGGGCTCTTTGCTTGTCAGCAAAAGCTCTTGCACTTTGTGATGCCCTCAACAAAAGAGGAAAGCTAGACCTTGTCCCTTCTGTAGGCTCTTCTCTGAAGGTAGCAGCAGCTGCCCAGGAAGTGACTACAGTTTATGAAGAGCTCCTTGTCTTCCTGCCTGCCCTTGGTTTCTGGTGTTGTGTTTTACTCGGCCGCCCTGCAAACATGAGGGGTCTGCCTGACTCTGACCTCAGTGGTGTGAGGTTAGAGTTGGACACCTAGGAAAAAAAATCCCCATCAAAATAACAAATATTTTAAAAGCAATTGTGCAACAGGGTTTGAGTGGGGGGTTGCCACCCGTTCTGGGCAGCAGGTTTGGCCGCATCCTGAGAGGTATGCTTGAAATCTGCTGACAAGGAGTCTGGTACTAGCACTTTGTTCCCATTTTAATTTTACTACACTACTGCTTGGCCTTTAACCAACTGAAGCAGCATCTTTTACTCAGTGCAAGTGCTGATTCCACAGTCTTTATCAGGATTTGGGCCTTATCAGCTCTTGGGGAACTTGATCTGTTCAGGGTCTTGCATTGCTGTGATGTCACTGGAATTGGGAAGCTCAAGGCTTGGGTCTTAGAGAAAAAAAAAATTAAAAAAATCTTGAACTCGATAATCTGTTCACAAAGAACAGAGATAAAGAGCCAGCGGAACAGAGGGCCTTCCTCTAAGACAGGGCTGCAGAGAACCAAAGGCATGATAAGCTAATTCACTTAAGGCGGGCTGATGTGCCTTATCACAGGCACAGGAGGAAGGTGTTGTCTGACAGCTCTCTGCTCTTACTTCTTTGGGGTCTGTGGTGGGGAACTTGCAGTATGAGGGTCCGTTCTGAGTTGCTAATGTTTGTCAATGGCTTGTGGGAAGGTGGTGCATGTGACCCTGTGAAGAGGAGAAGAGTAAGCAATGGTAAATGTTCAGTTTCTACAGGAAACATGCTGTGTTGATTAGCAGCTGCCGGTGGTACCAGAGAGCTGTATGAGAAGGTGCCAGCCCTGGGTGAGAATTGCTGTAAAATGAAGCTGGGGAGAGATTGGTGTTTTAACTGGAGACGGTGCCCTGGTTATATGAGGTTTTTCAGCTGGGTGCCCTGAGCATCCTGGAATTTCAAAAGGATGAACAGGCAGTGAGGAAAAACCAAATAAATTGCATTTGCAGTGGTATAAAGCAAGAACATCTCCTCCCAGTTCCCAGAAGTATGACACCATCCTGAAAAAAAGAAAACATGTTCTTATGTGGGCAGACTGCAGATCAGTTGTTTGCACATGTCTTTCACTCAGATTTGTTTTTTTTTCTTTAAACCAATGCTCCCAGACTCTTGGGCTCTGATTTTTATTTTTTTTTTATTCCCTCACCTTTTTGTTTAAAAAAAAAAACCAAACAATAATTACAAGGAGGAAGGTGAGGCTGTGTCTGACTGAGCTATTGCTGGGGTGGCTGGGGGTGTCTTGCTGCCTTGGCTCAGTCTGATCCATGAAACAAGATGAAAGGAAACCTCTCTACCATCTGAGATGGCAGTCACTCTTGAAAAAGCCAGACTTGTTCCTCTGGTAACATGGTGTGTGCCTGGGATTTGAAGAGGTCAGCAAAGAGTAGTTAATGATTGACCCTCTCATGAAACCTACAGTGCTTAATTTGGGAGAAAGTATGACTTTAGATGTTCCAGTAACAGCTTGAACAAATCCCAGTGATGAGCTTGACATAAATGATTACTGAGGCAGCCTTCCTCTCACCTAAGCTGTCATTCTTTAAATAGTAACTTGAACTACTAATTGGGCAGTAGAAATCCTGCTGCTTGGAGGGGGAGTGCTGTAAAAATAGGCAATATGTGCTTGTAATTGCTGCAAAAGACTTGCAGCTTCTTCTGGCTTGACAGTGAGAGAGCAGTGAGCGTACACGGGCTGAGCCTGTGCTGCTGGCTTACCCGGGTGGCACTCTTGCATGTCGGGCCTGGCATGCTTGCGTGCAGGTGGACTTGGCAGGAGAAATTAGGGAGGGCACCACTGTTGGCACAGAGTCAGCCCTTCCCCAAGGCACTACTGCAGATGGAGTTAGGCACGTAGGAGACTTTCCTCAGCAGTGTGGCGTGTGCTGATGTGGAACAGGATCTGAGCTGTGATTGAGGGGAAATGGCTGTTTGCTGTAACTGGGTGCATCAGGTAGGTGAGTTAGTTACTAACTAACTAATGGGCAGGTTCTCTGCCCATTAATCTCCTCCTAGCTGCATGTCCTATGCTGCCACTTGTTCTCATGCTGGTAACCTGCTGGCACATGAATCTCTGCTCCCCGGTGAGGCAGCTCCTGGCTGGACCACATGCATGGTGCACACACCTGCAGCCCCTCCAAAATGTTCTATTTCTGGAGGTGGCTGGAAAAGGATCAGAGGATGTCAGGGTGCCAAGGGCTGCTTGAATCAGTTCCATTTTGCCTCAGCGGATCTTCTCTTGTTGCTCAGGGGCTGCTTCTATTTTCACAAACAATTTGTATTTCCACATAGCACTGTTGTTGGGCCCCTCCTTGGAGCTGGCAATGAGCAGCTGTAAACAAGGTGGTTGGTACAAGCAGGGACTGAAGTTTGGTGCCCTGTTCCCAGCCTTCCTGTCTGTAGCAAGTCTTCAGAGAGGGCCAAGTTTCACTGCTGTGTCTGAGCTGTGTCCTCTTTGCCACCCAGTGTTGCTGCTCATTGTGTATGCCATCGGAGGGTCCACTAAGCAGGCATTTGCTGTGGAAGCTCCTTGGGGTCATGTTGCAACTGTATACATCAATACATTAACAGTAATTCAGCTTTAAATGCTGAGTATTTGTGTTTTGAGAGGTCTTCATGGGGAGGGTTGACAGACCCTTTAACACATGCAGCTACAAGTTATAAGGTCACTGCACTGACCATGTCCCTCCACCCTTCTTCCACTCCACAGCTGAGCTATCTCTGTAGAGTGCTGACACAGGGAAACCACTACTACTTTGTCGCTCTTTTTACTCCCCTCCCCTTGTTTTCCCAACTTTAACCTCTCACCCACATCTGTTTCCTATGAATTTATCTCTGTGGAGAGCCCAGAAAGCCTTGATGCTGTGGGTGAAGCAGTGTGCCTGTGCCTGCCCTGTGGAGACGCTGTCAGAAGTCAGTGTTTAAGACCCTGGGCCGCACCAAGAGGCGATTGTGAGGGAAAGATTCATGGAAATGGTTGAGATGTAGTGTGAAAACTGCAGAGATCTTCCCAAGTCTGTCCAGGACTGATTTCTAAGGATGTTACTTGGGAGCCTCAGGCTGGAGTGCTGCTCTCCCTGGGAGAGGGGATGCTGATGGGACATGTGGCCTTTTGGGGGTATCTCTGTTGCTTACTCTGGCTACCCGTGACTAGCAGAGCAAAGGAAGGGACAGATTAAGTTATCAATCGGGGGCATATGGCAAAGGGCAGGAACAAACAGTCATCACTACCCACGGGCAGTTTGAGATGCCTTAGTGAAGGGGTTGGTGAGAGCAATGTAAATGGGGAGAGGTGCCATGTGCCTTCCCTGGAGTACTGGGAGGGGCAGGGGAAGGTTTACTGGCAGCTCGTAAGCTTCAGATATCAGAGGCTGAATTCCTGCTGATACCTGATGTCTGGAAGGTGGAGTGTGGTTTGTTTGCAATGGACACAAAGCTGGGAAGCAAGTTTCAGCCAGCTTGGAAAACCAGGGTGAAACCAGTAACTGTAATGGTGCTGAGGCTTGAGTAGATGGGAAGAAGTTGCAAGATGGGGTTGTGTGTTCTCCAGAGATGCACTGAGGGTGACAGCAGCCGAGGGGCTCCCCTCCATAAGCTGCACCAGGCAGTGAATGTGAAATGACTTGAACATGAGGGATTCCTGCTAATCAAGTAACTAACCTGGGCTTGCTGGGCATCTCGAGTCTTGCTTCATGTAGGTGGTTACGTTGGTGACTTCTCTCTATTTTTCTCCTTTAATATTGAACTCTGTCAGATCAATTATTAAATATAGAGGAGGGAATTTTATGTCACTGGCTTGCAGCAACAGTAAGAAAGCAAATGCTTTGTCATACCGGCAAAGGTTACTTGGAAGTCAGATAAGCCTTGGGAGAATGAGGTGGAGCGCACTATAGCTCTGGGTTAACGAACATCTAGAGGCACGTGCTCCTTTGAGGAGTTGTAAGCCACCTTGGGATAGGCTTGTAACAGGAGCAAAGTTGACATGAGGCACTGAAACTGCTACTGCAAAGAAAAGTGAACTTCTTTCCATTTTGGTGTTTTTTTGTTTGTTTGTTTGTTTGTTTTTAAATTTACCCTGTCCTTTTTCTGTCTCTTACACAAAGTGGGCTCTCTTCAGTGTGGCAGTTTACATGAGGAGTTCCTCGTGTAAGAAGAAGAAAAACAGAAAGCTGGAGATATAATGATATAATTGATCTGTATGGCCTAAACCCATTTTGGAAAGAATTGAAAATGCTAATTATGGGGCAGAAGTTTAAGATGCATCAATCTTTTAAGAAATCGAGAAGAGAGGTGAGCTGCCAGCCCTCCTGGGAAACAGGGTAGTTAAATCCAGGAAGGATTTTTCAGAGCCAAGGCAGTCAGGAAGCAGGGTGACTGCTGCAGAACCATTCCTCATCCTGATGCCCACAGTGAGGATGGGAAGCTTTTCGTTTGAGCAGGCTGTTGCTCTGTGCCAGGCCTTGTCAGCCCAGCGCCTGGATTTGAAATAACTGATCTGGCTGTAGTTGTCACTCCTAGTTTGGTTAAAAATCTGTGAGAACATGCCAGTTGTAGATAGGAGGACCTTATTTCTATATTAGTCCCTTCAGGTTCTGCTGGGTTTAGTCCCCTGGGATTGCCAAGTATTTGCTGTATGTAATTATTTTCATAAATTAATGAATCTGTCTTTAGGTTGGTACCCTGCTGCTGCTTGGAATACTTGTCTCCTGTGTGCCTGTGCATCCTTTTCCTGCTCCCAGCTGAGCTCATCAGGCTTCCCTTGTCCTTCTGCTGCTGCTTTTTCCTTTCTCCATTTCTCACTGACTATCATAAAAGACGGAGTATGGAGGGGGTATGCCCAGTCTGTTGTGGCACCCTGTGTGGGGGGCTCTTCCCTCCTTCCTACAATGCCTCAAGCCTCATCCTAACATGCTACAATGATGATTCTCTATCTCCCTGTGTAGAAAATGTCACCAGCAGCCCTGGACACAAGAACAGCACAGATTCAGAGCCCAAATGGCCTTCCTGCAACGCCCAGGATGAAATGCTGAACTTGGCCTTTACCATTGGGTCCTTCCTGCTCAGTGCGATCACGCTACCCCTGGGGATTGTCATGGACAAATATGGCCCTCGCAAGCTGCGGCTGCTTGGCAGGTGGGTGTCCTGGGCTCCTTGGGTGGGCTGAGGGGAAAATTCACCCCTCACTTGGAGCACATGGGTGTTGTTTGGGTGCTGTGCTTGTTACAGTGTCCCTGCAGCCTCGGGAACTGTGTTGAGAGATGGGGCAGGGATCTACTAGGAGCTGCTGGCTGTGCACAGGGCACCAGAGCAGCTCTGGGAGGATTTTAGCCAGCACAGTGAATTGCTCCATAAGGGAAGGGCCTGGGACTCTGTGTCCACACTTCAGTTCTCCAGTATTGCTCTGTGTTCCCTGACCAGATGGAGCCTGGAGGAAGAGCAGTGTCATTTGTGAGTCATGGAGGGTAGCTTTTTCCTTGAGCTGGGAGCTATGTCCTGAGAGGCACAAAACCAAGATGTTACATCACCGTTTGCAGGCTGGGGAGTTAACTAGCAGATAAACATGTCCTCCCTGCCTTTTCCAGGTCTTTTCTCTGCCATGTGGTGTGTGTTGCTTTCTGCCTCAAATAGCTAGCTTGTTAGCTGCTTCCATCATGGTATGGAGGGATTAGTGACTTGTTAGGCATGGTGGTCCCCCAGCACTGCTGACGTATTGAACTGTACCAGTAACCAGACTGGCCTGTAGGCAGAGTGGGGAAAACAGGGCAAGTGTCTGACTTGGACCCTACCAAAGAGGAGTGGTTGAAAGCTGTGAGTGCTCTGACCACAGCTGGGGCTCTGAATGAAGGCTGCTGCTGTCTTTGGTCACTTTGAGGTGAGGGCTGGCAAAGCTCTGTGCTGGAAAACAAGTAGGGAATTTAAGTCCAGCAAGAGCTGTGTACTCAGTACTGGGAGGAAAGGTTGCTGCCTCAGCTCTTGTGCAATGCCTGTCTGTAATATTTGGGTATTTCCCTGGATTCTTCTTTCCAAATAATCTCCAGCTTCTCTCTTTCTTACAGAGAAATTATACTATGCTTGCTTAATGAGGTGCTGAGGAGGTAGAAGTGTATGTAACTTACTGTGGGTCAGACTATCTGTAAGAAACTCATGGTTTTGGTTCCCTTTTCAGTGCCTGTTTTGCTGTGTCCTGCGTGCTGATCGCGTATGGTGCCAGCAACCCAGACTGTAAGTAGGCATTTCTCTGCTGAGCTGGGAGGGAGGGCTTTGGAGCTATGGCTTAGGTTGTTCTGGGGATGTAGATAAGTGTGTGTGGCACTGCATGCCTTGACTGTCACACCCCCCAGTGCTGTACTGGGGTCTTACTAAGGACACAAACCAAGTACCTGCTGGCCCGTGGGAGCTGAGTGGCTCTGGAGAGGGCTGGTGTTTCACAGCCCTAAGTGGAGAGTGTAGTAAGGGCCAAATGGCTGAAATAGCCCAGGTCTCTCGGCTCAGTGTTTGAGCAAGACCAGGTCCTGTAAAGGAGTAATTCCAAACAAGTTCATGGCTTTTTCAGGGTTGGGAAATAGGTAATAGCACACGATGTGTAATTGGTGTTCTCACCAGGGATAGATGGAGCTTGCTCTTCAAGACTGAGATGACACTTGGAATCCAGTTCTTTCAAGTAAATCTTCCTTTTTAAGACCCATTCAGGCAAGCTGCATCAGCAAGTCTGCTTATTGGAGAAAAGAAACCCTTCTGTGCTGGAGAGAGCTGATTCCATCCTGAGCTCTGTCTTGGAGAGCTCTGGCCATCCTGCTCCTTGTGGCTGGGGAGGTGGGTGCTGGGTCAGGAGCAGTGTAGTCTATCCTGAGGGTGTTGAACCACTGGGGGTTCTGTGTCAGGACCAAAGCCCTAGGGCTCAGTCTCCTTTCCCTTTCCACCCCAGTAAAAGCCAAGGGTGTCTCTCTTATTGTTGCAGCTCTGTCTGTGCTGATATTCATTGCGCTGGCTCTGAATGGCTTTGGTGGGATGTGCATGACCTTCACATCGCTTACGGTAAGTGAAGAGTTATTACCTGACTCTGTTTTATTCCTTTCTATGGCTGTGAGCTGGGCTAGCAGGGGAGAACAAAGTGGTTCTTTTGCCTGTGGCTTGAATAGCACATGTTTTTGTTTAGTACAAAGGGTTAGTCACTCTTTTACCTGAAAGGCTGAGTCCTAGGCTGTTATTCAAAGGCTTGTTTTTCCCATTCTTTTTTTTTTTTTTTTTCACCTGCCCCTTGGATCTCAGGTGAAGGTGGTTGGGAGGAAGGAAGTGTTTTTGTCTAGGACTCAAATTGTCATATGCCTGTACATGCCGTGCTCAGCTACCTGGCACCAGCTGGATGTGTGTTTGCGTTGGATTTAGTGTTGATGTACTTTAGGAGGAATCAGCAGGGCTCAAACCCTTGCAACTGGGTACAACCAGCTTTTTGCAAGCGGGGTTTGTTTCTCAGCCCAGGGAAAATGGTTGTCCTTGAGCACAAAAGCTTTTGCTCTCAGGAGGATGAGAGTCCCTTCCAGGTTTCCTTAGGCTGTGTTGTTGAATGCAGTCAGCTCCATCTCTGCACCACACATAGGTCTGCTTAGTCCATGGGTTGTACTCCAAGCATTGGTCAACAACTGTCATCTGGATCTCTGTAGTTTGGTGTTCTTTTTGCCTGGAGAAGTAGTATCGCCCTCCACATAGTTGGCTTATTTTCTACCCCATTACCTTGATCCTTGTCAGTGTGGCTGAGGCAGAGCTGGGTGGAAAGTCTCCCAGAAAACAGTCTGGGAAGCACTGGTTTTTCTTGAGCTGTGGCTGAAAACTTTTTGGATTTGGACTGCATTACCTTGAACTTGCTGTTGATGTAAAACTGCCTGTTAAGGATACCTCTAATTTAACAGGGCTTAGACATTGGCTGAACTCCCGAGACCTAAATTTGGCTGAGGCTGGGTTTACAGATCACTGTGTGCACTGTGATGTGGCTGCTGTTGTTGCTTTAGTAAATTCAAAGCTTTCAAAACTCTGTGCAGATGTCAGTCTTTCCTGCATATGTAATGTTCTTCACTGGAAGCCTTGGCCATTGTCCCAAAGAACTATGGGGCAAATGTCATCTTGCCATGCTTCAAATAAAAGCAAGGAAGAGGGGAGCACATCAGAACTACTGTGGGAGAGGAGAGGATTCCCACTCAGCTGTTGCTGGCATTGGTTGTTGTCGCTCTGGGTGGTTATTAAGGGGTCACAGCTTATTTTAGAGCCACTGGTGATGATAGAAGATAGGGCAATGATAGGGCAGAAGTATATTGGCTGTGCTGTACCATGGCTTTAACACCAGAAGTAAGCAAAGCCAATTATTAGTGCCCTCATTATTAGTGCAAGCCAGTTCCACAGCACTAAGGAAGTACAGCGGCAGAAAAAAGGTCAAATCTTCCAAGAAGAGATCTAAGCCTCGAGGAGGTCTGAAGCAAGTACCAATGCTGTGAGTTCACACAGGGAGACCTCAGATGGAGCCCATCCCCTCCAGACAGCAGTGTGCTGTGCTTTGGAAATAGCCGAGGTGGCTTCAGGCCTGGCTTATCAAATCCAGATTCAGGTGTAGCTGCTTGTTCCTCCCTGCAGAGCTGCATGGAGGCATTTTGGTACCCAAGGCTTGTGAATGTGATTAAAAATAGACCAAAGTGGGAGGGAAGCACTTCTTTACCTGCATAACAGCATAGCTGTGGTGGTGGCTGTTAAAAGCAGGTGTATTTTGTTCATTGGCAGTTTATTGTTGGGTTTTTTTTTTCCTCTGCATGGTTCTGCCTGCAAGCTTGGGTGCTCACAGTTGATGTGTCAGGAGCTGTCTTCTGGGGTGGTATTTTGTGGGTCCCTTCCACCTGATACCCATGGAGACAGGGGAGGGACGTGGGGATGACAGGTCCATGGCTTGCAGGCTCAGGGCAATGTGGCTTGTCCACACTGTGTTCTGCATCATGCCAAGGAGAGGCTGAAGGTTGTACTGAAAGGGGAGACTTGAAGACCTCTTTAAGGAGGTCTTTAGGGAGGCTCATTACATAGAGGCAGTGAGCACTAATCAACTTCTGGTGCCAAGTAAGCTTGTTCTGGCTGACACAGTCACCAACTGCCGAGCACACACGTGCACACACAAGTCAAAGGTAGGTGACTTCCTTCTCCTGCCAGCTGCAAGTGACCTGAAATGCTCCAGGAAATGTGTCAAACCCACTGGTGCGTGAGCTGGTCTTCTGCCACCTCAGGCAGGTTAGAGTTGCTGCTTCACAGCAGGGTGGCCGTGAAGGGAGCCCCTGCAGCATGTGAGGCTGGATTGCTCCTCAGATGTTGTGGCTTGGGGTGCTTCAAGGGGTTTTGAAACCTCCCAGGACACCAGCATGTGTGGGCATGGGTTGATCTGATGAGAGGGTGGGAGATGGGGATCCTCAGTGGCTGTACAGGGATAAAAGGGATCTTGAGGATTACAGCCTGGGGGCAATACTCCGTGAAGCTCCTGGGTTTTCAGTAACAACTCCCCTGGGTATCATGAAAGCAAGCTGCTGCTGTTCCTGGGTGCCTTGTGTTAGGGCTGGAGGAGGAGGGGGAGTGAGCGAGTGGTGCTGTTCCCAGTTCTGGGAACAAGGTCAGACTGTGCCTGTTGTTAAAATGCAGAGGGGAGATTTCTGCCTTGTGACTTGGTCTTAGCCAATATAAGTAAAGATTGGAAATGGAAACAGATCTGTGTTGGTGGCTCTGACAGCAACACAGGAATCTGGTGCTGTTTCTGCTCCAAAGCTATTTCATGCAAAGAAATAAACATGTGTGATAAATTACCACAAAGAGCCTTTTATAGATTGTTTTTTTTCTTGTTTTCCTTTCAAAGAATTACAGCTGCTTTGCTCTTATTTTCTGCTACAAACAGCGCCCTTTAATCAGAGCAGGGGGGCATCTCTGTGTAGGGAATTTCTCTGCTCAGAAATATTAGGAAAACTTAGGGCTCTTTTTTTTTTTGTTTTTTGAAAAATGGACATAGGAATTTCCGNTTGTTTGTTTTGGTTTGGTTTTTTTTGTTGAAAAATGGACATAGGAATTTCCATACCCTTTGGACAAAGTGGGCTTTCCCAGAGAACATATTTTTCAGAGTCTGTAAATCTTCCAAATATACCCCTGATACAGAAAATAAAGTTTAGCTTGAACAAAAATACCATTCTCCAGTAGTCTAGCTCTCAGTCCCTTGACATTTTCCACAGTTCTTGCAAACAGTCCTTGCAAGAGGAGGGGAAACTGGGTTTGGAAATACTGCTGTGATCCTTTGTGTATGGATTGTCTCCAGGAAAAAGCTGAACAAAATTATAAATGATTGAAGGTCTTAAACTCACTATAGGGCAGATGAAAAAAAATAATCTGCAAGAGGAAATGATTTTATTGGTTTAAGAGTGCATACATGTAATAAAGGAGTCCAGGAAAAAAACAGTTAGGGTATGGCAAAATTAAGTTAGTGTCTTTCAGATGGAGCATGAAGTTAGTAATACCTTGAGTATTGCTGACCTTTAAACAGGAGGCGTCAGTTTCTGTCCTTGTAGATCCTGAGGAATTGTGGCTGTCATACAAGAATAGGCAGGAGTTAGTGGAGGAGTCCCTTCTGGCCTGCAGGGAGAAGATGAAGAATGAGGATTAGATCTTTTTGGTAGCAGAAAAACAAAGAGCCCACTTGCGTTGTGGCTTGCTATTTTTCTTTTTTTTTTTTTTTTTTTTTTATTCCCCTCTATGGTTCAGTTTTTCCAATACTTGCTGCTAGAAAGACAGCATGAAAAATGACTCAGTAAATAGTGTGTGTTATTTTAGTAGCTGGACTGTAGATGAGACCTGCGCAGGCACTGCCAGTGCTGGCACTTGTGGTCTGAGAGGTTTTCTCTCTGGGTCTGGGCTGCTTTTCCCTTTGCCTCCCCTCAGCACCTCCAGCTTTTTTTGGATTTCTTCTCCTTCTGAGTGCTTAGTGCTTGCAATTTCTGCTTTGATTAGGTCTTAAATATCCTATGTCCAATATTTTTAATCTGGCTCTTGTTTGGTGCCAAATAGGATTTTAGGAACTCTCTAGCCTTTCTAGCACTGCTGTCCCCATTGAGGCAGAAGCAGACTTGAGTTTTCCTGGACAGACCAACTTGCTTTTGGGTCTATTGTGTGTCTCCAGTTGCCTTTGGAGCAGAAGGATCCACCTGGGATTTGCTTGTCTGCTGTATGAAAAAGACTTTGTGTCTCTGGGGCTGTGGGGAAAACCAGCCTGAGCCAAGAAGCAGCTGTGTTTGTGGAGCTCTTGCCCTGCTCTGAGCTCCCCAGCAGGAGCAGCTGTTTGTTGTAATTTTTGGAGGTTATTTTAGGTTTGGGGTATTTGAGATTAAATGAATGCCCTGCCTGGTGACAATGACCAGCCTTTTTGCAATCTGCAGGTACTGTGTTCTGCAGATGCAGTTTTCTGGGGTGTATATTTAGGCCACTGCTTCCGAGGGGAGATTTTTTGTGTGTGTGCCTGGTAACAGATCTTTGGATCCTTTGCCGTTTCCTGTCTGCAGCTCCTGAAAGCAGCCTGTTGGCAGCTCTCCCGCATGCGGGGACGTGGGGATGGGTGTGGGGATCCTCGCTGCAGAGGAGTGCGGTGTTTTCTGCCTCTGCCCTGTGTGTCTGCTCGGGGTTCACCAGCAGCACCAGGCTCGGCACATCGTTGCTGCTGTTCCCTGGCTGGGGTTATCTGAGGACCTGGAAGACCGCACTGCATAGGAAGCTCTGCAGTGAGACAGAGGGATGATAAACAGCCAGATGGATCCTGGAGTGTTCCTGCACAGGAATACTTGTGTTGTAAACACGCCGCTCCTGCCGTGACACAAGCCAGACTTGCTTGCCTTATATGCTACTCCTGGGAAAGATGGATTTGTTTTTCAGCAGTGGAAGGGGGAATGTGATGACAGCATTTGCTTGCTCAGGCTAGGTCTAATGTTCTCTGAATCATTTTGTTCAGCAGCATCTTTAAACAGATAAAATGCTGGCTGTGCCTTCAGTCCCAGAAGGCACCCAGTGTCTTGCTTTGAAGCCCTCTGAAGCTCATGCAGTAGTGATGCCTGAGCATATTTAGGGAGTGAGTGACCTGAAAAAGGAGGTAGGAGGGAAATCTGCCTGCCTGCAGCAGAATCTCTGCCCGTTGACCAGCTTTTCTGCCTGAGGTATCAGCTGAGCCCTCTGTAGCCTAAAACTTCAAAGCTTCTCCCTGTGATTTCCAGTGTGCAGGCCACTGTTAGTCAGTGATGGGAACTTGTTCACTTCTGGTTGTTTAGAAAAACAGGGAGTTCCTCTTTTCCCAAGAGAGTGGGAAGGTCTTGCAGTTTTTTCTGCCTGCTCCACTTTGCTTTTGGGTCCTGGGTGCAAGCAGGGGCTGGAGAGCCAGTCTGGAAGTACTTTTGCTATTGAGGTGGCAGAAGTGGCTGCTGTGACCTGCTTCTAGCTGCCCTGTCTGAGAGCTTTGTTTTCCCCACAGGTTCTTGCAGAACCAGCCTGGTCTGCTCACACCTGACATCACACCTGACAGGAGCCCAGGCAGCAGAGTGGGGTGGGTGACAGGAATCATAATGCAAAGTGCCATTGCCCACGTCTTGCTCTGGAATTCAGCAGATTGGTGGCTGCACTGGGCAATAAAGCCTTGGGAACTCAGTGTTTGTGACTGCTTCCCTGCACCTAGTTGTGCAAACCCCTCTGCTTTCACAGAAGTAGCAGAGACCCTAGCTAGAAATGGGAATGTGAACACAGCAACACGGTTCACGCTTGTCTCTGTTCCTTCTTGTTATAACAGGAATTTTCTGGTCTACTGCAAAGATTTGGGTGCTGACCCAAGGTGCATAAACAAACCTGGCAGTTCAAGGTGTTGCAGGGTGTGTTAAAGCCTGTGCAGCTATCACAGCTTGTGTCTAACAACTCTTGACTAAGAGGGTGATATGTAGAGAACTCGGGCATGTATTTCTTGGAGAGGAGAAAGGGTGGTGGCTACAGACTTAGGATAAGGAGCTCTTAAAGACAGCACAAGGGCTGGAGCGAACACTCCTGTGTAACCAATGCAAAGTATGCTGTCAGTCTGGAAAGAAGCAGTGTAATTTAGCACATAAATCTTGGATTATAGATGTTCCCTGTTGCTAGAGACACCAATGCAGCCTGTGGAGCAATATCCTGAAGGGCTAAGTCAGTAAGTCATTCTTGAGTAAAACTGTCGTCTTCAGATTGTGGTATTCAGAAGTCTTAATCCTAAATGCCAGATTTATGGCTGCCATTAGCTATATGTCTTCTCTAAGAAAGACTTCTTCCCTCTTCTACCCTTCTCTTGGCAGCAGCTTGTTTCACCTAATTTTTCTTTCCCCAGCTGCCCAACATGTTTGGAGACCTTCGTTCCACGTTCATTTCTCTGATGATTGGCTCCTATGCTTCCTCTGCTGTGACTTTTCCAGGAATCAAGGTGAGGTCCTGGGATCGTGACTCATGACTGGTGGTGCTGTGGTGGAGTTTTGCACCATTTAGCAATAATGAGGCAAGAAAGAGGGACTGTTTGTTAAAGCACTTTAAAGATGTGCATTTGCAAGATTCGGTTCCTGTCTGTTAAAAGATTTCCCAAGTGACTGCCTCAAGAATGCAACAAATACTGCAAATATAATGGTCTGTTTGCTAATAGACTGTAAAATTTTACAAGTGCTGAGGAGAAGTGAAAAACTGAAGAGATATATATTTAAAGACTACTTTTTTTAGGCTCTAGGGAGTGTGTGTATATATATTTTTAATACACATCTCTATTTAATCTGATTGTCACTGATGGCTGGCAAACAGCATGGAGGGGACAGAAGAGAGGGTCACTTGAGCTGCTTTGTTAAATCCCTGGTGGCTCTGAACAAGAGATGTTTCACTGCAGAGTTACTCTAAGGGGAATATAGTAAAGGCAAGGCAGCCTCAAGTACACAGGGAAGTTTCTTCTGGCTTTCCAAGGAGAAGGTCCTAGATAAAAACATTTGATATCAGTCATCTGCAATATACCACTTCATGCTATCCCAGCTGGATGCCCTGTTGTTGCTATAGCTGCTGTTAGAGATGTGAATACACATCTCTTTCCAAGCCTGCATGTCACAGAACTGTTCTTTGTTACCACTTGAATTAAACCCATTTTAAAATGCAGCATGTTTTTCTTTCCCACAGCTTCCTTTCAGACCTCATTCAAAGAATATTGAAGTATCTTTCTGCTCTTATAGCCAAAAACATATTCCCTTGTGATTTCCAGGTTATATATGACTTTGGTGTCTCCTTCATCCTTATTCTGATTGTCTGGGCAAGTTGTGCAGGACTAGTTTTCCTCAACTGTTTCTTCAATTGGCCACTGGAGCCTTTCCCAGGACCAGAAGATATGGACTACTCGTAAGTGTCCTCTAAACTGGCTTTGAGGGCTAATCCCATTCTTAATCCTCTAGAAATCTAGAGGAGTGGACAGGGAAGTCCCTTACATGTTGTTTATTGCTGCCATTCCTTAAGTTGAGGATTTACATCTGCCATTAGTGTAATGACTTGACTGGTGAACTTTCCAAAATGTAGGAATTGTGAAGGAAAATGATGTTCCAATAGTCATAAGTATTTCTCTATTGACTTATGCCAAATTGGCCTGGGGGATATATATCTCTGCTCTGGATCCAGATCATTTGTGGGTTTGTAGATGGAAACTAGTGCCTTAATTCCATGCATACATAGCCTCTCTGACTCCTGCAACTTTGCTGCCTATGATTCCCCGACCTGTGTTGCAGCTCTCATGCTCTTTATTGCCCAACAGGGTGAAAATAAAGTTCAGCTGGCTGGGATTTGACCACAAAATCACTGGGAAGCAATTTTACAAGCAAGTAACAACTGTGGGACGCCGTCTCAGTGTGGGGAGCTCCATGAAAGGCCCCAAGGAGCCAGCAGCTTTGCAAGAGAACAACAAGCTCTGTTTATCTACGGTGGACCTAGAAGTGAAGTGCCAGACTAACAACACAGGTGTGGTTCCATGAATGCCCCAAGGGATGCTTGTGCTGGCACAAGGCTGTTGGCCTCTCTACTCTGCTCCAGAGTTGTTTATGAGATAGCGATACGTGATCCATGTGTTGCCAGGGTCACATGCCAACCACCATTATTTAAATACAAGTTCAGTTATATAAGGGATCCTGTCCTTGTATACTTGCCTAAATATACTGTATGTTGTTGCCAGTGGTGGGGACAACAGCATGGGGAACTGCCATGGCTGCAGAAGGACAGTGCAGTTGGTCACTGCCATTTCTTAGGTAGACTGTTGCCATCATGATCAAGCCTTCCTTTACTCAGGGGTATGGCAAAAGTAAATGGTTTGAAGCTTCCTTTTGCTCTAATCTGCAATTAGGTCAGTCTTCCTGCTGCTTTCCTCTAGTTACTGGTAGCCAACCTCCAAATATCTATAGCTGTTCATGATGGAAGCTTATAAGGCACCAGGTAGTTGCTAACTGGGAACTCTTCGGAGCTGCCACTGGAATGCCTGGCTAAGAGAAAACCTGCTAACCTAGAGGTCAAAGAGGCCAAAGTCTCTTGAAATTGTACATATGTACATGTAACAACAACTGTATGTTCCCTTCTTCAGAGACTCTTATTTCTTCTGCAGCTTCTCCCTCTTTCATGAAGAGTGTCTTCAGTCCTATCTTGTTGCTCAGCCTTATCACCATGTGTGTCACTCAGCTGCGGCTCATCTTCTACATGGGGGCCATGAATACCATCCTCGAGTTTCTGTCTGGAGATAAAGATCAAGGTAGGGTGACCTAAAGACTTCTCTGCTTCCTTGGAACTGGGACCTGACCCTGATCTGGACTTGGTCCTTGCAAGAGGCCAATGATCCTGATTACTCAGCAGATAGACTGTGTATGGCAATTAGTGGTGTCAGAGTGGGGCTGACAGCTGCTGGTAGGGTCTAGCAGAGGGCTGGAACTAGCCCAGGGCAGAGGGGCAGTGAGGTAGACTTGAAGGTCAAGCTAATTTTAGCCAGCTGTCTGTTAAATACTATTCCATGTTATTTCCCCAGATAGATTGTTGAAAGTAGCCTCTTAGGATGCACTGTGATAAGTTGTTTTTTGGGGGTTTGTTTTGTTTTTTAATTGGGAAAACCTATTTCATCAGGTGTTTGCTTTGCTTATCCCAAACAAGCACAAAGTACAGAGCAGCTGACTTCTCATGCCTAGTGGCTGGACTGGGTGGCTCAGCCCAGCAGCTGGGGGTGGGAGAAGTGAAGTCATAGCTGTTTTGTGCAGCTTGGTGTGTACTGGGGAGGCTCAGGGGTGCTTGCTGCACTGCACTTGTCTGTATTTATAGCTCTGATTCAGGACATGGAACAAGTGGGAAAGAGTACATTAGTTTACTGTTGTTGAAAATACCCAGGATTGCAAAACAAGGCTTTTTTCTTTTTTTTTTTTTTTTTTTGTCCTTTGTAGTAAGATCCAGTTTGAACTTGTTAAATCTGGATTGCACGAAGCTGATAAATCAAGAGGCACTCCTCTGAAAACAGGAGTGAGCTCTGGGGGAGGGAAGGAAACTCCAAGTGCCCTGGCATTCCCTGAATTGCTTTGTTTCTCAAGCCTTTGACAGCCTGCAGCATTCAGCTCTTTATCTCCTGGCTCAAGAGCCAATTTAGGCATTAAACAGTAAACGGGACAAACTTCACACTGCCCACCTTTCCCAACACAGCTTAGTTTTCTGCTTACCTTGTAACTCTCACAATGATTATTTTTCTTTCTTTTTTTACCTTGGCTTGCTCTAGTTATTTCTTCTCCCTCCCTCACACCGCGCTGAG